>CM035807.1:107435905-107745905 GCA_020466095.1 Chlorops oryzae
CTGATCGAACATTTCATAGCCTTCCAGCCATTCAAGCCAAGCTCAAGCGCTCAGTCTTTTTCGGTGCGCGATGCTGTTCGGCATATAGGACTATAGGTCTAACTCTTCTTCTTCCTAATCCCTGCAATGTGTTAGAGCTACGCTGCTTCAACATATGCATATAGCATGAGGAAAAGAGAAGCACGCTATGGCAGCGAAGGCTTTAGCTCTGCTGTGGTGAAATGCATTGCCACTTTTAATTTTAATTTTGGGAGATTTTCGAGTACATTACATATAAAATATCTACCAAACTCATAAAATGCCATGAAAAGCTTGAAAAACATAAAAATAATCAAGGAAACTCAATGTTAAGGAGAAATAGAAATGGTTTTTTTTGTCCTACCCTGTCCACATAACTTTTTGATCAAGCTTTTTCAGCAAAAATACTAAATTCTATATACAATCAAATTCGTAGTAGTAGTCAAATATGTATGTCAATTTATTACAAAATGAAAACATTCGTGCACATTAAGCAAAAGTATATCGTAATATATTTATTAAAGCTTCAATTATAACTTTTAAAGCTATATAAAAACCCGAGCCGACGCCGTGATTCTTTGATAATTTTCTTGCAAGTGGCATCATTGTGCCACTTTGTGTCCACCCGTATTGTTGTTGGTAGCTTTCTGGTGAATTTCTCGAATTTGTTGAATTTCCTATTCCTGCCTAAGGTTTTTGTTGGTAGCTTTTTGGTGAATATCCCCAATTTGTTGAATTTCCTATGCCTGCCTAATGGTGTATATCCCCATCGCGGCAGAGGCTTTTCGACGTCGACAGTTAGACCTACAGTCCTACATGCTGTAGGTCTAACTGTCGACGTCGAAAAGCCTCTGCCGCGATGGGGATATACACCATTAGGCAGGCATAGGAAATTCAACAAATTGGGGATATTCACCAAAAAGCTACCAACAAAAACCTTAGGCAGGAATAGGAAATTCAACAAATTCGAGAAATTCACCAGAAAGCTACCAACAACAATACGGGTGGACACAAAGTGGCACAATGATGCCACTTGCAAGAAAATTATCAAAGAATCACGGCGTCGGCTCGGGTTTTTATATAGCTTTAAAAGTTATAATTGAAGCTTTAATAAATATATTACGATATACTTTTGCTTAATGTGCACGAATGTTTTCATTTTGTAATAAATTGACATACATATTTGACTACTACTACGAATTTGATTGTATATAGAATTTAGTATTTTTGCTGAAAAAGCTTGATCAAAAAGTTATGTGGACAGGGTAGGACAAAAAAAACCATTTCTATTTCTCCTTAACATTGAGTTTCCTTGATTATTTTTATGTTTTTCAAGCTTTTCATGGCATTTTATGAGTTTGGTAGATATTTTATATGTAATGTACTCGAAAATCTCCCAAAATTAAAATTAAAAGTGGCAATGCATTTCACCACAGCAGAGCTAAAGCCTTCGCTGCCATAGCGTGCTTCTCTTTTCCTCATGCTATATGCATATGTTGAAGCAGCGTAGCTCTAACACATTGCAGGGATTAGGAAGAAGAAGAGTTAGACCTATAGTCCTATATGCCTACAGTCCTACATGCTGTTCGGTCGCTTTTCGGAAGTCGCGGATCGCGGAGTGTTTAGTGCGTTGAGTGAGTTAAGTGTGTCGGGCAAGTGAGATCGTTTGTATGCACTTAAGTGCTTCGCTCTCTCGCAATTCTCAGCTCTTTCACTCGCAAAGTAGAATAGAGAAGTCGTTCGTTTTGAGAGTACCGAAATGCATCGTTAGCAGCATGTTGATAAGGTAAGGTACCTTATTATACATTTTCTTACACGTCGTTGCGTTGTATATGCTTTTTGTTTTATAATATAAAATTTATATATATCATTAATCCTATTTTTTAAAGGTCTAAGGTCTTCTCCTTTTTCCATGCGTTGCTTCCTTTAATTTCATTTTCGCATTTTCGTGGTAATTTTTACAAAATCCTTTAACTACTCGTCAAATTTTTTATTGAGTTATATTTGAAAATTATGGTAATTCATTTTATTATTATGTTTTTAAATCTTCTTCAAAGTGCAAGTCATTCTTACATATGCATTTCTAAGCTAATTTAAATGATTCTATTCTCTTTTTATACCTTTTCCAAGACCAAATGACAATAATCCCCTCTATATGAAAGAGTATTGCTATCAGTGTTGCCGTTTTGTGTACTTTAGTACGCATTGGGTACTTTTTCAATCACCTGAGTACTTTTTATGTACCAAATTATTTTTGGTCGATTTGCGTACTATTTCGCTCAACTCCCCATTAGAGTTGCAGGACTATCGATTTCAGTTTTTCTTTGATTGTTAAAGGTTAAAATTAGAAACTGGGCTAACGATCAGCTCAATTCTGAATATTCCCGGGGAATTTACTTTTCTCGGCAGTAAACTTCATCTTTTTTATATATGTATGTGGGAATGGGTATTTGATCCACTCATAATTTTCCTTACCCTATTTATTTTAAAAATGATAATTTTAGTCTCGAGAAATGTACATTCCCCGGGAATATTCAGAATTGGGCTGTATTTCTGCCATTCCTCTTTGTTGCTCTTTATGATTTTTCACTGATTTTTTATGTTGCTCGTTAAACCGAGTGCAGAAAAAAAATTTATGCCATTTTGCTCGTTATATAAAGTATTCAATAGAAATAATTTGAATGCTCGTTAAATGCGAGCCTCGCTAAAGCGAATGCTCGTTAAAGTATTTTTAATAAGTTTATACTCAAAACTAGTCTTTTAGTCTAGTCTTTGACTAAAAAAAAAAAAAAAAATTCATCTTGTATAAATATATTACCATGATGAAAAAATTACGTTTGTTTTTGTGATTTTTCTTTTTCAAAAAAAATATATATGTGCGTACCTTTTCTATAAAAAATGGTCAGTTTTGTGTACTTTTTGCTCAGTTTTTTTTGGCATGTATGTTGCAGCGACTGCCATTTAGGCCGTTTACCGGCCCATTGTGACACCACGAGGGGTTTTCTTGTGTTTGTGTGAGTGTATGGCTTTTTTTGTAGTGCCCCTAACATGCGATTTTTGAAAAACCAGTGCTGGGCTTGGAACATGCTCTAGCGTAAATCCAATCTTTTTTATTAATTTTTTTTTAACTTTCCATATTTTTATTGAATCTTCCTTGAAATAGGAACTAACAATAAGTATGCAAATCTTAATTTAAAATAAATCTTAGCTACTTATACCGCATATAAAGTAGTATTTCGATACGACGGTCCACAATTCACGAGATGAGCTGAATCCAATCAAATTGAGTGGAAAAATAAAACGTCAAATCCTTCTCAAATGTTCTCTTACTTTTAATTATTTTCATAAGATGGACTTAAGTAGAACGAAATTTCTGCCTTTGAAAGTTCTCTTCATTTATGTGACAGTTTTCCATTGAAATCCACAAGCTGGACACCTTTTTAATTAAAAATGAAAAATGGAAAATGAAAAAATAAAAAATTAAAAGAAAAATGATCGTTAAACGGAAAATTCCTTCATTAATGTGATAGAGGTAATTTTTCAGAACTCCCACTGAAATCGATTTGAAGACATTAAATGCAGACGACCATTTTTTTTTTCTTTCCATATCGTCCTGTCGAGAATGTTCCCATTAAAAGCACCTGCCTTAGTGGCACCATAAAAAAATGACCAAATAATTTTCGAAAATAAAATCCTTAAAATTATTGTTCGCTTTAACCATAAGCAGCGGACTTGCTATTCATTCTTGCGAGCGGCACAAGCAGCTAAACTGCATCATATTATGGGTCTTCGAAATATTTATTGCTTTTAAGTGGAACTCCAAGGTCTTTTGCGGCCTTGCCGTCAGTCGCAGATGCGTCTTTAACGCAATATTAATTGAAGTTTAATATTTTTTTTCCTATTTTCTTTTTCTCGAGGAAAATCACAAAGAAACGAAAAATATTAAAGAAATGGTCCTAAACAAGAATGTAGTAAAAAAAAAAAAAAAAACTGGTATTGAATAAAAGCAGCTTTTGAGAAATGGCGAGAACCAAAACAGTTGTTGTGCCCTTCATTTTCTATGTGTCATTTACCAGACGGCTTAAAGATGAAAAATATCAGCGCTTTTGTTTTGTCCTTTTCAGGGAGAAAAAAAAAATTCAAAATGAAAAAAAAAAATGCTTTACTCCAGACTGAACATTATTTAATGACATATCCAGATTTATTTAATTTGCAAAAGATTTAAGAGTGCTAAGGCGGATCGAGCGAGACGGTAAAATATTCAGCCAGAAATTTGGCAACTTTGGAGCTCATGTCCGCTTCTACTTCCCTTAGCGCAAAAAAACCAAAATTCAATTTAAAATCCTTAAGATAACAAATCCGAGTTCGGACAAGCGGCTACAGCAAAGGATAGATATGTACATTGAAGGACATGGAAGGACAGATACGCATGTACGTGGTTTCACGCTTCTTTAAGCTCAATTCGTTTAGAAGACTCCAAATCACCAAGGATGCGCTCAAGGACTTTCTCAAATGATAAATTCAAGGCCTCCATATTCTTACATACATACATGCATAGTTAAGGAAATATTTTCTTTGAGTCACTTATTCTTGTCAGACTACAAATGAAACAAGAAACGGACGCTAAAGGAGAAGAGTGAAAAAAATGTTCTTTCATGGCCAAATCGCCTGTTGTATTGCAATTTATAAAGGAGCAATAACGGCTTGATTCTTAGAAAAAAAAAAGAAAATATGTGACAAGCGAAAGTTTTATGTTCTTTTCAGATTTTATTGTTGTTCGACTTTATGATTTTCTAGCTGATAGCATTGTTTGTATGTAGCTTATCATGTTCGTTATTCAATTTGTCGCAGCTCAACACGAAAACAGACCAAGCCTTGTGAAAAGAAATATTGCTTTTCTCACGTCCACCTTTGTCTACGGGATGTAAACTAAGTATATTTCAAGGAGCTTCCCTCAATCACTCAATCACTCACTCACTCACTCAATTATTGATTCATTTATTTATTCAACTGATTTATTTTTAGAGGGGGAAAAAATCATCATGCCTCATTGCAGCATTCCACGAAGACCAATTTCCTTTCCACTGAGTTATGTTATGATTGCTTTTTAATAGCTAATTTATCGAATTTGTATTTCTCTTTGATTTCTGAAGAAGAGCAAAGACGTTGAGGGCGGATTGATTTTAAGCACACAAAATCTCAGAATCACGTCAAAGGAAAATCAAATGAATTCATCCAAAAAAAAAAAAAAAAAAAAATTATTAATATTTTATACATATAAATAAATGAAATGAATTCAATATGTCCTTTGAGCGGTTATTTTTCAATAGAAAAAATGGACATTTCCGGAGGTTTGGACTCCATTGAATATTGAATATTAATAGACCTTTTATTGGACATTCAAGGAAATCATCATGTGGAAGTAAAAGGGAATGTTTATATTTGGAAAAATCATTTTCTATTTACAACTTCGATTTATTACGGCCTACCTACTAAGATTCTCACCCATAGGTATATTACATAACTCAATTCCACTCAATTTAAATCAACCTTAACATATTTCACACAGATGTGTTTAGATTTTTTTGTACTATCCTTTAGGGAAATCAGAGTTTAAACTATTCCCAGATTGTTGATTCTTAGTACCTACTGGCATATGTAGGTACCTATTACGTTACAATATAGTATATTAAATTAAGTTGTACATCCCATGAGTTATTTTTTACTTATTTTTCATCGTTCGAAGCTCATTTCATGCCTCCCATTCAATCTAAAAATAAAAAAAATCTTTGGAGTAAACTCATGAGTCATGACGTACACTCAAAAAATTCCGTCGTAGAATCTATTATATCCGCAATTGATATAGGTCCAATTGCAAGATATCATAGATTCTACGACAGCTTTGCAGTAGTTTCTACGATGAGGAATGTCATTGATTTCAACGATATATAACGAAGATTTAACGATATTCCATCTTAGGAACTATGATGTTATTTCATAGGAACTACGATTTCAAATCATAGGAACTACGATACCAAATCATAGGAACTACGGTTTCAAATCTTGAAGTACATTTCGATAACTTCTTAATTTTGATATGAATTCTTGTCGGCGGGTTCGATCCCTGCTCCAGCGAGCGCTTTTTTTTTTTTTTTTTTTTTTTTTTTTGAAAAGTAGATAATTTAACATTTACATTATTTAAACAAGTAAGGGTGTTATATTCAGGCGAGCCTGACAATAAAGTACTCGACACAGACATACGTGTTCAAATAATTTTTAATATCAAGTAGTGTTTAAGGCCATTAAGGGCCCCATATACCGACTTTTGTTGAATTTCTTTATGAAAACCACCCTTTTGCCACGCCCACTTTTCCAATTTTTTTGTTTTCTAATCGGAGGCCTTAATATACGCTCAAATTCTAAGTTTCAGTGGAATATCTCAAAAAAGTCGATTTTGGGGCAGTTTTGAGATTTTTGTGACAGACCCTAGTACTGGAGGTACCCCTTAAAATGGTCTGATCGGGTCCATACTCTAACCTGTTCCTACTCATGTGCTTGTGAGTACGCATATCAAATTTCATCAAGATAGCTCAACTCCTTCGATAAGAAAACTGTATACAAACAGACGGACAGACAGACAGACGGACAGACAGACGGACATGGCTAAATTGAATTTCCTGGCGACGCTGATCATTTCTATATACATTTTGTATAGTCTATCTCGACTCGTTCTGGTTGTTACAAACAACCACACTAACGCAATATACCCTCGACACAGAGGGTGTCGGGTATAAAAACTGAGAAAATAAAGATTTTACCAAAATTTTTATGCTTAAAAAATTTAAAAAAAGATTCTATAGGATTTTCTTGAAAGAGCTTGTGCGTGACGTTTTGGAAGGCGCAATGAAAGCAACTCTATTTATTTGGTTGGCAACTTACTTTCTGTTTCCCCGTAATATTTGCCTTGAAATTAACTTGCCTGTTTTATTCTCCATTTTTCCACAAATTCTTTTCTATTTGACAGGGTTCGAGAACTCGGACCTTCCAGATTACAAGTCTAGCACACTTCAACTACGCCATCGCGTGATATGATTTGAGCTTGCTAGTTTTATTATATCAATTCTTCTTCTTCTTCTTCTTGCGTGTTTAACTATCCCGGTCTATCCCGGGGTCCACAAAACGCGACCAGTTCCTCCATTTTGTTCTGTCGGTTGCATCATCCGAGGTAAGTCCTACAGCCTCTAGGTCCCATTTTATTGTGTCCATCCAGCGCTGTTTTGGACGCCCCCGTTTAATTATATCAATATAAGTGGGAAACAGTAGAAACTATTATATTTACAGTAAAACTTATTGTATTTTACGTTGATTCTATTATATTTTTCTACGTCTTCCTATCGTAGAAACAACGATGCAAAATTTTTTCAGTGTAGTCTCTGAGATGTGTCGAATTGATTTATCGCTAGGAAATAAATCTGTATTATGCCAGAAATGTATCCCTTAAGCGATGTTAAAGTGTTAAATGTCCAAAAATAATCGAATCGATACAATCACACTCACTCCATTTCGGCACAAAGACAGAAAATGAACAACAAAAGAATGAAAGCCTAACCTATAGCAAAAGGGATGGAAAAAAATAAAACAGCGAATAGGTGAAAATCAGCAGGATTAGCCAGGGTCACGTTTTGCTGGCAATGGGAATTTTTCACGTTTTCTTTTCCGCATAATTCCTTGCATTACATATACATGTTAAAGCGATTTTTATTTTTCGGTAAAAGCCTATACTGAGATATGCAGTAAGTAAAGCTCCCATAAGAAATACGTGCAAAAAAAATTGAAAAGTACTTCGAAGTAAATACTTTACTTTCGCTTATACTGAGATGTCAAGTAATCATGTGCGCAGGGTTGCATGCGACTTGCCTGCTTTACTTCGCCATAGAAATGAACATGTTCATTTTTTATGCGAAGTAAATGCCAGGACAGCTGATTGCGGCACATTTTTCAAATGAAATACTGACACCGACTTCGAAGGTGTTAAATTGTTGGCATACTTTGAAGAATTCAAGGAGCGTGAATATAGTTGTCTCTCTCACACTTTACGACGTTGTAGCGAATTGGCTCCCAATGTGCAAGTAGTTACTGCATATCTCAGTATAGGCTTTAAGAGAGAAAGCTCTCTATGCCCGACACAATCTGGTTCGAAGGTATATTGCGTTTGTGCGTTTGTGTGTAACACCAAGAACCACTCAAGAAAGACGACACATTTTTAACTGAGCTTCCGTTTGTCCTTCTGTCATGTCTGTACATGGCTCACTTATAGAAGCAATTGAGCTACTTATATATGTAGGTTGCCTTTGTTGTAGATTTGCGTATTGGCGGGGACATGAGTAAGGACAAGTTCGAGAGTGGTTTTGATCGGACCATATTTAGGGGTACCTCCAGTGCTGGGATCTGATATGAAAATCATAAAAAGAGCCCCTTAGAACCACTTTTTCGAGATAATTTAAGGAAATTTGAAATAGTGGCTTTAATATATTGAAGCCGACGATCGAATTTTCAAAAACTTTGACAGTGGGCGTGGCAAAAGTGCGGTTTTCATAAAGTAATTGAACAGAAGTCGGCATATTAGGCTCCTTAAGGGTCTTGAAAATCTCCTTTGTCTTAATGGCCATGATCTTGGGGCCTTTTTTAAAAGTACGTCTATTGAAACATGTATGGTATAGCTCAATGATAATAGATTATAAGGTTACGACAATCAGAGTTCGAAATTGGATTCTTCTGCGCATGTCGGGCATTGTATTTTCTTGCTCGCCGGAATATAACACCATTCCTTTTTTTTTATTCAAATTCGCTTTCATTCGCAAATTTACCACAGTACAAAGGGACTTTAAGATTCTAAATTTGAAATAAATGTGAATAAAATATTTTTAGCTTTCTTTTTTTCAATTTATTTCGCCCCTCACAAGTTTGCATGGCATTTCCATTGTCTGAGCCATTTTAATTCACTTAAACCCTCACAAATCTTTCGAGGTCGTTCGACAGTTTTCCTTCTGTTATTAAAAAAAAAAAAAACGGTTTACACCGGTTCTTCAAGAGCTCAAAGGTCGTATAGTCACGAAAGAACGTCTGAAATACGAAACTGGTTTCAAAAATTTCCTAAGCCAACAAATTCAAAGCTTACTGCTTTTATCCATTGTCGTTACCTTGTAAGTACGCATTTACAGGACAAAAATAACGTTTTTTTTTTCTTCTTTTTTTTGTTTGTTTGTGGAATTCCCGTTGGTCAGGACGATACTTTGGCTCTTCAGTTGAACCAAAATACAAGGGTAAAAAGTTTTCTCTTCTCTGTCGCAAGGCAAATATTTATGTAAGCTTTTCATGGAAACATCCTTGCGCAATGATGCTTGAAATGGTTGAATTGCTACAAAAGATACGTGTTAAAAGGAATTGAAAATTTTTCTGTGAACTGGAGATGCAGTTATGACGTCCTTAAGCTTATATACGATCGTTGATGCTATCAAGTTGATTCTATAAAGAGAACTGTGAGCTCAAGATACAAAAGCCGTTTCTAAGAAAGTCCGTAGAGAGGAGAAACCTTCTTTTTTTGTATTGTGAGATATGCTACCAAATAAAAAGCGGCCCCTTCAGAATTTAGTGACCGTACGAAGCTAGCTTGAAGAACAACGTGAGACCGGAATCAATCCGATCCGAGGCTGAAAATTGCTGAGCTCAGGGCCTCTTAACCCGGCATCTCGACACGCAATTTTCATCAATCATGACATGCCATCTGTCAAAGTCTATAGACTTGTATCTATGTATCTATAAATACATTGTTTAGAACACACTCAAGGGCAAAAATTGAACCATTTAAATGACTGCCCTCGAACTTTTTGTAATTCATGTTTTATCTCGCTGAAATCGACATCTTAAATTGTGAATTTAAATTTGAAAATATCAAAATCTTTTCTCCATATACATATGTATGTATCTTGCTGCCAATCCATTTCATCTCAAATCACTTTCTTGCATATAAATTCGTTTTCTTTATATTCAGCCCTTCAATTGAAGGGGGCCTTTCAATTCAATTTATTTATTTTCGAATTCCCGCTGAACTTTAATATTTATAGCCACCCTTCTATTGTCAGGCGTGCTCAGCATAAATCTCACGCCGGCAAATGTTCCAAAAAGAAGAAACGAAAACGAAAAATCAAAAGCACCGTTCGTTGTTTGGCTCTGAGCCAGGAAAACTTTTCCCAAGAATTTCTTGTACTCGCGAAATCGATAGACAAATTTCTCCAAAACCATGTGTTACATGAACTCACCTCGGCGTGTGTACATATCAAAAGTTTTTACTTGAATTAAATTGCACTACAAACAAGCATCCTCTAACACCAGTGGCTCTCAAACTTCATATGATTGAGTGCCATTTAACGCTTTTGCTATGAAGCGAGTAAGAATGCGGCAGCATTCCGCCAGTGAGCAGATGGAAGACTGCTTCAGAAACACTGCCATACCCAGAAGGTTTCTAAATTGGAACAAAAAATCCAACTTTCTCCATTGTTTCTCGTTTTTTATTTTTCATTTTTTTTTGCCTCAATCCCTTTCAGTTAAAAGATTTCCGAAAGTGATTTAGCTAACTTGGAGGCATTTGTCTGCTACATCATCACAATTGATTAAAATTTCCTTAAATTTTTATTTTTTTTTTTTCGAAATATCTTTCGCTCGTCAATTTCGCGGCCAAATTACTGATCTGAAAAAGTCTCGTCATTCATTTTGAATTTTTGCGAATCACTTCTTGCTGCGCATTTTTATCTTGTATCTCATTTTTATTTTACTTTTTTTCATTTGGTGTTCGAAGGTCGCTATTTCTGCTAGCTTCTTGTTTGCTCTTTGGGATTGGGCTAGATCCCCTTTAAGACTATGTGAATGAATGAATGAAAGCTAAAGAGGAAAACTTTTCAAATTTCCTCACTTATTAACAGTGAAAGAAAATTCAGGCCTGTGCGAAATTCGATAATAAAATAAATAGTTCTAAGTCAGCTTCTGGAACTACGTTTCCTTCCGACCATTTGAAATCAATTCCCTTCGTCCAACTCGATTTTGCCCTGAATGTGTATTTTTCATATTTTCTCTCCGAGTAGGCGTTTCTATTCCTTCCTCACCATATCGTTGAACTAAAACAGTTATTAACATTGAAATTTGAATTTCAAATTACCCGGCACGCGAATTAAATCGAGTGAATACGCCAACATATGTCAATTACGAACGATGATTGCTCACTGTCAGATTTTCATGAAACAAAAACAAAAAATTCCTTTTCATTTATTTTCCAAGAAAATTCCTTTCGAAAGTTTCATCCATACTGAATTTAATGAGCCCAAAAGCAGCTGTTGAATAATTCAAGGCTTTAAGCTTTTAAGATACTTTTCGGAATGCATCAAATTTTCTTCGTAGTCGCCGACACCTGAACTTTTCGATCCCCAAGCATTAAAGTTGCCAGCAATTCAATGGAATCGTTGTAATTTTGTTAGTGCGTCCTTCAATTACCAAATTGTTCGCCCTTTCATTGGACAGCAGGATGGAGGAAATGCGTGGGGCACACTTTTTCTCTGGAATTTATGAAATCGTAAACTTTAATTACGGATAACGATGGTTGAAAGGCTCCATCACTTCCTTTAAGTGGAATAAGCGAGCGATTGCTGAAAATAGCAATTGGCACATTGCTGTTGTCCAAACAAACACAAAGCTATTCTTTCCGGAGTTCTAGATAAATCTATGTTCAGACTGAAAGTTATTATTGAAGTCCTGAGGGAGCACTGCCTCCTGAACTAGCACAAAATGCGACTTCAATTTACGTTATAGCAGAATGTCCGAATGTCCAGCTAATCATTCGGAGTGAAGGAATTCTGTGGCCGTTTTCGTGCCACAGAAATCGGGAATCGTTTTTATTGCCGGATTTAAATCGAGCGTTTGAATGCTGTCGTTTTTTTTTACATTTTGTTATGCCGAGCCGTTATGGTTTTATTAACCCTTTACCGCGTGATATGGGATAAAGAATTGAGCAACGATTTCTTAGCACTTCGTTGTTTCTTTCATATATGTGGGGTGGGCCTCTGAAGGGTGTTAAAAGAAATGGCTCAACACCATGGCAACATATTAAAAGACGCATACACAAAATGCGCGGTCTACAGCTCCAATATTTTCTTAAGAATTAATCTCGAGCATTCTCGAGTAAGCTCCAAATGGGTCCTGACTTGCTCATCCAGGGTATCGAGCGTGAAATCCTCGAGTGACCTCATGCCCTACAATACCCTCATGATCTCTTTCATACATTTTAAAAAAAAAATTTTTCAATTGAAAGCAACTTGACTACTCAATCACGAATATTTTTTTTTTGAAATATATTCGAATATCGGTTTTATCTTTTTTGAAAATACATTCGATCGTGTCGAATCCCATCACACACATGATAACTTCAATTGGCTGCACTTGATCGTTCAAGCAGTCAGTTCTTTGACGACTTCAAACAGTTTTCTATGTCCCGGCAAGATGAATGAGATCCGTTTAAGGTCATTTATCGGATATCCAGAAATCAATTATTCGGTAAATTCACTATTCTGAACATCCTTTGTATATTTTTCCGAAAAGAAAGTTACTCACATATTGAAGCGCTTTGGACATTCGGTTACACTTTTCCGCCTCGAAAACTTAAATGACAGTGGCAGCGATTTTCGTATACTTACAGCCAATGATTGAGTTTTCACTGGAATGTTAAAGAACAACTCATATCTTTCCACACATTTTCTTTGTCAATTCGCATCATTCGTCAGAAACAATATAAAGTGCATTTTTACTTATCTTCTGCGTCAAAAATTTCCACTTTTTTCTGACTGAACAAATATGCAAACACTCGGGATAACATGAAGAGTCTTAATCAATGAGATAAGGAATTCAATTGGATTATTTTTACTGAACAAAGCAAAACAAATTTATATACTTAAATGAAGTTCAATGATTAATGTGTGTATGTGTGTGTGCTTTTATCGCATTAGCTGTTAAATGTAACCAATTATTGGTGGCTTAGCAAGGCCAAAGAATCGACTGAGTTTAATCATATTTATTGAACTGTATCGATTGGCTTAAATTATCTCAGACAATTGCCACTGCAGTCATTGATCTTTCAATAGTCTATAGGTACCTATCGTCTGTAGCAGTGTTTCTCAAAGTGAGTGATAAAGAACCCATTGGAGTCTTCTTCTGGAAACATACAATGTTTCATAAAACAACTCGACCCTGATCAACATCAAATTACTTTCATTTTAAACCGACGTTTTTCACATTAAAATGGGGTCTAAGAGCAAATCTCGAATTGCGTCAAGCCGGAGCTTTGCTCACATACATACATATTAAGGTGGATCGATTTTGTAACTTCCAATTACCCTAGCAGAATATTATTCTGTTGCCCATACTTAATAATTATGCCGAAGAAACTATAGGTGAAATGTGAATTTTAACCTTCCGCTTTTCCAAACAAAGGTTTTTCATGTCATATTCGACTTATTTTGGTCATTATTGTTGGTGAAAACATCTCAAAAAGCAGAGAAACAATCACTTCAACGTCCCCTCAAAACTCAAGCCATTTAAAAAATTTTATATTTTCTTTAATAACATTCTTAAAATGGCCAACTTATGATGATTTTTCAAGCGAAATTTTATTATTTTCCATGCCTAAAGTTATGCTAAGAATAAAAACAAGAAATTTTCAATTTAAGAACTTTTTTATTTTGTAGAAATTTCAATAATTTGTAGCATGCTTTTAGGCATATTTAAGATGGGCCTTCCCAGCTAGCATTTTTCGAATTTTTTGATCAAAAGCGAGTCTTTTTCGAGTCGCCTTTCTGATTAAAAATATCAAATATGCGCTCGTTTTCTGATCAAAAATTATACTTTAATCGGGAGAAATTGGAACCCTAGCCGCGACTCTTCTTAGGGAGTAATATTTGATATCATTTGCGAGTCGTTTTCGAGTCATATTTGTTACTATTTTAGAGTCTTGTACGACTCATATTTGCTACCATTTTGGAGTCTTCTACGACTCATATTTTATCAGATCACACTGCTTTCTAAACGAATAATAGTAATTTCAATAAAATTTGTTTTAAAATCAATTACACATTTTTTGGCTTTTCCGTGTATATGTTATGATGTTATATATGATATTATTATTATAAATTCAAGTTTTTTTTTTCCTTTGCCTTATGTGGGATTTGAACCTAGGAACTCTCGTTTTCTAGTCCTGTGCTCACCCGTCGACATCAAGCTTTCCAAATCAAAAGTAATGGAAATTTTTCGTTTATAACTTTAAAGTCAAATTCCATTCAATTCAATTTTGAGTCAAATATTGAGTGACATATAAGACAGCAACAATTTGAATGATCGTATTTCAATCCCATACGTGATTAATTGGCGATTGACCTTTATTTTGTTTTTGTAATTTGAATACGACACGCTTTTGAAACATATTGGAGAGTCGTTTTCGAGTCTTCTTTTAATCATGCATGTGATCGATCACTTTTCAATCATCAAGAGGGCTCGAAAAAGACTCATCTGTGTTATTGAAATACGACTCGCTTTTGAAACATATTGGAGAGTCGTTTTCGAGCATTTTTTCTCCAAAAAAATTGTAGAATCTTATTTCCCTAGGGCAATTTTCATTTTTTTTTTTTTTTTGTTAATAAAAACGATCCACCTTAATAGACATATATTTATGTTTTGGGTGTCTCAAGCTAGGCGTAATTTCAACGTGTTTCAATGTGCCAATGGTCAATAGACGTCCTCATTCCCGTAGCATGACAAATCGAAATGTTATCAGTGAAGTTTTTTTTTCTGCTTTGAACAATTTCGGGATGCTATATATAAGCACCGACAAGAACTTTCGATCGTAGTTGAAGAACTGATCATCATCTGTTCGGTACGCGTATTTGTTGTCTGCTTCATAAGAGTCTGTCATACGTGAATTAGAGCTTAAAATATATATATTCGAATCTGTAAATTCCATTAAAATGAGAACGATTTGGATTTTTTTGTTGATTTGTTTCGGTCTGCTCACCGTGATCCAAGGTAAACGTGAATAAAATGAGGAATCTTACAGTTCTTATCTTTTCTCAAACTGCAGGAAAATATGAGAGCTGCACAGAAGGTGCGAGATCTGAAAAAGCATGTACACTTGGACGCGATCAATTCACTTGCATTGAATACTGCCAAGCTAACGACTGCAGGTCCGGCTATTGTGCTCCATCAGGCAGGGGACGAAACAAAAACGCCGGCAATTGTTATTGCGCAAATAGAGATTTTTATTAATTAAAAATATTATTCAAATTAAAAAAATAAAATAAGGTCAGTCCCATCAAAGTGAAAAGAATAAAAAGGCCAAAAACTATAAAATAAGTACTTCATAGAGAACTTCTTTCGATCATTTTCTGGGCTTCTTGATTTAATATATAGATCCGAAATAGATCGTAAATTAGAACAAATGCTCAGAGCTCTATTGGCAATAACCTTTTCCGTGAAGATTATCGCTGGAGCCATTGCTTATTAAATCGTCTAAATCTTCTGCAGCTTGATGAAGATTTTCCATACACGTAAGCGAAAAATGTTTGGTAAAAACTTATTTGCAATGAATGAGGTTATCAGTGCAACAGTGAGATATTCAAAGTAGGTAGAATATGGGGATTCTGGATCAATGAAAAATGATGAGGATGGAGGAGGAAAAATGATGAGGATGGATGAGGAAAAATGATGAGGATGGATGAGGAAAAATGATGAGGATGGAGGAGGAAAAATGATGAGGATGGAGGAGGAAAAATGATGAGGATGGATGAGGAAAAATGATGAGGATGGAGGAGGAAAAATGATGAGGATGGATGAGGAAAAATGATGAGGTGGAGGAGGAAAAATGATGAGGATGGATGAGGAAAAATGATGAGGATGGATGAGGAAAAATGATGAGAATTGTTTAGAAAATTTTTGAGGATCGCCAAGAAAACTCCTATATATGTGTGTGTGTGTGTGTGTGTGTGTGTGTGTGTGTGTGTGTGTGTGTGTGTGTGTGTGTGTGACCCGATGCATAAGCATGCACTTGACTAGTTCTGAATGTAGGTTTCTCACGTTTGTGTGTGGACATATTGCTGGTGCTTATTAGATCAAAAGAGAATGCAGCTTATCGATTGAAAGAGAACACCGCGGTGTGCCACAAATTCCAATAGGAATATTTAAATTGGGTTGAATGGAAATAGAAAGGTCGCATTGTGATTTGAAAAAGTCGTAAAAATAGTTTTTTTGTCAGCTGCAAGAAGATTATGTTTATTGTTGATCATTAATAGGCTGTTGACCCGGTGCATAAGCATGCACTTGAATAGTTCTGAACGTAGGTCTCTCACGTTTGTGTGTGGACATATTGATGATGTTTGTCAGCTGTTATTGGAATTGGTGTGGAAAAAGAAGAGACAAAATTTGGTTTAAAAAGTCGAAAATTTTCAGTTCAAGTTCAGAAAGTTTTTAAGACTCAAAAAGATAATTTGAAGGTACTGATAGTTCTAACAAAAATGACAGGAAGAAAGAACATGTCATCATTGAAAGCTTCGACAGCGGCAGCAACAACTTCATCGTCCTCATCCTCGTCATCATCCTTAATTAAACCAACAGCAACACAGGACTTTGGCGCATGCCGATTTAATCAAATCGGGAAGATGCAGAAAAACAAAGCATTTACTTCAATCAAGTGGCTTCCGTTTGGAAATATTTTCCAAATAGAATCAATAAAAAGGATGAATACGAAATATGGCCAAAAAGTGGGAGTGGAGCTTCCGGAATCTATTTTAATATTACCACCTGGATACAATGAGAAATTAAGAGAGGAGGACCTGACCAAAATTAACAAAGTTCCACATATATTGTGGAAAACTGGAACTCCATCCAGTTACAGTTTAGAGATGCAAGAAGAAAGCGAGTTTGATATACCAAATTCCCAACCGGTGCTCACTTCCGAAGAAGATTTAATGATTACTAATGTTTTACATTTTAATGGTAATAATAAAGTTTAATTAAAGTTTTTTTAAGTTCAACATATTAAAAAAAAAAAAAAAAATAAATAAATAAATAAACTATTGAACATGGAATTTATTTGCTTTATTTTTTTGAAAGTCGAAAGGAAAAAAAGTCTTTGCTGTTGTACATTTTTTTCACATGTAAGATGGTTGAAATAATGGTCTCCCAATGAAACTTTCTTCCCCTTTTTTAGCAAGAGCAAAATGGGTGCTCCACTTTTGGTTAATACACATGATGACCCTTTGTAACCTTCCACCTTTTAAATTTGATCTACAAACACAAACGCTTTTCACAATAGTAAATTGCCTAAAAAAAATGTTTTACACTTTTATACCCGATTTTAATTTTAAAAGAAAAAACCATAATATATTTTTTTTATTTGGGTTTTATTTGTTTATTTTTTTTGTAAAGGTTTTACAGAATAACAAAAACTAAAGCGACTTATGATTATCATTAATATATTTTCTTAAAACAATAGAATTTCTTAAGGCACATGCATATACTTTTTTTTTACTATTCCATTCTTTACAATGATAATAACAGTTTTTAATCATATCTGTATTGTACAATTGGTGTATATCTTTCAATGAATAAGTGGAATCAATTTCTTTTATACCAGATATAGGGCAGCCTTTAAACAATTTTTTTGCCCATAACGCTTTTTCTTCACCTTTAACAAATACTTGATATCCTTGGAGAAGAAACTTTAAGTATCTTTTTACATCGCTTAAAGTGAATATACCAGAGTCCCAATCTAGCATATGATAATTATTTTTTAACCAGCATGCAGATTTCTTCTCATCGGCGTTTAGCAAATGAAATTGAAATGGTGGCTTTATTAGGAAATGTACGAGTTTATTTTCACTAAAGCAAAAAGATAGTTCCTTAAAAATGAATTGATTATTTATGTTTTTGAATCCCTGACAATCGAAGACAACAAGTTTGGTCATTGTTTATTTATTTATTTATTTATTGTGCAAAATTGAGACGTTACAAACAATACTTTTCATTCAAAGTCAGAAAATGAACTAAACATTGTTTTATGTAAAAGCTATACTTTTATATTACATATGCTTTACAATATTACCAGTCATTGGTTTATACGAGAAAAAACGATCATGTATTAAAATACAGTATGCTGAAGTGTTTGCTGCAACATTTTCACTAGTTTTAAACATTATGCGAATGTCAAGAGCACCAGTCTTAATACGTTCATTTTGATGAGATGTATCAATGACGATTATTGGATTGTTTTTAAAGTTATCGCGCTGTAAAAGTGGTTGTGGATCATTCATGTAGTAACTCTGTTGGAATCTTGAATACATGTCATATAGGAAAGCAAAACGATCGCGAGACAAATTTAAATTTAAATCATCATAGGGATATGTCTCAGAGTTAAGTTGCACTTTTAAATCAGTCAAATTGCAACCAACAAATTTACCAGCATTTTCAAAAGCAACAAGAATAAAGCGAGGGCGCTCAATTTGTGTTCCTACTTTAATGTTCCAAGTATGATTTTGACCTTGTAGCAGCTCTGGATAAAGATGTGATTCCCATGTTCGAAATGTTATGGGCAAAGGTGTGTCATCTTTGATGGTGGTATAAATTTTTAGTTTTGCTTCATCGGATAACTGAATGTGTGGTACTTTCCATGACAGATTTAACAGTTTTAGATTAATTGACTGATTTTGTTCAGTCGCATCCGTAGTATAGAAGACCTTATTATCCGATCTGGAGCAAAATAAAATAAGCTCATGCTTCGAATTTATTATAATTTTGTTAAAGTCTTCGGCAAAGCCCATTAACATTTTAAGTGGTACACAAAAATTGAAATGTCCATTTGACGGTCGAATTTTTTCTTCAAAAGACCATCCGGCATTTTGTAACGTTGTGCTCACATTAGGGTTAAGAGATACAAGATTTTTTATAGCTGTAGTTTGACCTAAAGATCGGGTGCGATCAATTTCAATACCATTAAGCTCGTAGCGAATTTCCTCAAATAAATGTGCAACACAATTATTTCGAAATTTAACTCCCTTTCGGACAGTGTTTTCAACTCCAATTGAAACAAAGCCTTCAATGTACAATAAGCTTTCGTGAGGTAGAATGTAAACATCTTGATTTTGAATTGCTATCCGTATTTCATCATTGTTACCAAATGCTTGCAAATATGGTTGATATGTATGATATTCCTTTTTTGTAATGGCATCATAAAAGACAGGTTTTTCTTTAACTTTTAATATATCAATCATTTTTTTAATTTAATTTTAATGTATATCCTAATGATTGTAAAAAGTTTCTATTTTCAATACTGAGGGGTTTTCAATGTTGGAATGATTTTCTTCTTTTTTTAGTTGTAAAATCGGTAGTAACTGGTGATGTGTTACGTTTAAAAGCTGAAAGAAAACTAGTAGAAGTATCTACCCACAATCTATATTTATTAAATATGATCATTGTTTTAATCGGAAGGTTTCAAGTGTAGTCGCAATGTTATTGTTTCTCCTTGAAAGTTTATCAATTTTCCGTTTTCGTTTACAATTTTTACTTTAATCGAACTTATCTCTTTGACGGTCACAGGCAAATAGATAACATTATTTGGAGTGATAGATATTTTATATCCAGGTTCAACATCTATAGAAAACTCATGTAAAGTATGTGCCATTACATTATTTAAATATGAACCACCAACAATATTGCATTCAATGCGAACAACATTGTTTTGTGTAATCATAAGACTTGTATCAGAATATTGTATGTACTAGCTAAAAGTTGTCGTTTGGAAAATCCCAAAAGTGGTCCAATGCTTCGCTCTGTATCGAAGAAAATTTTATCGTGTGAAGATTGAATTTCAGCTTTTAATGTATTATTGTTTGCAAATTATATCTAGCGTGGCACCAGATGCTTTTTCAAGAGTTTCATATTTATCTGTAATATATTTTACAATGTCATCAAATTCATATGAACCAATAGGAAGCTCAATTTTATGATTTCCAATATGAAATATATTATTGGTTTTATCGACATTCGGCACAGAGTAATAAGTATGAAAATCAATCAGCCCACAAACGTAGTCTTTGTTAAGTTCTATGGGAGGAAAATAAATTGCCGTTAGAATTGAAGAGTTTCCAGTCAACGTTAATGTTCTTGACATCTTGAATAGGAAAATTTAACTGAGTCAAGTAAAAAATTAAACTTCTTTTTTATAGTATATCATATTTATTTATCCAAGAGTTGTGTTGAGATGAAAATCCTAACCATTTTACATACACTCTATCACCTCTTTTCTTAATAATTTTTTCAACTAAATATGTATGCGGATAGCGTGATTATTAATAGCTCTTCATAATAAAAAGCACCTTTAACAATGTTTCCTTGATAGTCCTTAAGTATATAAGTACATGGATTGGTGTTTTGAATTTTAATAATTTTAAAGATTTCAGTTGTCCAATTAGGAGTATAACCCTTCTCAAAAATATGTTTATATTTGCTTATACGTACATAATTGTTTACATGAAATTTTGGTTTATCATAAGTTTTTAACCGATTGTAAGCTGTTTTTAAAATTAAAGCTTCATTTGAAGAATTAACATCGTTTGGGGCAATTTTAATCTTACTATGTACAGTGTAATTATATTTTTCAGTTAAATTCTGATACTCATCAATCAATTTGTATGAACCACGATTGCTAAACTCTTTCCACATCATATTCTTCAGTGTTCTATTAAATCGTTCTACAATTGAGGCTTTCAATGTGCTATAAGTCGAATAATGATTAATTTTATTTTGTTTCATTAAATTTTGAAATTCCTTATTAAAGAATTCCTTTCCATCATCTGTTTGTAAATTCTTAGGTTTTCGTCCACATTTTAAGACATTTTTCATTGCTTTGGTGACATCGGTAGCTGTTTTAGATTTTAATGCAACGGTCCAAGCATATTTTGAGAATGTGTCAATGATTGTAAGAAGAAAGCGGTAACCTTTATTGTGAACAGCATAGCTACCCATTTCAACTAAGTCAGCTTGCCAAAGATCATCGAGTCCTTTGATTATGACTGCTCGTCGTTTAAAGTTTCGCCGCGCTTGTCTGTGTAGCTCCTCCACTATTTGACGACGACTCATGGTGTAGGCGATTGTGATCCTTCTGTACTGATTTTGATTGATTTTTTGTTTTTTGTTTATTGGGATTTGAAATCATTGAAAACATAACATTATCAATTCCTTCTAGACGCGTATCAATGTATTCCATATACGCTTTAATGTCATCATTAATATTGTTTTCAATAGCGCCAATTTTGTGGTAAATGGCTTCAAATTCCTTATTACTTTGCTTTTCATAAGCTTTAAGCGAATTCTGAAATTCAGTTCGAAGCACATTGAGACCTGAATTAAAAAAAATTCTTTGTTGTAGCGTCTTGGTCTCCTATTGGGTCTTTAAGATTTTTGATACGATGAAAATGTGCATTGAAGCAAGTATCTCTTCCAGCAGTCAATTGCATACTAATTTTATTCGATTTATTAATATCATTATAACGACCAAATTTGTCAACGCTCATTATTCGATTGTATTGGATTCTTTGAGCTCTTCAATAATTGAAATAATTTCGTTATTATGATTATTATGTCCAGCCGATTGCGATGATAAGAGCAGTCTTAGACGATTGACTAATTCATTAGGATCGTCCCAATATATATAGTTTGTTGGAACAGAATTTAATTTCATCAGTCCAAATCCTTTCTTTTTCGTTTCTTTTGTGATTAAGCTTGAATCAGGTTCTTCTTCTTCTTCTTCATCATTGTGAATTAATTGCTTGATAATTTTACGATACTTTTGACCTTTGTTACCATTAACTTGTCCAAAAGGTGTATAACCACGTCGATATGCATTGGTTTTTAATAAAATATGCTTATAAAGCTCAAGATCTACCTCATTATAATTTTGAGGAGTTGTTTGCTTATCTTTAGCACGCTGTTGGAAAATATTTCTATAATATCTGCTTCACTTTGAATTGTTGACATTGTTGTTTGAAATGATTTTTGACTTATATCCATCATTTCTTTGTTGTCAATCAATTTAAATTTTATTTATTTTTATTTTATTTTATTTATTTATTTATTGTTATGACATCGTAGAGCACAAGAGGATATCTCTTATTCAAAGCTCTACTCAAGAAAGTGACAAGAGTGTTGTGTGGAATATCAAGCATTATTTAACGTATGCAGATTCAAACTACTTTAATGATTAGAAATAAACTATAAACTAACTAAAATTAAAATTAAAATTTAAATTTCATTAACAAATAAATTTTCAGACCTATTAAGAAAGGTCGCTACCTGTTTTTTGAAATTATGGACGTTTTCTATAGCCCTAAATTCGGGCGGTAAAGAATTCCAGAGGCGAATGGTTGGAACAAAAAATTGTCTTTCAGAGATTAAAGATTTATATATTATAGGAATAATTAGTTTATTGTGTCTAGTAGAGCGGGTAAAGCGTATGCGCTGCTGTAGATATTCAGGAGATTTGTTATTCACAATTTTATGAAGGAGTTGAAGAGATTTCAGCTTTAAAAGATTTTCAAAAGAGACTCCGTAGATAAGCAGACTAAATTCAGAAATGTGATCCCTTCTTTTGCGCTTGTAGATAAAGCGCGTCATGTTGTTGAACAGCACACTGAGTTTTAGTTTGTGTTTGAAATCACAGTTCCAATAAATTTCACATCCATACAGAAGCATGGGAATAATATATGTCTTGCAAAGTAGAAGGCGGATTTGTAGCGGCGTGACAGTTTGAATTTTCCATAGCATTCGAAGCATTGCATATGCTTTTCCAATGGCTGTGGCAATATGATTGTTCCAAGACAAGGTTTTATTAAATAAAATTCCCAGGTTTTTAGCTGACTCAACATACGGGATAGCTGCTTCGTTCAACAAGATAGGTGGAAAACATATGGTGCTGACTGGTTTTTTACCAATAACTAAGCACTTGGATTTAGCGGGATTAATAGAAAGACGATTGTGACTTGCCCATCTGCTTATAATATTAAGGTCATAATTCATATTAGCGACACATTGAGAAGCTGAGCCTAGTTTACAGTTTGAGTAAAGCTGAATATCATCGGCATATATGTGCACTTTACAGAAACTCAGTTTTGATGGAAGATCGTTAATGTATAAATTGAAGAGACATGGGCCAAGAATGGACCCCTGGGGTACACCTCGTGTAAGGTTTAAAGTAGAGGATACACGATTACCTACACTTACAAATTGAGATCTATTACTCAGATATTCACTGATTAACTTTGATGCTTGGATCGAGAAATGAAAATCACTTAAGAGCTTATTTTTTAAGACGTCATGATTAACTGAATCAAATGCCTTAGTGTGATCAAGCAGTGTTAGTAACGTTAAGTTATTATCGTCAATCGATTGACGTACCTCTTCTACAACATCTACTAGAGCAGTGACGCAGCTGCGATTTTTGGAAAAAACCAGATTGTCTGTCCGACATGAGGGAATGCTCAGTTATAAAATAATTAATTTGTTTGTGAAGAATCCTTTCAAGAACCTTGGATAAGTATGGCAATATGGATATAGGACGATACTCTCCAGAGGCTTTAGGAATGGGTATAACTTTAGCACGTTTCCAACAGCTCGGATACGTGGATCGCATTATGATATTGTTGAATATAAACGTGATTACAGGCAATAGTCTAGGAAGTATAGCTTTTAGAAATACAGGACTTATCTCTTCAGGACCTACCGCATTCGATTTTACGGATAAAAAGCTTTCAAGGACATCACACTGGTTGACACACGAGAAAGAAAAAGTAAATGTCGGCTGGCTTTCAGAGGTACTTTTAACAAGATTAGCAGTGTGCGGGTTGGAGCAAGTGCTCGGCAAGCTGGTAAAATTTCGGTTAAGTTAGTCCAGGTCAATATTAGTGGAGTCGGGACAACAACCAGTATTTGCAGTAAGTCCTAATTTTCTAATACTGGCCCAAGTTTGTCGACCATTGATGGCAGATCTAAATTTGGCATCGTTATGCTTAAGTTTTGCTTTTCTTATTTCAGTAGAAACTTTTTTCTTGGCTTGGTTTAATTTAAATTTCTAAAGATGGTGTTTTGTATCTTTTCCAACGCTTATAGATTAAATCTCGCTTCTTAATGAGCGTATCGATCTCGCGATTAAACCACGGCTCAGAGAGCTGATTGGGGCAAAATGATTTTTCAGGTACAAATTTATCATAAAGGACTTTGAGGTTTGATTCCAAGAAGTGAACCTGATCATTGCAACATGTCATGTGGCCAATGAGATCCCAATCAATACCACATATATCTGCTTCTAACAGACGGTAATCGATGTGTTTAAAGTCTCTATATATGATTCGATTAGGGACAATGGTAGATTGGAAATCATAGGTCATGAATATCAGATCATGCCTAGAAAACTGGTAAGCTGACAACTGATCGTAAATTAGTACCTTGGAGTTAGAATCAACAAAGAATAAGTCCAAGAGAGAATTGTTCGTGTTAGTGAAATGAGTAGGTGTTGAAGTGTTCACTGCAAAAAGACCAAGAGCGCTAAAATTGTAGGTGAGGCTGCTATCCTCCAAAACATTATTATTGAAGTCACCTGCAATTAAGATATTAGAATACATCGGAGCAATGTTTTCTAGGCATTCGGTTAATGGGTACAATTCAACACTACGATGTGGCCTATAGACGCAACCAAGTAAAAGTTTATCTCTCTGGCTTTTGATCTCAACAAATATGAACTCACTACTACAGAACGGTGGTGACTTCGCAATCACCTTGCTCGAGATTCCAAGTCTTAAGTAAATTGCAACACCGCCCCCGCGAGATTCACGGTCAACACGAAGAACTTTATAACCATTTAAGTTTATAAAAGCATCCGGCAGTGATTGCAAAAACCACGTCTCTGAAACACAAATTGCATCTATATTCGAATTCTCGAAGTTAGTTTTGAATTCATCAATTTTATTAACAAGGCTTTGTGCATTGATGTGACACACCTTAAACCCCTTCTTTTGAATTGAAAAAATTTTAAGTAGCGAATTGAAATATCCGCCTTTGGAATTTGAATTATTTTCATGGAATCTTTCGATCATAATGATGCATAAAGCAATAACAAGCAATCAACAAAACGTCCAACATTACAAAAAACAGGTTTACATAGTGAGCGACGAAATTAAGAACATTAAATAGGAAACAACAAATCAATTGATTACAAGCAAATAAATTTTTTTTTTACGTGAAACAATAATAGACTTAGAATAAACATACCAATGTAGATACACATAACGACATAAACATCAAAATTATCACTTACAAATTCACTTAAAAATTTACTTAATGAAAAATATATGCTCATATTGCAGAATATAGGGCGCAAAACAGTAATCAAGAATCCAAGCTCGTTCAACATGTGTTTTTTGTTTTTTAAGTTTTTAATTTTCATACTGACGAAAAAGACTAACATCATTATCTCTTAAATTATTACCGCTTGTGGAGTTAACCAATTCATATAAAACATCAAGAGAATGTAAGCATTTCGCCTCAGATGTTGATGAGAGTTTTATGAAGACCAGACCACGTCGGGTAAAAGTACTAAATAGTGCTTTTTGTTTTTTTAACTGAAGAGCATGCTTCAAGATTTGGTGGTTTTCTCTTGTTAAATTCTCATTGACATAGAATGTAACGCTTGATGGAATTCCGATGAGATTCAATTGTAGCGGTACCTTCTTGTTTCGGCGATATGCGGAGAGTTTAGCCAGTATGTGATTACGCTCATATGATGAGTTTAGAGTGACAACTATATCACGGTCGACTCTTTGCGGAGTTTTACTAGGAATGCGAAAAATGTTAACAATGCTCGGTGGAGGAGCACTAATGCCTTGGCATAGTTGAGAGAAAATAGCGCTTAGATCCTCGCCTTCTTCCAGGGGTATTCCATGAATTCTAAGGTCCTTTGATACAGCAACATTTTCCAGTTTTGCAACACGATCTCGAAGCTTGTTCGCCTCGCATTTGATGGATTTTACATCAGCTTGTTGAGTTTCGAGCAAGGAGATGCGCTCATCTATTTTAGAAAATTCTTTACGAAAATCGCTCATATTGGATTCGATGAAGCTGAATATTTTGCTCTCAGATGACTGCATCTGCTGTACGAGTAGCTCACTTTGTTGTTGGAAACGCAGGTCGAGCAGCTTAAGTAAACGAGGCGTAGAGCCGTACTCAGAGAGTTTAGCCGAACTTTTAGCCGGTGCATTAAGAGCAGCTCTGACAGTGTGATTTACTGGAGTATTCATTGTTCTCTTAACTCCCACTAGTTTTGTTGTTGCACAAGAATTGTTCCGCGTGTTTAATTTCCACAGTTTTTGGCTAATTTCACAAAGTTTTATAAAAATCCAAGTAATGTAGTACTCTTCGACAGCTTAAATATCAACCACACAAGTTTTATATAATTTATCAATGTTTGTAATATTCAAGCACGGTAAAAAATTAAACAATTTCAAGAGATTTTACATATTCACAAAACAGTTCCATGTTCAATTTAAATAGTGAATGTTTAATGAGCATTTTGTTCAAAAGCTCCTTCACATGCGGCTCTACATCTGTGAAAAAGTTATTTGATATTAACTCTTTCACATTTTTGTTTTCAATTTGAAAACATTCGATACGATTTTTGAAAACTGATCGCACCTTTTTAATGTTTCCGCTCAAGATCGTTGATGCATTTGCCTTGTGACTAGATTTTCGGAAATGCTTTGACCAGTTCCGCATGATAAACCACTCTTGACAATCACTGCACTTCTTTAATAAAATCTTTGACATCTTGGTTGTCACCACTCTTCTTGTTGGAGTCGATGGAGTTAATACTGTTGGAGTTGTTGTTGTTGTGGATAATGTTGTTGGAGTTGATAGTGTTGTATGTTTTGCAACCTTGTGCCTTTTCATGTTATGTTTGTACACAAACTCCTTATTACAAACATCACACTTTACTTTTGCCGTTTTACCATGTTTTTGAGAAACATGTCGCTTCAAATTGTATGCATTCGAAAAATACTTTGCACAAATATTACACTGAAACAATTTTGTTTCCATTTTGATTTATTTATTTATTTTTCTTTATTTTATTATTTAAACTATCTTCTTGGAGTGTTAAAGATTTTCTGACATTAAACTGAAAATTTTCGACTTTTTATACCAAATTTTGTCTCTTCTTTTTCCACACCAATTCCAATAACAGCTGACAAACATCATCAATATGTCCACACACAAACGTGAGAGACCTACGTTCAGAACTATTCAAGTGCATGCTTATGCACCGGGTCAACAGCCTATTAATGATCAACAATAAACATAATCTTCTTGCAGATGACAAAAAAACTATTTTTACGACTTTTTTAAATCACAATGCGACCTTTCTATTTCCATTCAACCCAATTTAAATTCCTATTGGAATTTGTGACCCGTCGCGGTGTTCTCTTTCAATCGATAAGCTGCATTCTCTTTTGATCTAATAAGCACCAGCAATATGTCCACACACAAACGTGAGAAACCTACATTCAGAACTAGTCAAGTGCATGCTTATGCACCGGGTCAACAGCCTATTAATGATCAACAATAAACATAATCTTCTTGCAGCTGACAAAAGAACTATTTTTACGACTTTTTAAAATCACAATGTGACCTTTCTATTTCCATTCAACCCAATTTAAATTCCTATTGGAATTTGTGACCCGCCGCGGTGTTCTCTTTCAATCGATAAGCTGCATTCTCTTTTGATCTAATAAGCACCAGCAATATGTCCACACACAAACGTGAGAAACCTACATTCAGAACTAGTCAAGTGCATGCTTATGCACCGGGTCACACACACACACACACACACACATATAGGAATTTTCTTGGCGATCCTCAAAAATTTTTCTAAACAATTCTCATCATTTTTTCTCATCCATCCTCATCATTTTTCCTCATCCATCCTCATCATTTTTCCTCATCCATCCTCATCATTTTTCCTCATCCATCCTCATCATTTTTCCTCATCCATCCTCATCATTTTTCCTCCTCCATCCTCATCATTTTTCCTCATCCATCCTCATCATTTTTCCTCCTCCATCCTCATCATTTTTCCTCATCCATCCTCATCATTTTTCCTCCTCCATCCTCATCATTTTTCCTCCTCCATCCTCATCATTTTTCCTCATCCATCCTCATCATTTTTCCTCCTCCATCCTCATCATTTTTCCTCATCCATCCTCATCATTTTTCCTCCTCCATCCTCATCATTTTTCCTCATCCATCCTCATAATTTTTCCTCCTTCATCCTCATCATTTTTCATTGATCCAGAATCCCCATATTCTACCTACTATTCAAAAAATTACAAGTGCACATAGATGCTCTAGTACTAATATCCAGTACAAATGTGCGAAAATGGTACAAAACACATTACCAGGGCTCGGATATATATGCATTTATAAATTTAAAGCATACTGTATGGAGTAAAAATTTTGTCCAACTCACATAAAGTTAAGATTCAAATAGATTTTTAACGTCAATAAGAATTTTTATGAAGGTAGAAAAGCCGTTTGAAGTTCAACTTCACTAGACTTATTCGCAAAATGTTGGTAAGTGAAGTTTTTCCCCCATAAAGTATGCTTTCAATTTATAAATGCATATTTATCCGAGCCCTGCACATTACTCACACGGCATGTTTTTAAAAATTTAATATCTCCAGAATTAATTGAGATAAAAAGATGAAACAAACGGTGACTTATTGTTTATAAGACAAGGAATAAAAAAAAAAAAATTTACACTGAAAAAAAATTTTTCACAAAAAAGAAAACAAACATTTAACTATTTTTTTAGTGTATTTAAGTTTTTGTAAAAACTTTTTAATATTAAAAAAACACCTTGGTTTATTAACAATAATTCACCGTTTGTTTCATCTTTTTATCTTAATTATTTCTGGAGATATTAAATGTTTAAAAACATGCCGTATGAGTAATGTGTTTTGTACCATTTTCGCACATTTGTACTGGATATTAGTACTAGAGCATCTATGTGCACTTGTAGTTTTTTGTATATCTCACTGTTGCGCCATTTAATTTGAATAAAACTTTTTTTTAATTGAAATCAAATACTTTGAGGTATTTTTTAAAAGAATTTGTTGAGCGGGGTCAAACTGGGAATGCACTGAAAAAAATTGTTAAAAATGTCTTTTTAGTTTTGTAGAAAAATTTTTCTCAGTGTAAAATTAAAAAAAAAAATTTTGATTTCCTGTTATATTAGCAATCGGCCAACGTTTGTTTCATTTTCTTATCTAAATTAGTTTTTGAGATATAAAATTTTAAAAATGGGTTATTAAAAAAAGATTTTCAAGGACCGTTCATAACAAAAATCTAAAAAGTTAGCCTCCACAGTGTTTTTAGATGGCACCCACCTATCGAAAAATCAACAAAATTTAAAATTTCTTTTCATGATGCCGCATGCCTTTGCTTAACCCGCCACACCCTTTCGAATGCACTGGCAGTGTTGATCATCATCGTTTATAGGCGAAATTTCGAAAACTTCTTGAGCATCGTTTATTAGAAGAAATACTGCTGTCATCCTTTTACGAATTGGCGATAGGTTTATTTCCGATGGCAATAAAAAGCTATTGATTGATTTGTGTCTAGTCCAAGGAATATTCGATTCCTGCAAGGAAATTCGATCGACACTGATGCATAGAGTATTGCCAATCTATGGACTGCATGTTCGTATGTTGTAACTGATCAAAGCCAGACGACGAACAAATGACACGGCACGGCTATTGTCATTGTTCAAGTAGAGACTTTTCTGAAGATACACACCTTTTTCCTGAAGAGTAGTCCGTCCCGAAGGTAGGTCCGGCGAACGGGCCAATTTTGTTTGAGTTTTTCTGGATGTTACATTTGATCGCTTTAGGACCATTTCTACCAATAAAAATTTCGGAAATTTATTTGGTTCATTTCTTGTTAAGGTGACCATATTTTTAAAAGGAAATGACATAAAATTTTTCGTCAATCATGGAACACATTCGTAACACGGAAAAACAGAAACGACATGTATTTTTATTTAAGGGCTAAATAGGTACCCACGATTCGAATTATTGATGCTAAACCGTATATAGAAACATCAATTAAAAAAAAAAAAAAAAAAAAAAAAAAAAACAACACGGCTAAAACAGAATAAATGGTCACCTTGCCCAATGGTCATAGGCCACTGGCAACGAAAAAAAAAAAAATCAAAAAAACCTTTGTTATTGTCAGGGCTCGGATTTTGTTGACTTTTATAAATTTAAAGCATACTTTTTGGGGCAAAAATTTTTCTTACCAACATTTTGCGAATAAGTTTAGCGAAATTGAACTTCAAACCGCATTTCGTACTTCAAAAAAATTCATATTGAATTTAAAAATCGATTTCAATCCTAAATTCAATTTCAATTCTAAATTTATGTAAGTTAAACAAAATTTTTACTCCATAAAGTATGCTTTAAATTTATAAAAGTCAAAAAAATCCGAGCTCTGGTTATTGTGTTCCGTATTTTAAAACCCGAAGCGCTCTGACGGCATACGAGAAGTATAAGAAAAGCTAGTCCTGTACTCCTGGCATATGCTATGAGTCTTACAAAAATCAATAAGCACTGAGAGTATAGGGCCTGGGCACCCCTGAATTAGAGTGCGCAGGCTATAAAAACATGTTCATTTGGTAATTCTTTCTAGATGGGTGATTAATAAGACTCCAAAAGGAGATGGCCGCATAGAGGCAGAACTTGATTTAGCCCGGGACATTAGACGGTAGAAGAATAAAACTTTTTTATGACAGAGAGATATATCCTTGTACAATGTACAATGACGATTTCAAACAGTTTTCTATGTCCCGGCAAGATGAATGAGATCCAGTTAGGGTCAAATATCGGATATCCAGAAATCAATTATTCGGTAAATTCACTATTCTGAACATCCTTTGTATATTTTTCCGAAAAGAAAGTTACTCACATATTGAAGCACTTTGGACATTCGGTTACACTTTTCCGCCTCGAAAACTTAAATGACAGTGGCAGCGATTTTCGTATACTTACAGCCAATGATTGAGTTTTCACTGGAATGTTTAAGAAAAACTCATATCTTTCCACACATTTTCTTTGTCAATTCGCATCATTCGTCAGAAACAATACAAAGTGAATTTTTACTTATCTTTTGCGTCAAAAATTTCCAATTTTTTCTGACTGAACAAATATGCAAACACTCGGGATAACATGAAGAGTCTTAATCAATGAGATTAGGAATTCAATTGGATTATTTTTACTGAACAAAGCAAAATAAATTTATATAAATGAAGTTCAATGATTAATGTGTGTGTGTGTGTGTGTGTGTGTGTGTGTGTGTATGTGTGTGTGTGCTTTTATCCCATTAGCTGATAAATGTAACCAATTATTGGTGGCTTAGCAAGACCAAAGAATCGACTGAGTTTAATCATATTTATTGAACTGTATCGATTGGCTTAAATTATGTCAGACAATTGCCACTGCAGTCATTGATCTTTCAATAGTCTATAGGTACCCATCGTCTATAGTAGTGTTTCTCAAAGTGAGTGATAAGGAACCCATTGGAGTTTTCTTCATAAAACAACGCGACCCTGATTAACATCAAATTACTATCTTTTTAAACCGACGTTTTTCACATTAAAACGAGATCAAAGAGCAAATCTCGAATTGCGACAAGCCGGAACTTTGTTCACATACATACATATATAATATATATTATATAGACATTAAGGTGGATCGATTTTGTAACCTCCAATTACCCTAGCAGAATATTATTCTGTTGCCCATACTTAATAATTATGCCCAAGAAACTATAGGTGAAATGTGAATTTTAACCTTCCGCTTTTGCAAACAAAGATTTTTCATGTCATGTTCGACTGATTTTGGTTATCATTGTTGGTGAAAACATCTCAAAAAGCAGAGAAACAGTCACTTCGACGTCCCTCAAAACTCAAGCCATTGAAAAAATTTTATATTTTCTTTAATAACTATCTTAAAATGGCCAACTTATGATGATTTTTCAAATGAAATTTTATTATTTCCCATGCCTAAAATTATGCAAAGAATCAAAATAAGAAAAATTCAATTTAAAAACATTTTTGATTAGGTAGAAATTTCAATAATTTTTAGTATGCTTTTAGGCATATTTAAGATGGGCCTTCTTTTTGAAAAGCGGAAGATAAAAATTCATCTTTGACCTATGGTTTCCTGGGCATTTTTTCTCCAAAAAAATTGAAGAATCTTATTTCACTAGGGCAATTTTCATTTTTTTTTTTTTTTTTTTTTTTTTTTTGTTGAACAAAACGATCCACCTTAATAGACATATATTTATGTTTTGGGTGTTCCAAGTTAGGCGGAATTTCAATGTGTTTCAATGTGCCAATGGTCAATAGACATCCTCATTCCCGTAGCATGACAAATCGAAATGTTATCAGTGAAGTTTTTTTTCTGCTTTGAACAATTTCGGGATGCTATATATAAGCACCGACAAGAACTTTCGATTGTAGTTGAAGAACTGATCATCATCTGTTCGGTACGCGTATTTGTTGTCTGCTTCAAAAGAGTCTGTCATTCGTGAATTAGAGCTTCAAAAATATATAATCGAATCTGTAAACTCCATTAAAATGAGAACGATTTGGATTTTTTTGTTGATTTGTTGCGGTCTGCTCACCGTGATCCAAGGTAAACGTGAATTAAATGAGGAATCTTACAGTTCTTATCTTTTCTCAAACTGCAGGAAGATATGAGAGCTGCACAGAAGGTGCGTTACGTGAAACGGCATGTACCCTTGGACGCGATCAATTCCGTTGCACTGAACTCTGCCAAGCTAATGACTGCAGGTTAGGCTTTTGTGCTCCATCAGCCGCAGGACGAAAAAAAAACGCCGGCCATTGTTATTGCGGAAATAGAGATTTTTATTAAATTAAATTTTTATTCAAATTAATAACAAAAATAAGGTCAGTCCCATCAAAGTGAAAATAATAAAAAGGCCAAACACTATAAAATAAGTACTTCATAAAGAACTTCTTTCGATCATTTTCTAGGTTTCCTGATTTAAGAGTTTTCGAAGCTTTCGTTAGGTAGGATATAAGAATTTTGTCAAAAACTTGCTCCGAAATAGATCGTAAATTAGAACAAATGCTCAGAGATCTATTGGCAATAACCTTTTCCATGAAGGTTATCGCTGGAGCCATTGCTTATTGAATCGTCTAAGTCTTCTGCAGCTTGATGAAGATTATCCATACAAGTAAGCGAAAAATGTTTGGTAAAAACTTATTTGTAATGAATGAGGTTATCAGTGCAACAGTGAAATATTCAAAAAATTACAATTGCACATAGATGCTCTAGTACTAATATCCAGTACAAATGTGCGAAAATGATACAAAACAGATTACCCATACGGCATGTTTTTAAAAAATTGATATCTCCAGAAATAATTAAGAGAAAAAGAAGAAACAATTTTTTTTTTTGATTTCCTGTTATATTAGCAATCTTCCAACGTTTGTTTCATCTTCTTATCTTAATTAGTTTTTGAGATATAAAATTTTGAAAAAAGGCTTATTAAAAATGGATTTTCAAGGATATTTCAAGGACCGTTCAAAATAAAAATCAAAAAAGTAGTCTCCACAGGGGTTTTAGATGGCACTCCTATCGAAAAATCAACAAAATTTAAAATTTCCTTTCATGATGCATGCCGGATGCCTTTGCTTAACCTGCCAGACCCTTTCTGATGCACTGGCAGTGTTGATCATCTTCGTTTATGGGCGAAATTTCAAAAACTTCTTGACCATCGTTTGTTAGAAGAAATACTCTTGCCCTCCTTTTACGAATTGGCGATAGGTTTATTTCCGCTGGCAATAAAAATCTATTGATAGATTTGGGCTATGCCAAGGAATATTCGATTCCTGGAAGAAAAGTCGATCGACACTGATGCATAGAGTATTGCCAATCTATGGATTGCATGTTCGTATATTGTGACTGATCAAATCCAGACGACGAACAAATGACACGGCACGGCTATTATCATTGTTCAAGTAAAGACTTTTCTGAAGATACACACCTTTTTCCTGAAGAGTAGTCCGTCCCGCAGTTAGGTCCTGCGAACGGGCCAATTTTGTTTGAGTTTTTCTGGATGTTACATTTGAACGCTTTAGGACCATTTTTACCAATAAAAATTTCGGAAATTTATTTGGTTCATTTCTTGTTAAGGTGACCATTAGTGCGTTTCAGACGTGAAAAAAAGTCTTCAATTTCGAAGACGGCGGGGTCTCAAACGAAAGATAATGTAAATCGAAAAATTTGGGCATCATTTAAAATTTCTTAAATTGAGGTTTAGAGGTCGCTCAGAGGACTTGAATTTTCGTCAAATAACGCCTTAAAGAGAGCTAAATTTTTTTTATTTAGTTTTTGTAAATTTAGAATTTTCAATTTGACAGATTTTCAACTTTTTCTGTATACTTTTAGGGGCAGAAAACACAAAAATTTATTTCAATTAATGGTTTTTACAGGAACAGTTCGATGTTTTACCGATCAATTGATTCATAATATGTTTAAGCGATTCGAAAACATTTAATTGCATATAAATTTGTTTATGTAACAGACTTGCATTTAGGCTATATACCAAAAATGTTACATTTCAACTTAAACCCATTTTAGCTACATTTAAACCTCAATGAAAAATATTGAAAATCGTGCCCAAATTTTTCTTTTTGCCTAAACTTTCTTTTTAGACCCCGCCGTTTTCGAATTTCAACACTTTTTTTCGCGTGTGAAACGCCCTAGTGACCATATTTTTAAAAGGAAATGACATAAAATTTTTCGTCAATCATGGAACACATTCGTGACACGGAAAAACAGAAACGACATGTATTTTTATTTAAGAGCTAAATAGGTACCCGCGATTCGAATTATTGATGCTAAACCGTATATAGAAACATCAATTCAAAAAAAAAAAAAAAAAAAAAACACGGCTAAAAACAGAATAAATGGTCACCTTGCCCAATGGTCATAGGCCAGTGGCAACGAAAAAAAAGAAAAATCAAAAAAACCTTTGTTATTGTCAGGGCTCGGATAAATTTAAAGCATACTTTTTGGGGCAAAAATTTTCTTACCAACATTTTGCGAATACCAGGTGTATAAGTATGAAGTGAGCGTTAAGCATGAGGTACAATAGGTGCGACAGAACGACACGACGATGCGTTTTGTCGTCGTGATCTGTCAAATGTAATATCAATACACGCAAAACTATGGAACAATGTACAATGCTCTCGGATACGACAGCACGATGCGACAAATATTCGAAAAATTGAATTTTTGTCGCTCCGACACGATTTGACATTCTGAAATCAGGGATGGTTGCGTTGAAAACAGGGCTGATATCTGAAACATCTGTTTTGAAAGGTAAATGGAAGTTGTGAAATGAGTAAGCTCAGCGATTAAGATATTCAAATATTAAAAGATTTGGTGCGCGAAAAGCCTATGCTTTATGACAAGGGCCATCCGCCCTATAAAAAAAAAGCGATTGGGAGGACCAAGTGTGGCAAGAAATAGCAAGAAAATTCAAAAATTCAAATAGTCAATGTCAAGTTGCTGAACATTCATACGAGTGGCCGTACAAAACATTTTAGGGTCGTATTTTTTCATTCCCATAAATGTTGTAGCGTAAAAATCCAATTGGTCCCGATATCCGAACATTGGTCGAACCCACCACTTTCACGTACGCTTTTTTGCCTCAATGTATTTTCGATGGCCTAAAAATGCTGCCGTTGCATACAACAAAATTCTGTGCGCCCTTAATGCTCTCATTTTCCTACTTTTTTTTTTATTCGCAAGGTTTAAAATGTTATTGTCAAATTTTTTTTCGTTTGCGAGTAACATATGATTGCAAACGATACGATTTTCCCTGCTATTGTACATTGGCTTGCAACACGACAAATCGGATGCGACAAATCGTTTTGTCGTGTCGTTCTGTCGCACCTATTGTACCTCAAGCTTTAAGATACAAATGTGTCGCAAAGGAAGACTTATTGTGGACGAGCCTTAATTTTTGTTTTGATTGGTTGGCATGTCAGCTATCAAACATATGTAGTGTACATCATTTAGGACTGTAGGTCTAACTGTCGACGTCGAAAGGCCTCTGCCGCTAATAAGAAACTCCCCATTAGGCAGGGATAGGAAACTCAACTCTTTCGAGAAATTCACCAAAAAGCTACCAACAAAAACCTTAAGCAGGAATAGGAAATTCAACTCTTTCGAGAAATTCACCAGAAAGCTACCAACAACAATACGGGCAGACACAAAGTGGCACAATGATGCCACTTGCAAGAAAATTATCAAAGAAACACGGCGTCGGCTCTGTTTTTTATATTGCTTGAAAAGTTCATAATTGAAACTTTACTAAATGTATTACGATATGTTTTTGCTCAATGTGCACGAATGTTTTCATTTTGTATTAAATTTACATACATTTTTGACTACGGCTACGAATTTGATTGGATATAGAATTTTGTATTTTTGCTGAAACAGTGTGATCAAAAAGTTATGTGGACACGGTAGGACTAAAAAAAGAATATCTATTTCTCCTTGATATTGAGTTTCCTTGATTCGTTTTATGTTTTTCAAGCTTTTCATATCATTTTATAAGTTTGGTAGATTTTTACATGTAATGCACTCGAAAATCGCCCAAAATTAAAAATACAAGTGGCAATGCTTTTCACCACAGCAGAGCTAAAGATTTCGCTGCCATAGCGTGCTTCTCTTTTCCTCATGCTATATGCCTATGTTGAAGCAGCGTAGCTCTAACACATTGCAGGGATTAGGAAGAAGAAGAGTTAGACCTATAGTTCTATATGGTGTACATCAAGTCATTCAACAAGCAACATCCTTACTTTTCATAGTGTTAAAAATGTCGAATTTCGTACCAGAAAATGACGATTTGCGGAAAGCATTAATTTTTAGTTTTCATTTGGAGAAAAATGCTGCAGAGTCGCATCGAATGCTTGTCGAAGCATATGGTGATCATGCTGTATCAGAAGCAACATGCAAAAGATGGTTTCAACGGTTCAGAGATAATGATTTTGATGTGAGAAATGAAGAACGTGGAAGACCACCAAAAAAGTTTGAAGACACGGAATAGCAAGCAACATTGGATGAAGATGACACTTTGAGTCAAAAGCAAATCGCAGAAATGTTAAATGTTACACGAGCAACAATTTCTGGCCGTTTAAAAGCTATGGGAAAGATCCAAAAGTGTGGAAAATGGGTGCCACATGATTTGACTGAGCGACAGATGGAAAACCGAAAAATCACTTCTGAAAATTTGCTTCAAAGACACGAAAGAAAATCAGTTTTGCATCGAATTGTTACTGGCGATGAAAAATGGATTTATTTTAAGAATCCTAAACGGAAAAAATCATGGGTTAGTCCGGGACAACCATCAACATCGACTGCAAAACCAGACCGATTCGGCAAGAAGACAATGCTCTGCGTTTGGTGAGACCAGAAAGGTGTGGTGTACCACGAGCTCCTAAAACCTGGTGAAACCGTTAATACCGATCGCTATCGACAACAAATGATCAATTTGAACCATGCATTGATCGAAAAACGACCTGAATGGGCCAGAAGACATGGCAAGGTAATTTTGCTCCATGACAATGCACCTGCACACAAAGCAAAACGGGTTCAAGATACAATTAAAGCACTTGGCTGGGAGCTGCTACCCCATCCGCCGTATTCACCAGACTTGGCTCCTTCCGACTACCATTTGTTTTCGTCGATGGGACACGGATTGGCTGAGCAGCACTTCGATTCTTACGAGGAAGTCGAAAATTGGGTGTCTGATTGGTTTACTTCAAAAGACGAACAATTCTATTGGCGTGGTATCCACAAATTGCCAGAAAGGTGGTCAAAATGTGTAGAAAGCAATGGCCAATGCTTTGAATAAAGTGTTTTTTACTTTCCCATCAAAAATTAGTGTTTTATTATCACAAAAAAACGCTCATTTCATATTTATATACCTAGGTAAGTTTAGCGAAATTGAACTTCAAACCGCATTTCGTACTTCAAAAAAATTCATATTGAATTTAAAAATCGATTTCAATCCTAAATTGATGTAAGTTAAACCAAAGTTTTACTCCATAAAGTATGCTTTAAATTTATAAAAGTCAAAAAAATCCGAGCTCTGGTTATTGTGTTCCAGGAATCGGCAAAAAAAAAATTTTAATTTTTGATTTTTTGATTACACTAGTTTACAGCAAATCTGACCTGGGTCAACTGATGGTCGTTTCTAAAGTAAAATTTTGTGCTGAATCCGAATATATCATTTAAAAAATTGTAAGTAGAATAGTTTTTGAGAAATAGGCTATTTTCCGTTTTTTGAGTTTTGAAAAAAAGTATGGTTAGTAAATTGCAATTATCTCCGAATACATTTAACCGATTCTAAATTTTAAGCTACGAATTTAAAGGCAGTTAAATTGTCTACCAACAATGTCCAGAATATTTTTTAATCCAAATATACACGTAGAAGCTATTGATGAAAATTTCCAGAAATTTATTTAATTTTTAACAAAATTTCAATAAAAAAATCACTTTCAGTCTAATTTACACCATGAAAAAATTTTTTAAAAATTTTCTTCATTCTTTGGCTTCGAAGAACGATTTTTTAGGAAGAGAGGAAGCTTATTTTGATCAAATTCGCATTAAAAATGTGAAAGTTATAAGTAATTAAGCAAAAATACACAAAAATTCATTTTGTTTAAATTCCATTTTATTCGAAATGGCTCAAGTCCCCTTTTTATACCCAACACACTCTGTGTCGAGGGTATATTGCGTTTGTGTGGTTGTGTGTAACACCCAGAACCAGTCGAGATAGACCATACAAAATATATATAGAAATGATCAGCGTCACCAGGAGATTCGATTTAGACATGTCCGTCGGTCTGTTCGTCTGTCTGTCCGTCTGTCTGTCTGTCCGCCTGTTTGTATACAGTTTTCTTATCGAAGGAGTTGAGCTATCGGGACAAAATTTGGTATGCGTGCTCACGGGGACATGAGTAAGAACAAGAATGGACCCGATCGGACCATTTTTAGGGGTACCTCCAGTACTAGGGTCTGTTACGAAAATCACAAAAACTGCTCTAAAATCGAAATTTTTCAAGATATTTTGATGAAATTTGATATTTGATCATATTTAAAGGCCAGTAGTATTATTTCCAAAAATTGAAAAAGTGGGCGTGGCAGAAGGGCGGTTTTCGAAAATTGTCTCGTACAACCGAAATTCAAATGGGACTTGAACGAAATTTGGCACTTATGCTTCCTTTGTAGCCATAAACATCCTCCAAAAAAATTTCCTTGGTCGGTCCTTTATTAAGGGTACCTCCAGTACTAGGGTCTGTCACAAAAATTCCAAAACTGCCTCAAAATCGGACTTTTTCGAAATATTTCAATGAAGCTTAGAATTCGAGTGTATATTTTAGCCTCCGATTAGAATTGCAAAAAAAGTGGGCGTGGAAAAGCGGCGGTTTTAATAAAGAAATTTAACAAAAGTTGGTACATGGGGCTCCCTGATGGCCTTAAAAACCTCTTGAATTAAACCCCTTACTTGTTTTTTCTACTATGGAGGGTTTCCAGGATAAGAAACCAGCAGTACTCTCCCATCATTGCCTCATCCCAAAAACCTTGATAGCGGCGTTCTATGGCTTTTAATTGCTGGTGGAAGCGTTCGCCGTGTTCATCGCTTTCATCACCAAGATTTTCCAGAAAGAAATCCAAATGGGAGTGCAGGAAATGAATTTTCAAAGACATGTTTACTCCTGTTTCGATTAAATGTGATCAATATATATAATATAAGGGGACTTGAGCCATTTCTAATAAAATGGATTTTAAACAAAATGAATTTTTGTGTATTTTTGCTTAATTACTTATAACTTTCACATTTTTAATGCGAATTTGATCAAAATAAGCTTCCTCTCTTCCTAAAAAATCGTTCTTCGAAGCCAAAGAATGAAGAAAATTTAAAAAAAATTTTTTCATGGTGTAAGTTAGACTGAAAGTGATTTTTTTATTGAAATTTTGTTAAAAATTAAATAAAATTCTGGAAATTTTCATCAATAGCTTCTACGTGTATATTTGGATTAAAAAATGTTCTGGGCATTGTTGGTAGACAATTTAACTGCCTTTAAATTCGTAGCTTAAAATTTAGAATCGGTTAAATATATTCGGAGATAATTGCAATTTACTAACCATACTTTTTTTCAAAACTCAAAAAACGGAAAATAGCCTATTTCTTAAAAACTATTCTACTTACAATTTTTTTGATGACATATTCAGATTCGGCACAAAATTTTACTTTAGAAAAGACCATCAGATGGCCCAGGTCGCAAAATTTTTTATTTTTTGTAAACTAGTGTTATTATCCACTCCACACTTCAAAATTCTTGATTCTGAAATAAAAAAAAAAAAAATTGAAAATATAATATTCCCAAATAATGAACAATCCGTATTTTAGATTCTAAAAATTTGGATTGATTCTATGAAAATATTTAAAAAATTAAAAATGCGATTTTTTGAAAAATCCGAAATTTATATGTTAAAAATGTGGATTGCTGGATATTTATTAATCACATTTTAAGAATTATGAATAATTAGATACTTATAATTAGAATAATAAGATTGCAGATTTTTTGAATAATCAGTAATCAAAATGGCAAGATTGCGGATTTTTTCTGTAATAGTTGATATAGGACATAGAAAATTGTGTAAAAATTATCAGAGACACCAGAAGACTCTATTATGTTATGTTCGTCCATCTTTTGATCTGTCCGATTGTCTGCTTTAAAACCAGAATATTTCATAATGCACTGAAAAATACACCTACTTAAAGAGCTATAACTCAGTAAAGCGGTACCTCTTAGACAAGTGCAAAAAGGAAAACTGCAAAAAACTTTCTAACATTTTTTGTTAATACAACCAACAAAGATTGCCAATTTTTTTTTACAATACAGGCTTGCTTGAGATGATGAGAATAGTGAGTTTTTCATTTACCCATTAGTTTTAGCAGATGAGTTGCATTTTCTCAAAACGCGTATATCAAAGTTTTCATCAAGCAATCGGTTGAATTTTGGCAAATTGCACATAGTAGCAAAACTGAATAACCGTTCTACTGCTGCCGAAGATGGAAGTGGCGTATTGAACTTCAAAAAAAGTCGCTTTTATAGATGGATATGCGTTTAAAAGCTCAAAATCACTTCTTTTGTCTTTTGATATTAATTCGCAAATTACGTTGAAATTTGCGTTGCGAGTTACTGAATCAATAAGAAACGATATTAAATTGAAGTGGAAAATCTACGCCCAGCTAGCACAGGCATTCTTAACATGTTTCTATCGTATCTGAAGTTCTTTCTTTTTTTTCTTAGATGGTCTGCAATGCTATGCAAATATAAGAATATCTAAAAATTTCTTCATAAAAAAATAAATAAATAAACTACTTCGATCCGGCAGGGTTCGAACCCAAGCCCTTCAGATTGCTAGCCTTGCACGCTAACCACTAAGCCACGTCAAGTTCTAGGAGAGAGGAAGAAAATATCTCATTTAAGTTCCAACGAAAATATGCACAATAATTCTCATTCCTAAAAACCAAAATTTTGTTTGACTTTAATTTTATAAATGAAAAAAATCCACAGTTTTCAGTTTGGCAAACATGGTGTCACGGGTGAGCACACCCAGCAAACATTTGCATAAGCTTTTTACAAAGGTGCTTACTATTCATTTGTTTCCAAGAAATTTTCCAAACTTTTTCCAAGCATATATGTGCTATATTAAATTCGCAAACATTTCCCAAACGCTTTCCAAATGTGTTTGGGAAACGTTAAATTTCTCAAGTACTTCGCAAATCCGTACATACATCGTACATACATACGAGGTGTCTACAGTTCGATTTTTTTCGAACGTTAATATATTAATTCTAGCACGCGCGAAAGAGATCTCTCGGTAGCGTAATGGGAGCGTGTTGCGATTTGTAACCTGGAGGGCTCGAGTTCGATTCCTGTCGCGGGCGAAAAAAGATTGTGGAAAAATTGGGACGTAGAAAGATATCTGAGGTAAAATTTGATCCACTTTAGAGGGGAGAAAGGAAGTTGGTAGTTATAAATTTAGGTTCATATCCGGTCGTCAGAAACGTAATGCATACACATGTGCTTTAAAAAAATTTTTTTTTTCATAAATGTTTGGATGAAAGCTAGTAGATATTCCTCTAAGTTTTCAAATATTATTTAAATGTTATATTATCTACCTAAGTATTCAAAAAAAAAAAAAAACATTCGCCGCAGCGGGGATTGAACCCGCCTACATCGGATTGGTACTGCTTGTTTAGGCTTGGAAAATATTTAATTCGATTGGTTGGATTTATATGTTTTCCAATCTCAAATCCAATTGAATAAAAAGGGAGCCGTTTTGGTTATTTACACTTGAATTCCAAATAAATTCCAACACTTGGATCCAAGCCTTTTGTTTGCGGGCGCAAATTACTTCCAATTGTTTAGTAAGCGTAAATGTTTGCTGGGCATGACTAGAAATCGGGAATTCCCAGGTTCAAACCCCACACAAGAAGTTCTTCTCAAGAATATTTCAAATTCTAAATCAAATAAATATACATTAAAATAAACAAACATCTATTAAATGGGGGGAACTAAGAATGAAACTAAATGGGTAGATGAAAAACTTCACTATTCTCATCATCTCAAGCAAGTCTGTATTGTAAAAAAAATTGGCAATCTTTGTTGGTTGTATTAACAAAAAATGTTAGAAAGTTTTTTGCAGTTTTCCTTTTTGCACTTGTCTAAGAGGTACCGCTTTACTGAGTTATAGATCTTTAAGTAGGTGTATTTTTCAGTGCATTATGAAATATTCTGGTTTTAAAGCAGACAATCGGACAGATCAAAAGATGGACGAACATAACATAATAGAGTCTTCTGGTGTCTCTGATAATTTTTACACAATTTTCTATGTCCTATATCAACTATTACAGAAAAAATCCGCAATCTTGCCATTTTGATTACTGATTTTTCAAAAAATCGCATTTTTAATTTTTTAAATATTTTCATAGAATCAATCCAAATTTTTAGAATCTGAAATACGGATTGTTCATTATTTGGAAATTTTATATTTTCAATTTTTATTTTTTTTTATTCAGAAATCAAAAATAAAAAAATGATATTTCTTGATCAATCCGTAATCAGTCATGATAATATTGATGAAAATATTATTAGTGCCGATCCCTGTTGTGTTCCGTATTTTAAAACCCAAAGCGCTCTGACGGCATACGAGAAGTATAAGAAAAGCTAGTCCTATACTCCTGGCATATGCTATGAGTTTTACAAAAATCAATGAGCACTGAGAGTATAGGGCCTGGGCACCCCTGATTTAAAGTGAGCCGGCTGTAAAAACATGTTCATTTCGAAACTCTTTCTAGATGGGTGATTGATAAGACTCCAAAAGGAGATGGCCGCATAGAGGCAGAACGTGATTTAGGCCGGGACATTAGACGGTAGAAGAATAAGACTATTATATGACAGAGAGATATATCTTTGTACTTACTAAAGAAAAAGATAAAATTTCACTTCTCTCTTTATTTGGATTATTTGATTGTTTTTAGTAAATATATTTTAGTTTAAATAACTATAGACTCTATTTATGAGATTTTGGTGTAATTAAATAATTTCACATTAAATAACATAATTTGTAAGTGTATTAGTGATGACATTGAGTGTATTTGAATGTGATATGTACTTCTTGTGTGCATCTGGAGGCAAAAAAGGATTAAGTTTAGTACTTTTGGGATATTCGCTCCGATAAAATATACAAAATTGAATTGAATCTTATGATTATTTACACGTAATTTTTATACATTTGAACATTTATAATCCAATATAAATTACTATTTGATACATTCTTTGGTTGGGTTTCACTACAAAAATGTGCAAGAAAAAGAGGATTAAATAAGGGCAATAGAGAGACCTAGTTTTAGTTGAAAATAAAATTACTTATAGAAAAGTAATATAGGGAAAATATATTACAATATTTACTTTAATTAATAAGTTGCCTTCAAATCCAATTTCCTGTCTTCATTTAAAAGAGCCGCCAATAGCGTTCTGTTGGTCCTCAATTAGCTCAGTAGTGCTACTGCGAACAGGACGAGGAGGCGTTCACTCAACACTAGCTGTGCCACATCATACATATTTAATGAAGCTTCGCTGTTGGATGATGCCTTTTGAGGCTATGGTTGTGTCAATCGTATGCCATTTGGAGTTGATTATTACCATAATTCTCGATGGTAATGTTCTTGAGTGAGTTTCGTCACGAGCCATGTTAAATTGCCAGCGACAAACTTGAGACCATAAAGAACATTGAGCTGCATTATTTTCCGGAAGTCCTTTAGTTAAACTGAACGTTTATTCCAGCAAACATTTGCAAATGTCACTCGCCTTCTATATAGGGAGCCGGTAATTAGCGAATTGCTCAGCACAAGGGACAATTAAGCCCACAACTTTATTCAAACGTTCAAAAAAAAAAAAAAAAAAAAAAGGTTCAAGGATGTAATTAGCCTTTCATTTTGTTCGCATCATATTCAAAATTTGTTTTTGCCTTGACTAGCAATTCCAATGGTTCAATTCGGCTTGGACTTTTTCTGTTTTTTTTGTTTTTTGTTTTGTTTGTGTTGCGTTCTTTGGGAGGATACACTGCCGTTACAAGTAAATGTAATGGCCCAAGCCTATGGCCGGATTATTGTTAACAGCCTCACCGATAACGCTGGTTCTCGCTGCTAAATTAGAAGTGCTGGCAAAATTTCCATTGATATCATTTTGGCTGTTCATTAGATTTGGCTCTCGCTGCTGCTGACTGCCGTCGGTCAGCATTCGCGTTGAGCGTGCCATGAATACACTCTGAGGACGAAGCCGATAAGAATTGGCATCGAACTGACCGTTCAGATGAATGTCGAGAAATTTCTTATCGTTTCCCAATGAGGAGAACGAATGCGTTGCCGTGCGTATCTCACGAATATTATAGACTGGACTATAATTTGGCAATTGAGCTTGCAGGGATTTTGGCAACGATATTGTTTGCGTTTTCGTTTGCTGTTGATGTTGGTGCTGCTGCGAAATCAGTGATGAATTTTTATGACAAAATTCACAAGATTTGAAGCTATTGTGGCATTTGCAGCAAAGGACAATGTCATGTGATGTCACGGCTGTCGCTGTGCTGGGACTTAGCTTTTTCAATGATACAATCGAAAGTGCTGACGATGTTCGACGAACGTTCGTGGAGCCCTCGGATGATGTGTCCGAGGAGCCCGATGTTGACGAATGGCAATCCTCGTCCTCATCGCTTCTGGTCATCAGACTTTGTAAATCGTCCGAAATTGATTCGATTGAAACATCGAGCAGACTTTGTGTATCATCCAACGATGAGATTGTGCTGTTCGCGTCGAACGATTTATTCGAGACACTCGGTGAGGATTGATAGGTTTTTACGACCTCATTAAGCGAACTGAGCAGCTGTCGACGACGTGAGTAATTTGGATTGCGACGCACAAGAAAATGACATGTTTCGCCGCGCTGCATGCGCTCCGATTGGGCGCGCAGTGGAATGTCGTCGGGATGCAATTTCCTTTGGTATTCTTGACCGGGACAGACCTACAAAAAAAATAAGGCGATTTTGATAAATTTGTCTCATTTTTTGTGGATTTTTTCATATTTTTTTTGTTGTTGTTTTGGTGGGAGATAATATGTAGGTACATACCTCATAAATTGAGAAATGCTCAACGGGTTCCATCGAATTGTAGCATGATAAGAGCAACTGAAGTAGCTCATCGGATGTTGTCTCTTCGGATATGACCAATGATTTGTACTGAGAGCTGGGCTGAAGTGCTGATGTGTGAACGCGTATTAGGCCACCGGGCTTCAGTTGAAGGCAAAATCTACAAAAAAAAAAAAAAATATTCACATATATTTAGGCGTTAAGCTTATCAAGAGCATTTCAGAGTGACGGAATTTACCTTGATTCGCCTTTTGGATGGCAGGCTTGCAGAATTGCTGGCCTCGTATCATCGTCCATGACTAGAACCGTCTTAACGCCAGCACGTCTAACACATACCTCCATTGAGAGGTAAAACAATCGTGGATCACGGTGTCGCATCTTAAGCCTGAAGGGAGTGCAAAAAAAAAGCAAAAATTAAGGATCAAACCTATTTAGTCGAATTTATTAGGATTATAAGCATGTGGTAAATACGCTTATAAATTAAAGCATACTTTATGGGGGAAAATTTCACTCAACTTCTTGCGAATAAGTCTAGTGAAGTTGAACTTCAACGGCTTTACTCATAAATTCTTAATGACGTTAAAAATCTATTATGATCTTAACTTTATGTGATTGAACAAAATTTACTCATAAGTATGCTTTAAATTTATAAATGCATATATATCCGAGCCCTATATAAGATTTTACCTTCTAAGTAACTGGGCAATGACCTCCTTGCTCGTCGTATCCCACTGTATGCCGAGTGTCTTGTACTCGATATCGATCTTAAGGCAGCTCGTATAGACCTTAATGGTCGTCTGTAATTTTTTATGGAAGAGAAATCGTTAGTTGAACTCTTTGCTTTGACATTTTCGTCATCATTCGTCGATCGTCGATCGTCAGTCGTCGTCACTCACCTGCGGCAATTGTTCGCTCAGACTTGAATAGCTCGAAGCACGCGAAGGTGTTCGTTGCAACTCGGTCGATTGTATCGGTTCGGGGCTGCCACAAATCGATGACGCACACGATGCGCTCGAACGCATTGACACGGAATCCGAACGATTGCGAAGCGGTGAGATTTGCACGTGTTTCAACATCTGAAAATACATATAAAGGGAAAGGGGAAAAGTGTTAAAGCTTTCAAAGGGGAAACGAATAAACTTATTGAAAAAAAAAAAAATTCATATGCAATGGAGCAAGTAAATCATTAAAGCAAACAGCATTTCTCCCGATATCGAGGAGACTTTTTTTTTGGTTGGTTTTCTTTAAATTAAAAAAAAAAAAATTATTTTTTCTGCTGCTTTTTTGTGGCATGCATTGTTCCAAGCGATTGAGTATGCTTTGCATTGTTGAAGCAGAAAGGAACAGCGTTTGGGATAGCATAAAAGAGCCGTACTCACTCGTCTGGCATTGTTCGGGACCGCGCACGATGGTGCATCCGGTTTATTCAAACAGATCACATACACCTACACTCGAATGGATTATGCAAACACACACACACACACGTGCGCACAGCCATCTTATCACACTCACATATCCAATGAATAGGCTTATAAATCTGAATTACTTCCTTTTGTTTCTCCATTATGCTAAAAGTAGGTACCTACCTACCTACCTACCTACAGAGACGTTTGGGGGGAGGGTTCAGAGATTTAAGGTTGTGCAGCAAGTCAAAGCAATAAATTCTTACATTTTGAGCTCTCCTACTATTTCTATTTTTCATATCTTCTATTTTGCAAGTGGCTTTCCAGCAATGAAATTGATAAACTGAAAAATGTACATTCATACATATATATATATACTTATATATATCTATATAAATATATTTATAGTTTCTTTATGCCCCACAGAAGCACCATGTTCCGCAACATGGACTTTCCATTATGGTTAGCGTATGCAGAATATAATCTTTCTCTGTCGTTTTACGATATTTTATGGAACTGTCTTCCCTCTGGGTCCTACCTTGTCGGGCGGGGGGCCGGTAGGGGCTTACCGTGCCAATGACGCTTGTACATATAAAATGCAAAATTTCCCTTTGCCTTTAATTCTTTTATGCATTGCAAATTTCGTTGGCACGAATGTTTGCGAAAGAAAGAATAAAAAAAAAAACCTTCGTTCTAAACTTTTGCCTTTGAGGTCTTTGAACGGAAAGTTGCGTAGTACATAAGGAGATGAAGGGACACAAAAAAAAAAAAACAAACAAAAGTGCGGTCTACCTTTACCTTTAAGGTACGTTGTGGCTTGATAAGTGCTTTCGAAATGATTTGTTCATCTCGTGATAATTTGACTATAAAAGAATAAAAAAGTATTCTATTTATTGCTAAGTGCTTATATCTTCATCATATTTTTTATTAATATTTTTTTTTTTTTTGGAGATCTGCGAGTAAACTCAATTCTAAGGCTACAAATTTTTTGAGACGATGCATCGTCCATCGCGATGGCTTGAGAAATTCAATGGCGTTAACGAAGGCAGAGAGGAATTTTGGAGTCAGTGTTTCGTTTTCCATCTGGGATTAGGCCCGTAACGTGGACGCAGTGGCGTGTCCAGAGAAAGAATGCTTTGATAGTGCTTATGTTTTTCACAGTGGTATATTGAACAATTATAAGACATTAACACAAAAAAAATTGGGGGGCTAGAAGAAGTTTAGAGAGTTATGGACCAAAAACCAAAAAAATCCGAAAAATTCATGGCGTCCGATTTGTATGAAAATTTATATATAGAATAAGTGAAAAATTCTTAGAATTTTAGCACTAAAATTTTTTCAAAAAAACTGGTCCTTTTTGGACCAGTTTGGAACTAGACCAAAACTAGACTACTTGTAATCTGTTTCTTGAAAAAATTTTGACGCCAAAATTAATAGAATTTTTCACTCTTCTATATATAAAAACTGGTCCTTTTTGGACCAGTTTGGAACTAGACCAAAACTAGACTAGTTGTAACCCGTTTCTTTAAAAAATTTTGACGCCAAAATTCTTAGAATTTTTCACTTATTCTATATATAATTTTCATAGAAATCGGACGCCATGAATTTTTCGGATTTTTTTGGTTTTTGGTCCATAACTCTCTAAACTTCCACTAGCCATTTTTCTCAAACCGGTCTTCGGCCAACCACTCTCCCCTCCTAGAGGTCTGAATTTATCGAAATGGCCCAACTTTTTGATAGAGCCAATATTTTTTTATTTTTTTTTTTGCCTTTCTTGAACCACTCTGCAAAAAATGAATAATACCAAACGTGTCTTAAGACCCGCATTTGAGCATTGAGCGTCAAGCTTCAAAGAGAAAATGAGAATGAAAAACCAAAGTGGAGCATAATGTTGGGAAAAAATGTGTCATGCAAGACAGTCGTGCAGAAAAAAGAGACGCAAAAAAAGCCAACTAAGTGCATGAGGATTGCAATTATTTCAACTTCACACGATTAATTAGTCGCCAAAGGGGTAAAAACTGCACTCATTCGCACTGTCTTTCGGTGCTGCCGGCTGCCGTCTGCCTGCATGAGTTCACTGAGCTAATGATATGTCATTCGAATATGTTTGTGTGCTTCTTCTGTGTGCTGTAAATTGCAATTAAAGAGAATGCATTGCAAAAACGTAGACAAACAATCCCAAAAACACACTCGAACACACTCGCACGCAAAACACACGCACGCACACGACTTCATTGGGAATGTGCAGTGAACTTTAACAAATGACCGCGAGAATTCGTTGCTGGTATTAAAGCTTGCGAGCTTTTATGGTGCTTGATGCGTCCTTGAGAGCACTATACTTCCCCTCATTTTTTTTTTTTTTTTTGGTCTTCCTTTTGCATTGGATTTAGATTGCTCTTTAATAGCAATTTTAATGAAGATGTCCGCATACATTCGAGGCACTGCACACACAGGGATGCCAGGATCCACGCGTAACGAGGACTGAATGCGCCATTATTTGTTTGCTTTCGAGTGCTCTTCTCGGTATTTTTTCCCACGAAATTAAAGTGCAATTTCATAAAATTTATTTCGAGTACCTTAGGGATTTACTCCATTTTTTTGCGCATTTTTCTGAAATTCTTTTTTGGTCTTTTTTGTCTTTTTTTTAACCCCTTTCGTATGCAAAAAAGACTGTGAATTATTGCTCTGAAAACTGTTTCAAGTGATGTTAAAATTACTTTGTGCTAATTACTTTCCATTTTGCTGGACTGGATGAAGGACTGTTCATTTTATCAGTTTTAAAAGGAGTTAAGATTAAAGCCGAAATAGGTTCGGAAAAGAACTCACAAATTAGCAAAAATCACTTAATCAAATTCTCACTAAAGACGATGGGCAAAAAATCTGTCGGCCTTCCCAAATAGACAAGCACACTTTTATAAATGCTCGAACGAATAATTTTTGGTATTTTTTTTTGTGTTGTTTATTTCGTCTTATTTAAGAAAAAAAAGTCCTTTCTTCTGGTGTCTGTTCAAAAGGACTGACATATCTTCCGATAAGAAAAGGGTCTTCATGCAATGCGCTCATACAAAAAAGGAAAGAATCATTTCCATTCCAAGCATAAATTCAATCGAATTCTTGAAAATGTCGGCCCTTCAATTCTAGTGGGCAAAAGAGAACAAAAATAAAATAAAATAAAATAAAAAATAAAATAAAATAAAATAAAAAATAAAATAAAATTAAAAAAGAAAACCCTTACTTAAACAGAAGAAGTACGCAAAAGGTCCTTTTAGAATGGCTTGAGAAAGTTTTCGAAGAAAAGTTTCGAAGATAAAATTTTGCAGCAAATCTATCAATATAAAAGGAGTCAATGACCACAGAATTTGTAGGCAAATATCTATTTAAAGGATACAATAATATGGTAAAGTATTTTCCACAAATCTTTACATATGCTCGCTGGTGTCTCAATTCGATACCTTTTTCGACCCACGTCTTTACTTGACTTGACATGACATGATGATATTCAATCCAAACATCTACGAATTAATTTAAATATCAAGGAATATTTTTTTTTATATTTTTTTTATTTCCAAAATACAAGCTTTAAAGATCATGTGGAAGATTATACAAAAGAATACTTGATGTCCTGTAGGCACGTTCGAGAATTTTTTCGTAAAATAGAAATGTTTATTTCTGCTACGAAAATGTCGAATGACTAACTGAAATTGGAAATCAATAAGGCAATCCCAGCGACTTCTACAATGCCTTTTAAATTTATTTTTTATATATTTAATTTTTAGTTTAGAGCTAAAAATACTGATTTTAACAGGGGGGGATACATTTAAAAGGGATTGGAGAAGACCTTGTGAATCGCCTAAAAATTTCCCTAAACAAAAGCTTGAGCTTTTTTTAAATTATGACGAATAGATTTGATTTTCTAATCCCCTAAACAAAAGTAGCAGAGATAAGACTTAGTGATATGGAAACAAACATGCTCCGCTGGATATCTGAACTGACTCGTCTCGGCCATGTTCCAAATGTGCAAATTCGTAGCCGTTAGGAGTTGCTCCAATTATTGGGAAAATGTAGAAAGCAAGACTACGCACGTATGGATACGTCCTTCGAGCAAATGAGGATAGCTTGGCAAAAAAGGCACACTAAATATACACGATTGCAGACAACGACGGCGTCCGTAACAGCGTTGGATGGACACAATAAAATGGAACCTCGTGGTTGTAGGACTTCCTTTAGATGATGCAACCGATAGAACAAAATGGAGGATTTTTGGTCCCGGAATTGGCCGGAACACTTCAAAACGCAAGAAGAAGAAGAACATTCCTTTGCTATAGTTGGTAACACAACCAATCCCACATCAGACACATTAAATATCGCATGCGATACTTTTTTTAACGAGAGAGAAATATGATTTAATGGCTCGTTTGAGATTCCGCAGACTCCGCTTTAAATGTTCAATGTCAAATTTCTGATATTTCCAACAAAATTTAAACAAAATATATGGGAAAAGAATGAATGGATTTCGAGGTATTGTACATAATAGGACCGATCCATTCATGCTTAAAAAATATTTTAATTTTCCTTTCATACCATCTCTATAAGTTATTGCAAAATAATATATTGCCCAAATTTAACGTCAGATTTAGTAACTTTGTCTAGTCTTCGAGGTCTCTCCGATTTGTCCTAAGAATGTCAGTACTTCAACATTCAATCATATCCGATTTACCTCTTGAAAATTATTTGGCATTGAAAAATGCCACTCCCTCAGTTAACTACTCCAAAATTGGTCCTCTTAAGCAGCTGTTGAAAGTCGATTTACTAGTCATCCGAGAGAATTGCCTTTTTTAATTTGACCTGCTCATTATTGCAGGAATATGACTTAACATATCGCACACCCTCTTCTAAGGTGACACAACTCAAAATTTCTCATTTTTCAGAAAACGCAAAAAACAAAATGCGTCGCAGTGTCAATCAAAGCAAGAAGAAAGGCATTAACGGGGTATTTCAGCTTTTTATAATAACCAAAACGGAATAGAATTTTTCGTGCAGGTAGAGAGGTGAACTATCATCAAGTTCCATATGTTAACTCAAAATTGACGATTTTTGAGTTGTGTCACCTTAGAAGAGGGTGTGCGATATGTACCTCAATGTGACTAAGCTTGTAGACTTGCAATGATTGTTGGGAAAGTAGTTGGACGCTTTTCGAGACTTCATTGGACTGAGTAATGAGTAAAAAGCAGACTTTTCTAAGCCACTATACCCACATGTAGCCCCTCCACCACTGCTGAGGGTAAGAATTTTCCAATAACTATATACAATAGTTCGTCCTTAAGTGTTTTCTTGTTTCTTCTATTGCTTAATAAATTCAAGGAATAAATTCAAGGCACTTCGGAAGTAACTGAGCACTGAGCCTCGGCCTCATTCTTGCTTGAATTCCTCATATGGCCTTGTCAAAAAATATTTTGAGATAGTTTGTTGAGGTTTCACAACTTTTTTTTTGTTGCTTTTTTTCACACTCGATTGACATAGTATGACAGTGCAAACTTTTTGTGCGAAGTAACAAAAAACGAAGTGACATTTTGCGCACTCAACTTTTTCGTGTCGCTTTCGTGGAACAATAAAAAATGCTTTGAGGCAAAAGGAAAACCAAAACCGAAAAAAAAGTAGAGAGGGAGTGAGAGGAGAAATTCCGAAAGTCCTAAATTAAAATTGATCACAATTTAATAATAAAAACCAAAATTTTCAATTTTAAAACTGAAGGAGATTTTTTTTGCAAAATCACTTCTGAACCGCTTAAAAACGCTGTACCGAACTGAAATTTTTATGACGATTTTTATCGCTAGCAGCAGTAGCAATAAATCACTAAAGCACTCTCCTGTTTTTTTTTTTTTTTTTTGGTCTTTTATGTTAACATAACATAACGTAACATAACAAAATCTACAATTGCCATCTAACCGAAGTTCCTCCTACGCGAAAATAAAATGAATTGGAATAAAACGAGAAGAGCAGAGGAAAAACCATTCGAGCGAGCAAATAATCGTGTGTGTGTTTGTGTGTGTCTAAGTTTTTATGCGTATTTTTGTGAAAATTTCATGCTTCAAGGCTCTTAAGGGCTTTTCTAAAAATAAAATATTCTATTTTATTTATTATTTTTCTCTTTGTTTCCGTTTAGTCTTGAGTGCGCTGTTATTGCATGAAATCAAAGTTAAATAAAATCCGATTTTTTTTTTTTAAACTTTGCGTTTCAATGACAGTGAAACGCATCATCACCGCGCGCCATCATTAACGAAACTTAAAGCATAAAATTGATTTGTAACAGGAAGCATGCACCCTATGGACCGAAATGCGGCCAAGCATGGCGCCCTTTTTTCACGCTGAAGCCATCGGCACACCTACTGCAAAACTTCATGTGCTTTCATGAGCAACATAGCATGGAGCCGCTAAGTTGGCTGCTTGCCGCCACTGGCTGCGCATAGGGGGAACGGAATAAGGTACAAAAGAGATTATGTAGTCCTTTGAAAAAGCTTTAAACGATCCTATTGCTTCCCTGTAGTAGTGGGCACTAGTTCGCGGCTGGTGAAATCACTACTAACTAGCGACCACCTCTACTTACTTTGTCAATCCTAAGCAATGCATTTTATCATATAGTTTTTTGTATGAAGTGTCCGCAAATAGGGTTAATCGCCACCACATCGTTTACCGCCAAACCAGTGAAAAGGGTGAAAAGGGAAGAATAATCGAAGTTTGGTTTTTTCGTTTACGCTTTCTGTCGCTTTTGTCCGTATACATTTTTCTGCTCGATGGTTCGGCGTTCGCTTACCATAGATTCAGTCAAGTAAGTAACCATATACGGAGTAGTTCGGTAGGTACTTTAAGCATGGCCAGTCGACACCTACAGAACTGCAGGGTTTTTAAAAGGAAGATCAATTTAATTAAGGCAATACACCTTGATCTCTCAAAGGGTGGCTACTTAAAACCCATAGCATGAGAATCGATTAGACTTTCGTTGCCAGGTTAAGGGGAATCTCCCCTAAATTAAAAGACATTCGTAATCATTTAGTGGAGTCTTAGGAGTCTTTTTGTGGGACCTTATGGAATCAAGTTTTTGTTTTTAGAAGATTTCGAAAATTAAAATTTTAGGCAATATTAACCTTGTTTTGAGACATTCAGGGGAATATAGTAGATTGGACTCTAACGGCGATGTCACAGAACTCAATTGCAAAATCGTCTAAAATTTAAATTGGTCCAAAGATGATGACGATTTAATTTTGATCCAGTTTTCCCTTTCTCATTTGAAGATAAGAATACATCGCAAATTTTCTTCAATAGCGTCACAAGTCAAAATTTGTCAAGTTGGGGTTAATGCAAAAAAATCTGTTCAGTCTCTTCGTCATAAAAATGCACCTATACTGCAATGGTTAAACTGTTTTTTTTTGAAAAATTTCAATTTTGAGTTGTGACACTATTTGAAGCACATGTGCGATATGTCCTATAGTTTCGATACATAATGGGTGCAATTAGCAGAAGTCTTTCTAAAATCTTTTTCTTGCTTTTATTTTAATATTCCGTCATTTAAATTGAAAAGTTGACCCCTAACAGGTCCTAAAAGGACTACTTTCAGAATAGTTAATTATGGAAGTGATTATTTTTGAATAACACCACAACTTTAAAGAGGAAACCCGAATACCCTGGATTGAAAAATGAAAAAGAAAGAGTACTGGTACGTTTTCAACTAGTCATAGACTAGTCGGAATTACAACAGGGTTCTTCAATTCAAAAAACCATATTCAAATTACCCGTAAACAATATTTAATTTTCCAATTGACTGCAATTATGTCACACAATATGTCTTTTTCCTGTTCGGTTCGGCGTTTTTGATAAGCGAAAAAAAAAACAAATTAAAATTCGCCCTCTTTCCTCCCCTCCAGCCTTGTTAATTTCAATTTCCTACGCAAGACACAGCGAATAAAATAAAATTTGGAATACGAATTTTAGTGAAAAAGCTTTTGGGCTGAAAAAAAAAGAAAACAAGTCACCGACATGAAAACTCGTATTTACTGTAATAACTTTTCTGACTGTTAATTAACGAAGTAATTATTACCCTCAAAAACCAAAAGTTCGCTAAAAACATTTTCGGCATTTTCAACTCATTACATAACACAACTTACAGCTACAGCTATAGCATACAATTAGGCTAAAAAACAGAGAAACTTCAAAGCTTTTTGGGACAACAAAAAAAAAAAAAAACGTTCAAAAACAATTTTAAACTAATATACATTCGTTTTACATAATGAGAGGATGTTGTCAAATAAAAGGATTAAACTGCAAAGCACATTATGCGTTGCATACTTATGGGAATTTCGAGCACATGTGGTCTTAAAAATTCCGCATAAAAACATTTGTTGAAATTCGTTTTATGCCAACTAAGTACTTGCCGCTTAATGAAAAGATTTTTTTGGAATTTGAATTTATTTTTAAACTACTTTGGGAGTGCGTTTTGGAATTAAAAAAAAAAAAGGATACACAGAGAATGAGAAAATCAGTTGTGAAAAATGTCCTTTTTTCGTTTGTAGTGAAAACTATTTTGAAACGACTCCACGGTTCTCTGAAACTTATGGTTAACAAATGAAGTTTATGTGGAGCTTAAAAATGCTTTTATGAAAACCACTTTTCACAGAAACCGTCGTACATTTCCGCTGGCGGATGTCAAAGCCAGTTTGCGACAAACTCTATCATTCGATGGAATAATTTATTGTGAGACCGCATGAAAAAAGCGAACCAGATGAGTGTGGACTTCTCGCTGCGGAGCGCGTCAACTCAGGCTTAACCCAACGCATAAGTGTCTGGGTTGTAGGTACATACGTGTCGGATGTTTGAGGAAATGCGCTTACACGTTTCCTGTTATTCGCGACGTTGCCAGCTTAAGACGCCCCAGCGTGCTAGAATCTAATGAAAATTCCACTCTAACGTGCACTTACGTAGGTACTTACATACTTATGTACGTCATATTCGTAGTTGAGCATTAAGTTTAGTTAATGAGTTTTTTGGGTGATACTCTCCCTAGATGAGTTGTGAGCTGATGCTGATGAAGTGCAGCAATGCGGAAGTGCTCTTTGTTGTTGTGGTTGTTGTTGTTGGCATTGTTTTGTTTCCTGTTGCGTGTGTCAAGAGCGTAATTTTGTAATTCTTAGACTATCAGCTCGAGAATGATGAGGAAAGGATTCTCTATTCATGTCGCTGCGATATCGTATTGATGCTGCTGACAAACCTATCATTAGATTAAGTGATTGTGAGGAAGTTCCCTCGGAAGCCGATAATTATTGTGTTCATTTCTAAAAGGGAAGTGATGAGACGTGTGCATGGCATTTGCCGGTGAGAAGTTACATGCTATCTTTAGCACCTCTCAGACATAAATGCTTTAAAAAAAGTACGTGATAATCACCACAAAAAGAAATAGAAGCTGAAAAAATGACTAGAAGTTGCCATTTAAATTATCTATTAATATCCCTTTAGTTTTCTTCGAATTTCAACAGATGTGATGACAAAAATTATTACTCAAAAGTACATACCTACACAGAGAAAAAAATCAACCAGAAAACTGGTTAAATCAAAAGGAAAAACATACAAAACGGCTTCAACAAGGAATATTTTTATTTTACCAATTTTTGTAGTTGGACTATAGGACTATAGGTCTAACTCTTCTTCTTCCTAATCCCTGCAATGTGTTAGAGCTACGCTGCTTCAACATATGCATAAAGCACGAGGGAAAGAGAAGCATGCTATGGCAGCGAAATCTTTAGCTCTGCTGTGGTGAAATGCATTGCCACTTTTATTTTTAATTTTGGGCGATTTTCGAGTACATTACATATAAAATATCTACCAAACTCATAAAATGATATGAAAAGATTGAAAAACATAAAACTAATCAAGGAAACTCAATATCAAGGAGAAATAGATATTGTTTTTTTAGTCCCACCCTGTCCAGATAACTTTTTGATCACACTGTTTCAGCAAAAATACTAAATTCTATGTACAATGAAATTCGTAGCCGTAGTCAAAAATGTATGCAAATTTATTACAAAATGAAAACATTCGCGCACATTAAGCAAAAACATATCGTAATAAATTTATTAAAGTTTCAATTATGAACTTTTCAAGCAATATAAAAAACCGAGCTGACGCCGTGTTTCTTTGATAATTTTCTCGCAAGTGGCATCATAGTGCCACTTTGTGTCTACCCGTATTGTTGTTGGTAGCTTTTTGGTGAATTTCCCCAATTTGTTGAATTTCCTATACCTGCCTAATGGTGTATTTCCCCATCGCGGCAGAGGCTTTTCGACGTCGAGAGTTAGACCTACACTCCTACATGGTTGAAATGACAACATTAATTTTAAAATAAAAATTTTCAAAAAAAAAAAATACCTATACAAGAAAAAATGTCAAAACAAATTTAATTAACGTTCATAGCAAATGGCCACAGAGCCCTCTGCAGAACATAACCCCAAAAAAATAGCCATCGGATGGACTTCATCCGATTTTGTCACTCCGTTGTCGTGACTGCTTTCGCAATGCTTAAAAAGTGCTAAGACGAATAAATATCTTATATGTCCTATTTTATAAACCAAATGAGAATTATACCGAACGAAAACAAATATAATTAAACATATTTCCTTTAAATCATCCAAAAATGTTGTCGACTCAACCATTTTTCTTTTGAAATTTTTGTTCTGCTCGAAAATCAAAAGGACTTTGAATAACAATGCGCCCTTTTAAAAAAATCATGGTAAAGTTCGCTCAGTGTATTTGTGATACAAATTTATAAATTTTCATTCCATAGAAGGCATTTCGGGCCACCCTCTCTCAGTATGTCTTTCAACCCGACTTAACGTTAACACATTATTTAATTAATGCAGCGCCACACCTCAACAGGATATCGCATTTGTTAAGTATGAGCATTAAAAACAGATACGTGTCATTTTTTATTGACGGACGAACACGGCTGAATATGAAAGACCATGAAAGTAGGAGGAGCAGGATGAAATTTTAGTTTTCCCTCAAATGCGAATGAAAAATGAATCGAAAGCATTTCGAATTCGAGGGCCAGTCATCAAGTGCTTGATGATGACAGACCGAAATTGGCATCTTCGGTGGAGTGATGACTTCCTTTTTATTGTCGCTCAATTTTTTTTAAAATTTTTTTTTTTTTTTTCGTTTGTTTGTTTTATTTGAATGCTTTGCGTAAAGGTGACGTTTCGCCAGCTTCAAAATTCAAATGTGTGTGTGAAAGGAACTAAAAATAAATGTATGTAGATATTTGGTTTCATTGCACGCTCCACTTTCAAAAGTTCTTTCGTTTCAGCAATGAACTCGAATTTATTCATGCGTATTACGTTTTGGCGTGACATACGCTTTCGGTAGCACATTTCAAAGACACCTACGGCAGCATATGTTCGCCTCGTATGAACGAGGTGTACCTACATGTGTATGTTACACGCTTGCGGAGGTACCTCGAATGTGCACTCCGAAATGAAGAAATATCAAAATATATCAAATTTCATAGCCGTATGCTTTTGATGGCTCGAAAGTTGAAGTTATTTCAAGCGGTGTTCGCTTAGAAAAAAAAAAAAAAAATAAAAAAATAATAAAAAAAAATAGATTGAATTTTTGGGCTCAAAAATATAAACACTCCAAAATGTTAAACACTTATGTAAGTTAAAATTCTTGGGATTTCTCTTTCGACCCATTCCTCTGAGAAAACAGTGAAACCATTCTGCGGGTAAAAGAACCTAAAAATATCAGTGTATCGAACAATGACAATGCGATGTCTTTAGGTGAGGAATGATTATCTTCTGGGGAATACCTGCTGTACAGCTCGTTTAGATAGTCTTGCGGAAACATGTAGGCGTAAGTTATAACAAGAATTCTCACACTTCTTAAACGTTTTCCTCATACCGTTCAAGGAGTTCGCTTTTATCTTCTTATGGTATAATAAATCTTTTCGACAAATTGTAGGCGTAGGAATTGTGACAAATGTTCCGTAACGCGAAAGTTTGTGAGAAGAAATTTCAACAGATATTGATGGAATTGTTTAAAACTGTAAATTTCCTTTGAGCTTTAATCTACACTGAGCGAAATTAACCATGATTTTTTTTAAAAAGGGCGCTTTGTTATTCACAGTCCTTTTGATTTTCGAGCAGAACAAAAATTTCAAAAGAAAAATGGTTGAGTCAACAACATTTTTGATTGATTTAAAGGAAATATCTTTAATTACATTTGTTTTCGTTCGGTATAATTCTCATTTGGTTTATAAAATAGGACATAAGATATTTATTCATTTTTTAAGCATTGCGAAAGCAGTCACGACAATGGAGTAACAAAATCGAATGAAGTCCATCCGATGGCTATTTTTGGGGATTATGTTGAACGTTAATTATACCCAAAATCCAATATTGCGAGAGTGCGCGACGTCACGAAAATATTTTGCGTGACGCATTTCAATCTCCAATGAGAGTTTTGCGTCACGCAGATGATAGCATAATTTCGCTTCTAGTAATGCAATATTTGAACCGAATACCAATCTAACGAGTACCGAGTACTCATAAAAATTATACGTTATCACTTGAGTTTAAATTTTAATTCAAAATTTTTCAAAAATTTTTAAAAATTTTCAAAAAATTTTCAAATTGAACCAAAGTTCGCGAAATATTTTAAAAGCTCGTTTTCACGGAACAGTGAACAGTTTTTGTTTTATTAGCTTAAACGAGTACCCAATAGCAAGTAGTCAAAAAATAGCTACATCATTAACCCCTGTCAAATTGCCTCGCAACGAGAAATATTCAATTTTTCAAAATTTTCTCGCTACGATGTCTCGCAGTGCGATACATTGGAGCTTGAACCATATGTATTGAAATTTGTGTGCGTCTCGTCTCGCGCTCTCGCATCGGGCTCTCGCAATATTGGATTTTGGGCTTGAAATTTGTTTTGACAGTTCTTCTTTTATGGGTTTATTAAAGAAAATTTTTTTTTTATTTTAAAAATTATCTTGTCATTTCAATTATGTCCGTGGTTAGTTCAAAATTTAAATTTTTAAATCAATTTTTGAAAATTATCATTTCAATTCAACCTGAAATATAGTTGATTCAAAAGGAAAATCTTTATTTTTTTCAACAAGAAAAATTGTTAAATTAAAAATATTCCTTGTTGAAGCCGTTTTGTATGTTTTTCCTTTTGATTTAACCAGTTTTCTGGTTGATTTTTTGCTCTGTGTAATCACCGTCTTTAAGGGTATTTTGTCATTATAAAAAAATATTGAGATACAATCACAAGAAAAAGGTATAATGTCCAAAGTATTTAAGTCAATTCCCACTTATACAATTGAGCCTTTTCACATGTCATATTTTTTTTTTTGAAAAACAATTCAACATCAATTGAAACCTCAATTAAACGGACATTTTTTTATCGTTCATGACACTTCATTTTTGCTCCGAACGAATAATTAATTAATGTTTTACAACAACCAAAAAACAGTCAATTCAAATTGAATTCATTTATCCAGATTACTAACCATCCGTGTGAACATGCAATGAACCGTTTGACTTCAAACATAATGCAAAAAAAATTAATAAATAAATAAATCTACTTTAAAAATTAATTAATTTTGCTGGAAATTGTGGCTTTTATGGAAGCTTCATTATATGGCCTGACAAGCTCAATAATGGCCAAAATATATAACGAAATTAAAAATAGGGAAGATATAAATTTGAGCATTCGACTTTATGGTTTAAGGTTTAATGAATTCGGCCTGATATTTTTATTTTATTTCCACTGTTTCAATCTCTCAAAAGGTCTTTGGATATGTACATAAAAACAAAAGAGATTCCGTTTGATAGTGATTTTTACCCCATTTCGGTATCGTTAAGTGCATTGTGCACTGAGCAGCCTCCAAAAAAATTTTAAAGACATCATCGTCTTTGGATGAAAGTTGAATTCGCTGATCCTTTACGTTGTTGCCTTTGATCGTTGAACAAGTTTTGACTGCCTTGCTTTACAGCATGTGTACGGCCAGCTTGAGTCGTAACCAAACTTAATCTTACAAAAAGATTAAAGTCTTATTGTAGTCCACCTACGAGTTACTTTTGCTTTGAAGTCCAGTATGGATGAGAATCCGTCCCATACAATAAATTCAGGAATGGTACCGAGAGGATCTTTGTTCATATGAAGTGCATTATTAAAGAGACCCGTCTAGACATGCCCTAAAGCAACGTTCATTGAGCTTTTTCAAGCGAAACTTCATGCGAGCAGAAAGAGCAGAAAAAATATTTAAAAAATTATCCAAGGAAAAGTGCGAAAAGTCGTTCAACACAATATGTGGTTCAGTAGTTTGTTACGACCGTCCAAGCTAACTCGAATGCTAAAGGGAAAGTTCATGAAAAACCATGACTCGCTTTTTTTTTTGTTGTTGTAAAAAAGTTGAAAATTAAGTGCAGTGGGATTTCATTTATTACTTCATAGCTTAGACGAAAGTATTTTCCCTTTTGGTTTTATTATTTTTTTGTTTGTTTGTTGTCAAAAACAATTCACGTTGCATAATGTTTTTAAAATTAAACTGCGCGCTTTAAAGCATTTCACTTCATATGTTAGATCTCTCGCTTTCTTTTCCATCCTTTCGGTTCATCTCATGCTTTATTCTTCACCTTTCCGCTTCTCTCTCTTCTTTTCTCCTCTCTTCTCGTCTCTTCTCCTTATCTCTCTTCTTCTCCTCTCTTCTTCTTCTCTTCTCTTCTCCTCTCTCCTCTCTTCTCCTCTCTTCTCCTCTCTTCTCCTCTCTTCTCCTCTCTTCTCTCTCTTCTCCTCTCTTCTCCTCTCTTCTCCTCTCTTCTCCTCTCTTCTCCTCTCTTCTCCTCTCTTCTCCTCTCTTCTCTCTCTTCTCCTCTCTTCTCCTCTCTCTCTCCTCTCTTCTCCTCTCTTCTCCTCTCTTTTCATCTCTTCTCCTCTCTTCTCCTCTCTTCTCTTCTCTCTTCTTCTCCTCTCTTCTCCTCTCTTCTCCTCTCTTCTCCTCTCTTCTCCTCTCTTCTCCTCTCTTCTCCTCTCTTCTCCTCTCTTCTCCTCTCTTCTCCTCTCTTCTCCTCTCTTCTCCTCTCTTCTCCTCTCTTCTCCTCTCTTCTCCTCTCTTCTCCTCTCTTCTCCTCTCTTCTCCTCTCTTCTCCTCTCTTCTCCTCTCTTCTCCTCTCTTCTCCTCTCTTCTCTCTTCTCTCTTCTCCTCTCTTCTCCTCTCTTCTCCTCTCTTCTCCTCTCTTCTCCTCTCTTCTCCTCTCTTTCCTCTTTCTCCTCTCTTCTCTCTCTTTCCTCTCTTATCCTCTCTTATCTCTCTCTTATCCTCTCTTCTCCTCTCTTCTATTCTCTTCTCCTCTCTTCTTCTCTCTTCTATTCTCCTTTATTCTCCTCTCTTCTCCTCGCTCTTACTCCACCTCTCCCTCCACCTCATCCTTTCTCAACTTCACTCTCTCTCCACCTCACTCTTTCTCAAACTCACTCTCTCTCAACCTCACTCCAGCTCACTCTCTCTAGCATTCTCTTTCCCTCTAAGACCAGCTCTATTCACGACAGTTCCCACGCCTAGGCAGCTGTGCAAAAATATGAACGCCGCTTTTATTCTGCTTCTTTTCTACGATATGTGTGTAGCTAGAACATATGAATAAAATGCTCTACGGACCAGCGACCCAAGCATATTTATCAAAACCAAAAAAAAAAAAAAATTTTTTTTATTGGAATATAAATTTAAAAAAAAAACATATTTTCCTTCACATCGAAATAGCGAAACGAGTCCATATGTTCCGGCATCTTCGATGATGAAGTGGTTCGCTACTGATGCTGCAAAAGACTTATATTCTCATCTGGCCAACATGCTCTGCCAGTTGCAGCTGACAAATTCCATATATTTTTATTCCTAGGTAGATGCACTCTCGTAATATCCTTCTGCATTATGGGAATTCAGCGTCTCATGCGAGTTTCGTCGATGATGCTTTGGATTGCACATGTTCTCATTCGCTCAGTGGTTGGTTGTTGATCACTTCGAATGCGTGTGAAGTGTAAACAGGTACATCCAATTCTCTGCTATAGACACACATACATGCATACAAACATACAAACAAACATACGCTGCTACATGCAATTTGCGTTTTGTAGTTCGATATTTTCCTCGACTGACAGCTGTTCTGGTTCTGCTCTGATGATGCTCTCTGGATCAGCAGCATCAAATTCGTATTTAAAATGGAAATCCATTTGGACGTTTTACTTAAATTCTGTGGAAATACTCTAAAGGAAGTTTCTGGAAAACTATTTCCGGCTTTTAAAGTCGTTTAACATTTAATATCTATTTATTTAAGAAATTGATGGTGTTTTTCTCTCTCTCTGCTCTCTCATCTTATGGGCTTTATTTTTCCAAGTCAATCGCAATGCACCTACCCTGAGCGCCTTCGTGCAGCATCCTTCGGCATCTCTCAAGACTCCTAAACACTTCCTTCCTTGCACGTGTTCTAATTATAAAATAACAGCAAATAGCATTCGAATTCTTGTAATTCATTTCTATTTAGAAATGCAGCTCAAGAATCGCTTTTCCATTGGTCTCATCAACAATGAATTCCGTTACTTTTTTCCCTCGTCCTCTTATCTTTTCAAATTCGAAATGAGCACGAGCGCAAACTTTATTAAAGCAGTTTCATGGACTAGCACAAGTCTGGCATAACTTGGCAGGCAATAAAACAAAGGAAAAAATCTGAAAAAAAAAATATAATAAAACTTAAAAAAAAAATAGTCTGGAGAGTTAACTGTCTGTAGAGTCGCATGGAATGACAATCGCATGCACATGAAGTGATGAGTTTTATCTTCGCCAAGACTCGCTTCAATTAAGCAAAAGAAAAACACCGAAGAAGTGCCATTGTGCGTAAGAGAAATGAACTGCTGCGGCTCTTGGACTTTGGAAAAAAAGATGAACTGTTCGGCGTAATTGCTTGAATTCCGAAGTAAAGTTTCGAGTCTGCAGTCAGTCGACAGTCGAAGGGAGAAGAGGAGCAAATTTTTTTTTTTTTTTTGTATTTAAATTGGGGTAGACGCCAATAAAATGAGGCGAGTTTGAGTAATGGAAAGAGATTGAGGGCTTGAAGGAAAATCGAAATAGGTACAGTAAAACTTTCATAACTCGAAGTGAAACCGGTGAAAATGTCTGGATAAGTTGAACAAACTCCTCTGATAACGGTGAGTCGAGGAAATTCGATTGTATATGATTTACCTTCGGCAATATTAGAGCTTTAAAGGGATCAATTATGATGGTTATTTTTTTTTTTTAGGTCAAGGCTAAGAGGCAGACAGGTAACGTGAAGTCAGTGAAGCTGTAAGCCAAGGATTCCTATTTAGGCACTGTCATTATTTGTTACGTCAGGCTTTCTGCTTTCAGTCATGGCGTCGTCTTGCCAAAATTAATTAATTTTCGAAGTAACTAAATAAGGAATGTTTAAAAAAAAAATATCATAAATTCTTCTTGCTTGAATTCTGCGTTTCTTCAATTTCTAAGCAATAAGAAAATTAATAAAATTCTTGATAATTATTAGAGTCAAAAGGAGGATTCATTGCTATCATTTTTCTGTCATCTTCCTATAGATGAGTTTTAATTTTCAATATCCTTGATTCATTACTATGCCTAGGAATTTGAATATCTAAAATAAATGAAAAAAAAATTCAAAAAAAAATATTCAAAAAAATTCAAAAAAAATGCAAAAAAAATCACATTCAAAAATTCCAAATTAAGCCCAAAATCCAACATGGCGAGAGCCCAATGCGAGAGCGCAAGACGAGACGCACACAAATTTCAATACATTCAATCATATGGTTCAAGCTCCAATGTATCGCACTGCGAGACATCGTAGCGAGAAAATTTTGAAAAATTGAATATTTCAAGTTGCGAGGCAATTTGACAGGTGAATGATGCAGCTATTTTTTGAGTACTCGCTATTGGGTACTCGTTTAAACTAATAAAACAAAAACTGTTCACTGTTCCGTGAAAAAGAGCTTTTAAAATATTTCGTGAGCTTTGGTTCATTTTGAAAAGTTGTTGAAAATTTTGAATTAAAATTTAAACTCGTTAGATTGGTACTTGGTTCAAATATTGCATTTCTAGAAGTGAAGTTATGCTATCATCTGCGTGACGCAAAACTCTCATTGGAGATTGAAATGCGTCACGCAAAACATTTTCGTGACGTCGCGCACTCTCGCATCGGGCTCTCGCAATATTGGATTTTGGGCTTTAGTATGCCTATTATAGCATTGACAGATATATGGTGTAAAGTCTATAGACTTCACACTACAATGGAAAAAGTCTATGTTGGGGTGACACACTACAATTGATCGTGGATTTCTATTGTGGACTTCTTTAAAACAGCTGATAATTGAAAATTAAAACAACAACAAAAACAATAAAAACATTTTGGTAGCATTTAGCCTCGATTTTATCTCAAAAAAATCCATGAAAATATCGTTTGTTTGTTATATAAATCTATACGATGGAATTAATTTCATGCATTTCGCATAAATTACTTGAAATTAGAAATTTAAACATCTGGTTTCCGATAAAATAATCGATATTTCGTTTAATTTTGTGCAGCGTTGCCATATCAATCTAAGAAGTCCACAATAAATCCTCCCTTTCAATGTAGTGTGAAGTCTATAAAAAGTCTATGTTGGCTAAGGTAGACTTTTGAGAAATACCTATGTGTGTCACCTAGACTTCACACCATCATGGTGTAAAATACCTATGTCTGTCAGTGCTATTAATATGTTGAATTGTCAAATTAACAAAAAAAAAAGCCTATTTCAGTGAATAAAATATTCAAAAAGCACAGTTAAATGCAAAAAAAATTCAAAAAAATTCAAAATATTCAAAATCCGAGCTCTATTCATTACATTTCTGTAAAAGTAAATCGAAAAGAATGTTGCATTTAATGCCACGGATCGAATTAAATCCAATGAAAATTATTTGAAGGACAATTTACCAAGATTAAAATTCGAAAACTGATCAATTTTCTCTATCAATATCAAATAATAAATAAAATGTATTAAATACACCTTGAATAGATACCGAAAATTCCAAAAATTTATCGAAAAATCTATTAAAAAAATATATAAGAATTTGAAAAATTTTTATTGCGTGGGTTTTGGTCTTTGGAAATTCCCCTTTTCATTTGACTGCATTCTTGCGGCATAAGAAAGCATTAATTTCCAAGTTATACGGGGACCACACACACACAGGGGAACATCCCATTGAAATGAATTCAGTTTTCCACCTAGAATCCATTCTTGATTAATGCCTTTGTTTGTATTTTTCCATAACATACATTTAACTCTGCTACACCCCGCTGTCGGAAGATTCAAGAAAGCTTCTCATTATTTCGAAATTCTAAAAAGAGTAAAACAAGTTTTCTCTAACAATTAAGCCTCTCCGCTGGCCGGCAACAGGCGGCTGCATGGTAATAATCATAGAATTAAGACAACTTTCCATATAACTATTCCAAACATTTCTTGAAATTCATGCAAATTGTATTCGAACTTTGAATACTTATTCACCTATATATAAACTTTTAATTATTCCTTAAGAAGCCAATCGACCTTTCAAACAAGATTACTATCAATCGAAGTTTTTTTTCCCCGTGAACTTGGCCATTCAAGTTTCGCTGCAAAGTGCTTCGATGCCAGGTGCCAGAGCGCGAATAATTATGTCACTCGGCGGAGATGGGAGAACATAAAATTTTCTTGAATAATTCTTTGATTGAATCGATTGCATCTTAAGGTCAAGACTGGCAATCATCTTCAAAGAAATTACACAACAAATTCATTAAATTCATAATAATGCGCTGAAGAAATATTCATGAATTGTGGTCCTCAGTCAGAGTATAAAATGCGAATTCTTCCGCAGACTTTCGATCAGTGGTGCAGAAGTAGCTCGCCGGATAAATTGCCGTGATTAAAAGAGGATATCAAAGTGAAATTAAAAGAGGATATCAAAGTGAAAAATAAAAAAATAAATAAAAACGAAAAGAAAAATGTGTGAAATAAGAAAATTCGTAGCCTTTCTCACGATTGTGCTTTCTGCCAGTTCCTTTGTCGATTCGGCATGTGTCATCAGTGCGCGTGATAAATTGCCTTTATTTATGAAAAATTTTGGCACAAAAAAAATTATGCTGCCCAAGGATTTCGGTGATATTCAATTGGACTCGGGCGAATCAATTGAAGCGTACTGTACAAGTGGAATAAGGTAAATATATTTTTCATGGCCAAATGATTTTCGAAAATTCCTTTAAAAAGGCGATTGGCCTTTCTCAAAATTGCACTTTTCACTTCTCACTCAAGAGAGAGAGAGAGAGAGAGAGAGTAAAAGGACTTTTCTCCTCTGTTAATCGCGACGATGATCACAAAAATAATTCGAATTTTATTTCAGTTTAAAAACCGAAGGACATTCGTATTTGAAGAGCGAGCAGGGCATCGCGGGCATTGAGTTCTTTTGCAATAGCACAAATTTGACATTCACAAAACTCGACTTCGATGAGGATATGGCACAGTCGATCGAACAGTTTCCCGCTGTCATAAGCTGCGAGAAGCCAATTCAACAGATCTACGAGACAAGAGACGAGCTGCCCAATTGTGAGAACTATTCATCGTATGCGATTGGAATTGCACCGACTGAACAGCCGAACATAGTAACCGCTGGCATTTGTTACGACCTGGAGACCCTCAGCGTTAAGTATGTTACCTACATGGCACATCGAACGAGATACATGATCATCGATCAGAAGGTACAAACGCGATTGTATGATTTTTGTGCACCTAATTCATTCAAATCTCATTTAGTCGAATACTACGCAACTTCCAATAAACCTCGAGACGAAATTGACTGGATTCAAGGAACTTTTCCGTTTCGTTAGGTAATTCTTTTGATATATTTTTTGAATTTTCCATCCAATTGATTTGTTTCTACAGCGACGGAACTTTCAACAAGTCCTTTGCAACAAAGAAGACGAAGAATCCTTTACTGTTACTTCAAGACTACGACTATACCAGCCTCATTCAGCAGCCGACGATGCTCGAAGAGCTGAAGGACTACGAGCACATGTTGAACGTTATCTGGTGGCGTAATCTTCGTCTCGGGAATTGGTATTACTTCATGAAGGCTCTGGAAAGGCGTGCCGAGAAAGTTAGTTACACTGTTTACACGGGAACATCGGGTATCTTGAGTACGCCGATTACTGCATGCGAGCGTTATGAGGAGCTGGCGGTTAAGGCCGACGACACATTGATCCGGGCGCCACAATTCATTTGGACCTATTTGAAATCCGAATACGAAGAACTGGTTATTGTCGGCTTCAATTCGGCTTTCGTAAGTCATTTTTTTTTTTTGCCTGAATGGATTTTTTCTTTTACACAAAAACCTTTATTTTTTCTTTTAGCTTGGCTCGAGAGCACCGGCCTTCCGTTGCAAGGATGTCTGCAATGAGCACGATTGGATCGCCAAGAGTATTTTCGGACGAACGCATACGCTGCAAACGCTTGGCTTGGTCTATTGCTGTCGCGTTGAAGAAGTCGCCCATAAATTGGAAAATTTCCCAATCAAAGTCACCAGGAGTAAACCAACAATAACGAACTCAACCAGCGAGGCTGAATACGCCGTGTCGATCAAGGTTCCCAATCAGTTCAGTGCATTTAAGAATCGCACGAAAACTATGCAAAATTAAATTATTATTTTCCTATTTATGAATAAATATTTATTTCATATTAAAAAAAGAAAGGTTTTTTTTTCTGAAAAATCAAAGCCGCTCCACTTCCTCTTTAATAACGCTCAATTACACAGGATTTTTTTCGGGGTTTTTTTTTTTTACCTTAATCATTTATTTCTTGCGTCCTCCGCTTCATCGTTGGCCCTTAATTTGCTCTCACTTGCATATCAAAGTCACTTATCAACGTCAGTAAATTGAGTGGCAAGTGTAAAAGCGACATCGAGACTCCCAGGATAATTTGTGTCCTTTGAGTATGAGAACGAATAATCAAGCCGACTTTGCTTTAAAATTTCATTTATTTTTTTTTTCTACTTTTTTCTCTACTTGTTCGGTTGTTTTTTGGCTTACAAGTGTGGAAGACGAAAATCTGTGCTTCCGTTTGTTTCATGTTTCGTTTGTGGTATCGATTTCGTGAGGTAATTTTTTTTTTTTTTTTTTGGCCCATTCATGAGATCACACGTTAACTTGTAGGACTGCTCCACTTTACGAATACAGCTGGCAGGAATTTTTTGCTTCTTCTTCTGTTTTCGTTTCAGTTGGTATAGCCGATAACACAAAATGAAATTTTATGAAGGAAAAAGGAAAAAAAATCGAGTAAAAAGGAGGGGGGAAATGAAACCAAAAGGACGACTCATTGTCTGAGCTTCAAGGCCCAATCTGTAGTAGAGAAAACAAATAAGAAAGAAAAAGAACGAAATCGACAAGGCTGCTGAGATTCTTTTCAACTAAAGTGAATGCCTCAAAGAGGATATTGAAAAACGGTCTAATCAAAGATTCGTGCATCAAATCATTTTATTCAATTTCATAATTTATTTTGTAAATTGCTTTAGCAATCAATACATCAATTCGTCTGAAGTCTAGACTCTGGACAAGTTACATCTTTTAGTAATTTTTTTTTCTACAGTTTTTTTTCCCCGTTCCCAGCATTTCCTGTTACTTTCGGATTTCTATAAATAGATTATTCGAAGCGCCATAAATTCAGCGACACGCTCATAAAAGGCAAGACCATCACGCACGCACGTTCGATTTTTTCCCCTACTCTTAGCCGTAAGGACAGGGATTTTTTTTGTTTTTTTTTTGTCATGTTTGTGAATCCTTGCAGGCTTCGATTTCGATCCCACCTGTTTTCGTGTCTTTCTGGCTAATTTCTTATCGAAGTACACAAAAGTTGCGTCGCCTCATTGTTTTGGGCATGTTAAACCGAGGGACACACAAAACGACTGAAGATCCACACGGTGAAAGTGCATGGTAGCCTCATCAATACGATGATCCTTTTTCTGGTTCACAATTTTTGAGTAATAAAGTACGTGATATTGTGTGCTTGTAGCATGGCCGGCAGGTAGAGAGCGGAACTCTATTTTTCGGTAGCGCTCACATTCAATGATTGTGTGAATTTGTGGTAAGGATTTAAAACGATTTAAACGAATTTTAAAGAAGCGAAAAAAAACTCAGAAGACGAAGAACAATTTTGTCTCTTAATCCAAGGACTTAACGGTAATTGAAGCTCCTAAGAAATGAGTAATTATTTTCTCGAAGCTAATAACTTGGTCTATTGATTTTCTTCGGAATTAATTACTTCTCTTCTATCGATCGTAAAATGTTGCAAGTGCATTAGGAGGGGGCGCCATGTGCATTTCCGTTTTCCTCATTATCGCATATCTTCATTAAATGCTCCTTCAATGCGTAAGACTTGAAATTCCATAGAAATGCGATAACATAGAAATGTTTTCGTATCGATGGAGAACGAGAACAAGAACAAGAACAAGAGCATGAACAAACATATTCTAATAGGAAATACACTTGAGTGAATTTGAATTGAAATCATTATGGAAACTTTAATCTATTCTATTGTAAGTGTATATGGGCATTTCTCTCGCTGTCAGTGTGTTTGTGTGTGCGTGCGTGCGTGTGTTTGCATTTCTGTTGAGCTGGAAAAGCCAATCAACCAAATACAATATTTTGGTGCTAATTAATAAAATCCAAAATGGATGAGCTCCACTTACATACCATACATACGTATGAGCAAGTGATACGTGGAATGCATTCAAATATTTTGAGAGCCATTTACCAGATTGGTGCTCTTGAGCAAAGTGTTTTTCCCCTTATTTGTAATTCGTCTACAATATGGAACGACTGCAGAACATTATTTTTATGGTCCATAAGATAAACAGCTACTCGACTAAGTAATGCTATCTCAGCCGCGATGAAGAAAAAAAACCCTACTTTGAACGAAAAATATTTGTTCATCCTTCCTCATTTCAATGTTATCGATTACAGTCCAAATTTCCCATCTCACTATTCAACAAATGCCCATAACTATCAATGAATGACTTGGGCGAAATAAATTTAAAAAATTTCTACTTAAAATACTTTAAAATGTTGAAGAGATTGGAGACTTCCTCCATAATTAAATAAAAAAAATTTTAAAAAATACTCACTATTTTCTTCAATTTCATAGCTACGCAGGAAAATCGAAATTATCTGTGAATCTTTCGAACAAAGGCAAGGTAAAACTAATTAATTTTGAATCATCTTCAAAACAATGCATTCGAAATCGAATTATGAAACCCGATAGGAGAATAATTAAAGGCTAATTTGAGTAATTATGGACTTCCCTTAATCATGAAGCTCAATTCGAATATTTGCAGATTGTTTGAATCTTTTATTTCTCTTCATACTTCAGTGATTTTTGGGACTTTCAATCAATTCAAAACATTTTAATTAAATGAACATATTTTACTAAATACGACTAATTTCGAATTGAATTCCATCGTTCTTGAATTCCACTCAATGTTACGGTCAAAATTATAACAATGAAAATTTGAAACATATGCAAATTATTGATCCCATTTGTTGAAGAAAACAAAAACAGTGTGGCAGAATTTTAACAATGCGAATTTTATTGAACGAACTCATTAAATATGCATGATCAATTTCATATATTTCAAGCTTACCTTTAAATCAAATATTCATGAGATTGCACAGAATTATATTTTGACATGTCTTTTGAAAAAAAAAAAATGCCAGAGAATTGTAAATTAAATTCTGAAATTGAAATACCCAATTTTCGATCTCATTAAAATCAAAATTAATGAACGGAATTTGAAAAAGAATTTAAAAAGAATTTAAAAAAGAACTTATAGATTCACTTTGAGGTTGATTTAGGGGTTATTCTGATCTAACCACTTTTAATAATCAATTTTTTTGTTTCGTATTTTGATAGAAAAACTCGTTGAGAATATGCTATGAAAAAAAAATCAGACCGAAATTTCAAGTTTTAAAAAAGTTTTAGCTCAGAATCGCGACTTGTTCTGCTCTTGAGACTTTAAGCGCGCTCTTCTCGAAACGTCATTTTTGGTCACGGGCAGCATCCAGACCAAACTATCCAACCGATTGCTTTGAAACTTTTCACATATTAGTAGTTCTCGCAGGTACCAGAATTGAATTTTTCCCAATTTTTTAAATAATTTTTTAAATAATTTTTTTACAATAAAAAAAATCACGATTTTTGACACTTCTTTTCCGCAGTCCAGTATTTATTTAATTTTTTTATAGAATTTAATAATTCTGGTACGGACGATTCGATTTTTTGTTGTTTTCAGACAACCTGAACAGCCTCTAATGCCTTAATGCTGCAAATTAAAACAAATAAAAAATTCGAATTATTGGAAATTGTCTTATGGACAAAAAATGACAAAAAAAAGTACAATTTACGCGTTTACATCAGAATAATCCCTTAAAAGCCCTTTGAGCCATTCCTAAAACTATGACCTAGCTGTGTTCCAAGACTTTAGTTGCTTCGTTCCACGATTGTTCTTTTATACCTCGCAATAGAGCAAAGAACAGTGTTGACGAATTGCGTCCAATGCATAATGCATTTATGATTCTAAAACTGATCGAGAAGGTGCCGTTTTATCTACGATTATCACAACTCTAATATAAACCTCTACTATATGTCTGCCAATTAAACATACAACATATCGTACGATTGCGAAATTGTACTGCAGTTAGTTTGACACAAAATCGCCACAACTTTCAAATTAGCGCCCTCACATTTTACATCAGATATCAATTTTATATGCAGTCATTCTCTACATTAGCTAGCTGTGTTTCCAAAGATTTTCATTCTGGCGATCCTGTGCTCAGTACTACGAATAGGGAAGACAGTGGACGAAAATGCTGTCCAACTCTTCACAAAATAGCTAATCTGTCGTAGTATAGGTGTTTTAATCTACGATATCAAACTCTAATATAAACCTCTACTATATGCTGCCCATTAACTATCCAATCTATCGTACGATTGCGATTGTACTGCAGTTAGTATGCCTCGCCACTAACTTTCAAACAGCGCCTCCACATTTTACATCAAATTTCAATTTTATTTGCAGTCATTTTTCTTCCTTAGTCATTTTTATGAAAAGAATTTCATTCTGGCGATCCTGCCAGTTTACGAAATAGGGAAAAATAAAAAAAATCTGTCAAACTCCTTCACTAAAATAGCAATCTGTCGTAGTATAAGGGAAAAAATCAAATCATTTTAAACTTCGTTAAACAAGCCGTCCAACAGCTACGCACTTACACTCCAAATCCACTAACGGAACGATTTGTAGTACAATCAGTGCCCATCGTTTCGATAGATTGTATTGTTAATGGGCGCCTATACTAGTCACTTTTATACTTGAATACTCGCTGTGGAACTTTCAAATGATTACATAAAACTATTTATTTTTGGATTATCGTAAATCGTAATATTCTCCTTGATTATAATCCACGAAATTATTTCGTTTTCATTTTTAATAAACTTTGACACTATCATGGAATAAAATTTACGATTTTTTCCGTGCCTTCGTTTAGTTTTCTTTTCCTTTTCTTAAAAGATCTTTGGGAAGAGGCAAATATTGAAATTTATACTCATAAATTTTCGGCTTTTGTTTTTGCGCCTCTATAATTTGGTTGTGTTTCCACCGAAATCGGTGGTCGGTTATTAAACAGAAAACAAAAATCTTTTCATTAATCATTCATCAACGATGGAAATATGCAGTTCACAGAGTAACTAATTATAATGTTAGCGAATTAAGATAAATAATTAACAAGATTTGCGTAAGAAATGAAACGGAATGGAATCGAATCGAATGGAATGGAATAAAATGAAGTAATTCTGCTGATGTGACGAATTAATGAAAAATATTTATGAGCAACGTAACGATTTAATTTCTTTGATATTTACTTAAAACAAAATCGATAGCGAGTTTCGACTAATTAATTCGATTCCTTTCAAATTGAAATCGGAATTCAAAAATCACGAGACGTAAGCTTTTTACGTTTTCGAATTCGAACTCGAATCGAAAATGCCATTCATCGGATTTAACTGCGATTTCTTCGGAGCTATTTGTGAATGAAATTCGATATATTTTTATAAATGTGCGATTATGTGTCTTATCACGTTGAAGAGAAGGTGACACTCGAGGGAATGCCATGGGTTAAGAGCTTTTGGGACGGTTTAAATGAGATCGAGGCTGTGATCATTAAACACTACTACATAAATGTGACATAACTTAACTGCGAAGAAATATTGAAGATAGAATAATTAAGAAGATCAAGAAGTCTTCAAATAGACTTAAGAGTTTCAAAATTTTTTAGTTTCGAGCATATTTTTTTAGGGTCGTAGTCCTCAACTCGGTTTAAGAACTTCGAAAGCTTAAATTATCAAAAATATTCCTTTAGTCTTCATGCCAGTTTAACTCAATTAAATGCCTTTGCTATATTTGAATTTTTCAAAAATTTTCATATAAAATTAATAGACCTGGTTTAAACCCGCCTGAAGACCATCACTTGAAAGGTTAAACCTTCAAAAATTTTAAACTAGGGTGAAGACTATGAGCCTTAGTGTTCGTGACAGTTGAACTTGATCAAATTTGAACAAAGAATTTTTAAAAACTTTCATATACATAAATACTATGACTGCCCGACAGCAGCCATACATTTTCATGACTACAATGAAAAAGTTTACACCTTCTGCAAGTTCTAACAGGGTGACAACATTGAATATAAGCATTCCCTGCAAAATCACCCCGGATTAAATCACATGCCTATTTAAAAGCGCTGAAAATTGGGCAAAAATTTGTCATGCATACCCATTTGATGGTCCTGTCGACTACTTATATCTCTACTATCAAGGTTGGAATGCTGATAAAATACCCCGAAGTATGTGGAAAAAATACAAGCAAATCCTAGACGATCTACACGCATAAAGGAAGAGCCACAAGGCATAAATAAGACGAGATCAATCGTAGGCCTGGACACGAGCTAAATAGAAAGATGAAAGCAAAGAATGCCATAGACACGGGGCTCCCCGAAGTAATAACAAGAATAGCTCCGAGGAGGAAATTAGAAAACCCTGAAGGCAAAAAAAACAAACTTTCTACTATCATATCTAAATCGATAATCCTATTAAGGAATAAAAATTTCAATAGAACAAAAATATTGCTCGTTATTTTGCTTCTACACTCAGCGAAAAAAATGTCAACATGACACATGTTAAATTAACATATGAAAACATGTATGGAAAACAAAAACAAATTGAATAAATTAACCTGGCGAACTCAACTATACACAACATGTTCAGATAACATGTGACACAAAGTGTTAAAAGAGCAGTGTGTAATGCTAATCTAACAATCAGCAATGTTATTTAAACTCCAACAACGCTATTGCAGTGTCGATAGGAAGTTTATGTATTTTCGATAAAAAGAAAGTTAATTAACATTAATCGATTGATGCTCAGCAGGCCTAGAAACCATTTTGTTCCGAGTTTTCTAGAGTGTTGTAGCAAACATTGAACTGCGTGCATTTAATAAATAGAAGTCGAAACTTATTTTTTTGGTGAAATTCCAAATAAAAAGGTGCGTATTAAAATTTAGGACGAAGGTGAGGCGTTTTGTATTGCATTAAATAGCGAAATTGATGAATGCTATGAGGAAGAACACGTTGGGAGAGAAATACTGGAACCTAACAATTTGAGAAACTTAATATGTATGGAACTAAATCGGAATGAGGAGGTGTACAACAGATTAAAGGGTATTTTAAACTCATGAAAATTATTTGTAATTTGAAGCTGAGTCCTTCTTGATTATTGTTATTGATACTACAATAACATTAAATAAAAATTTCTTTTTTATAACGAACAAGGTCGTCTTTTAATTCAACCTGCTGAAAGGTTGATCTTAAAAATGTTAATATGACATGTAGTAACTGTTCCTTTAACATTGCAAAATGACTGGTTGAGCTAACATGTAACCATGTTAAAACAACATTTCCTTTAATGTTTTTTAACCAGACATCATGTTAAACTATCCTGATAAAAGGACATTCTCCGCAGGTTATATTAACATATTGAACTGTTGTTTTAACCTAAGCTAGCCATGTTAAATCTTGTAGATTTAACGTGACAGATCTGGTTGAAAAAAATTGACATGGATAATAGTTAAAAAACCGTTTGATTTAACATGTTTTTTTCTCTGAGTGTATTAGCATTAAGTACTACCGTAACTTAGTCCGCCAAATGTTTGTCCGACGAAATTCGCTGAGCTCCTTCCTCTCAGATGAAATATTTCATGTTGAAAAATAAACTCTTGAATAAATTAAGATGCTAATTTTCAACTGTCAGCAATATTTCTAAGAAAATTGTTTTACTCAGCGGCGCAGAAGAAGAAATTCAAAGCCAACAGTTGCCAACAAAATCATTTCAAATGAAAGCTTTGAAAATTTCATTAACAGGTAATTTGGCGCAAATCTTTTCATTACTTCATAAATCAACTTGGTACATACATACATACATACATTCGTTCTACGTGAATAGGATTTGCTTTTCCCGGCTAAATGAACTAACTTAAAAATAACTAACTTAATCAATTTCAACAATTTGGTCGAATTTTAAATGACTTATGATTTAACAACGATTTAATAACAATAATATAAATTATAAATGAACCTAGTCGCAAAAAAAAACAATCGCATTAAGAATGAATTTATTCCATTTTCATCACAATTAATTTTATTTAATGCTTTTCAACAGCGACGCAGAGAATAATGCGCATTTAAGACTGAGTTATTCATGACGTAACTCAACGTTCGACTTAAGCTTTAGGCTCAATTGCCATTGACTGAATGGAACTTTAGTTCTTTTTTTCAAAGAATTTATTTGCTATTTTTTAAAGTTTAGTTTAATTTTTTAGAATTCCTCATATTTTAAAGTCAAGACTTATTAAGTCGAAAATTAGAAGATTTTACAAATCTGATTGCACAATTTTTCTATTGAATTGGAACTTATTTTCTACCAGGGACGTGAACCGGTTTTGAACCGGAAATCCGCTTTTATCTGCTGATGAACCGAACCATAACCGAACCGAAGTTTTATACAATTAGTTGAACCGAACCGAAAACCGAACCCCTTTTTGTAAAGGTTCAGTGTTTCATTTTTGCCTGCAACCATGCACAGTGGTCGACCCGATAGCAGGGTTGCAACTTGGCGAAGAAGAAAGTGCAGCAGTTTTAACAAAAAAGGGCAGTAGATTTGAATTTTGCGCAGTAAAAAAAAAAAATCATTACAAATCTGATTGTTATAACAAAAATATATTTTATTCTTTTCAAATAAAAAGAAAAAATAAACAAAAAGTACATTTCATGTAAATATTTCTCCATATTGCGCGTCTTTCAATGTTCAGCGAAGAATTTTGACAAGATTTTTTTCTGTTATATCAGCTGTCAAACTGTTAATACCGCGACATATAAGCTTAAATGGAAAATCCAAGATGTTAAACAAGGACAACAATAGTCTCATTGTTACAAATAAAATTGCGGCATTGATAATGTATAACCAAAATTGGTACTTTTTGGTAGTTATCGTTAGGAGTTTTGTTTGAAAAAAAAATCGAGTGACTCCAGGGACGAAAATCTAAGTAGATTTTAAGCTTTTCGCATTCCAGTAGATGTCAAAATTTCAAAAAAACGCAGTAGATCTACTGCAATAGCAGTAAAGTTCCAACCCTGCCCCATAGGCCAAAAACAAAAAAATCGAAGTCGATATTCTTATGAAATTAGTATCGATTACCATCTCTAATATGAGTTAGGTAACCACCACTAACTTTTTATTGTGCAGTATTTCACCCTAAATGGTAAAAAATTGCGTTAGTGGGAGCACGTGCTAACAAATTTTTTCAGTTTGAGAAATTCCCGAACCGAAACCCCGGTTCAAAGAAGTAGAAAACCCGGTTGCAACGATCCAATCTAAAAGTTCAAACAAGTTCAAACACGGTTCGAACCGGGGAAATTTTCCACCCGGTTCACGTCCCTGTTTTCAACGAGGTATAATATTGATAGGCGATTCACAAGGTCTGGGAGATTTTTTTTCCCCAAATCCGAAGGGTGATATCCGGGAATATTTAAAATAAGGCTGAAAATAAAAACCTTAATTGAGGAGGAAAAGCAATACCGCAAATCCTTTCAAAAAGTTCCTTCTTCGGCTAATCGGTTCAAATTGAGATAAGAGCGCGAACGTTGTTGTTGAATAACCCAGGTATGACAAACCGAACTCTGTTATCGATCCACTCAAAATTTGTTCACACTATGTATCTCCATATAAAATGTCCCAGCGGGAAATGTCCCTAGTGACTTCGGAGACATTTACACAGGAGCTGACAGGGACGTCAGCGGTGACATTATCACCGGAAGAATAGAAAATGTCACTGGTCATGCTTGGAGATGCGATGGCGAAAAAAGCATTTGAGAGCAGCACATTGCTCTTTTCTCTCTAAATGTCAATTTATAGAAACCAGTTTGATAACTTCTCTTCTTTGTCCTCTGTTTGGATATTTCCCAATTGATTAAAAATCTATTTTTAACAATTTTTGTTCGCCTCTGCCAGGGATCGAACCCGCGATCTTTGGATCATGAGTCGAGCACTCATCATCTACACCACATCATGCTAACGCTCAACTGACGCTAAAACCTTATTTAAATTTCAGTAGCCAATGAGAGTCAAGCACATAAACAGCATCCCACCACGATGACATGTCCTCCAAGATGTCATGCATGACAATGTCACCTATATGTCATCGATGACATCATTGATGACTTTGTCATGCAGGAGATAATTTTCCCGCTGGGGTATTAATCAGAGAAAAAGCCAAGTAAATGATAAGTTAAGCTATGTACGTATGTCGTGCGTAATTGAACCATTAGTCATACGAAATAAAAAAAAAGTAATAAAATTTAAATTGTAAATAAAAGTGCGGGCTTGGTAGATACAAAAACTATAAATAACCGATTACAATGCAATGCATTTTATTTTTACATACATACATAACATATGCCTCGTTATGTGAAGCACCTGAAAAAATTGGTTTTATTAAATGTTCTATGGACTTGGAGGAAAAAAAAAATTATTGCAGTTTGCGGGTTAACGAAAAACAAAAAATTGGCAGTCATTGTTATGTTATGTACATGAATATTCACATATGTTTAAGCAACTGAGCAAGCAGCAGCACCAACAAAAAACATAGCAACAGAGAAAATCTGTTTTTCCAAGTGAACGTATTGCGGCCCCATGGACAGTTATTGGCATTTATGGAATTTACTCAATAAATTTTCTGTGTCGATTTCTGCATAGCGGATAAGTTTCTGAGAAAAATTTCATTAACATTATGCATCATTGCTTTTTTATGTTGTAATTTATTGAATCCCCAATCCCCAATTCGGGAAGGCATTTATTTCACCATTTTAAAAGACAACAAAAACTAGGCTCATTCTTTAAAAAAAAAAAATAAAAAAATAAAAAAAGAAGGAAGAACAATTTTAGAAAAATTTGCATAAATTCTTGGGAGCTCGAAAGTCTCAACGGAATGGCTTTGTCGACTGGCGGGTGTCCCCGAAATAGAAAAATCTCAATTCAAATTAATCAATAAAAATCTTCGAAATCTTTTGCCTTAATTTCGTTTAATCGTTTTAATCATTTAACCATGTTAAATTATTTGCTTCGCAGCATGGACGGAAAAACTTTTTTTTTTCTTTCTGTTGTTATTAAAATGGAAAAGTTTTGATAAGCTTCGCTTTTCCCAGGCACTTTTCGAAGCAATTTTTATTGCTTTCTTTTTCTTTTCAATTTCATTGATTTACGGTCTATGAGAGCGAATTTACTGGCTATCGTTTGTCTATGCAGGCAATAAATCGGTCCATACCAAAGCTTTCGGTTTTAAGTTCTGAAAATTCTTGTTTTCCGACTGAAAATTTCCATTTTTTAAACGGCGGATATGTGCGTGCGTGTGTGTGTGTGCTGTGTGCGGAAATGTCGTTGTAATTTTTCATGATGATTATTGGTTTCTGCTAATCAAGATACGACTAGAAAGCTATAAAAGAACTTGTTTATTTTCGCAACAAATTATTGGTATGGGGAAAAGCGAGGAAATTCAAATTGAAGATTCTACAAAAGACACAAAAATATTCTTGACAAAATGTGACTGTAACCAAGATAATTGCATGGAATGTCGTTAAACATACATATATCTTCATAGAAAGGAGAATCTGGAATCTTGCCAAGGCAAAGAATCCAATATTTTTATCATCTCTCTTCTCTTAAAATCTCTTAAAATTTTAAATCCTTCTCCTAGTGTTCACACTTTTCGGTAGAAGTGCTTATTTTCTAAAGGTTTTTCACATCATGCAAAGTTGATATCTGACGAAGAATTGCAGCATAAAACTTTCTTATCCCATCTTAAAAATTCCATGAACTTTTGAGCTGCGACTCACAGAAGATGTTAAAAAGTATGTTCGCAAGTGATTGAGTTCTCACAAACTTCCGAGCGAATTCTTTCAAGTTCTTTTGTGTTTGGCGCATTCAAAGTTTAAAGCCACTTACGATGGCTCAATGATGATCATTGGGTCGAAAGGTCAAATAGTCAAAGACTCCAGAGCAAAAAAAAAAAATTCATATCCAAATGATAAATTTGACTTTAAAATCTTTTCGAATGGATCCACTCCGAATAATCTCACTAAGAAACCGCACGTTGGGAATGTTGACAGCCCTGACGACAACCATCGCCCTCGAACAGAGGCACCAAAGGGAAGTCAGATACAGCTTAAATTGTTTATAAGTACCTACTTATTTTTTTATTTTATGGTTAAGAAGCGTTTTAAGCTCACCTTTAATGATTTTATTTAAATATCCAAATGGGTAAATCCAACAATGAAATCGATTGAATGGGTAATTTCCAATTCCAACGAATTTAGCAGTTTGTTGCTAAATGTTATCCGGACAATATCCGGATAAGTAAGCGATGAATCAATGGTTTTTTTTTTTTTTTTGCTTTTGATTTTTGATGACAATTTGTCACGAATTTTTTTTCCCCTTATGAAGATATTAAAACGGTGCAATCACTTTTAAGATCCACGAAGGAAAAAAAGTGCATCGCAAGACGTTTTATGTTTCACTGTTTGCACTTCAATTTGATTATTTCTATTTTTTTATTGATTTTCAAGAAGCATTTTTCCTGTTTGATTATGCACTTCATTCGATGTCTTTGTGCTGTTTGCCGTGTTCCTTGGCTGCCGGGTGACGTTAATGCGTCTTGGTCAATGCCACTTTTATGCTCAAATCGGCATTTGATGCGCGGAAGTCTTGCACGTAACTTGCATTTATGATTTGTACGCAGAAATAAGTGAAAAAATATATAGAAAATAAGAGGAAAAGAACAGAAGTGAACAGGTGCACTTTGCTTTGGTTCGAGGAAAGTTGTTTGCTCTTGATGCTTCTGTAGGAATCAGTTATGCAGTTGGTTGAAATGATTTTTGTTTTTCCTATTTAATTTCAATTTAAGTTGCTTAGGATTTTGTCTTTAAAATTTTTTTTTATTATTTTATTTTCTGATATTCACGTGAATGTGTTTTTACTATTGTGTTTTTATCAAATGATTTTTGTATGGCGCTTTAATTTTCCTTTAAATTCCGAAGCAGAGAATTTCTACCCAAGTTTTGAACATCCGTCCGTTAAAGTCTTTCCAACAACCGCAAACGTTGCTTGTCTTAAGCATACTAATACTTAGCAACATGATCGCTAGCTAAGTTGACCCGCTGAAACATGCTATGAAAATGTTGCTGCAACATTTCTGGTTGGAAGTGTAGCAGCCTACACACGTTTGTCTGTAAGTGGAGTTGGTTTTTTCTTGTTGCAGTCTCTTTATTTACTTTTTTGAAGTATTTTTTTTTATTTTTATTATTATTTTCTTTTGTTTTTTGAAGTTGCAGTGGGCGCGCTTATGTATTTTCATTTCCTTTTTATTGTTTGAAGTACATGCATATATGAAATTGGTATATAGACGACAGTTCTTCAGTGTTACGTCGGTTTGGGTGCAACGTGCTCAAAATCACCCTTTTCGTTTTTTTTTTTATTCATTTTTAATAAAGGGGCTTCAAGAATAGGCTGTTTTGTTCCTTCCTTCATAATTTTTTCAATTGGAAATGTCGTTGTAAATTGTTGAGAGTTATTACACGCGTACCCAATATTGCATGAGATGCATGTTGCAAGCGAAATGTTGCGTATAATGATAAGATCATCAGTTATATGTTTTATCGAATGAACATTTTTATTTACATTTTTGTACATTAAAATGTGGTGTTTTCTTCCTTTTTTTGGACACTTTTCTCCTTCTTTTATTTATTTTAATTTTAATTAAAAAAAAAAAATTTTTTTTTAAATTTTTTTTTTATTAAAAAAAATTGTTTTCAATTTTTTTTTTTTTTGCCTTTTCAAAGTAATTGCGCAACACAAATATTTCGTGTCATTCTCCTTTAACTGTTGACCTAAGTGGACAGATCTTAGTGTCTTAATGCTTGGGTTGACATTGTTCCATAGTCATGGTTATCCTCAATTCTGTAGACTTGAAATAGTTTTAAAATGGATTTCAATAGGATCGAAACTGGATTTATTCTTCTGAAAAGTAAATCATGTTACTTACATACTAATATGAAAAAAAAAAATATTTAAAATAAGTACTTGCGATGTTTTCGAGACGCCTTCATCTAAAAAATCCTCGAATAGTTTCCTTAGGAATGCCTTAACATTTCGACAGTAAACAAGAACACTCGAAAGCAATAATACCTATCTGCCAATTCATCAAAAGACGTTTGCCTGAAGAATTAATGCGCCGTTTTAAAACAAATGCCAGCATTCGAAGAAAATTCCTCTTCAAATTTCAAACAAAAGAGGAAAAAGAATTCCAAAAATAATTCCCTAAGACTTGAGTAAAAAGATCTCAAAAATGTGTTGAAAGGAAAAGAAAAGAAAAAACAATTAAAAACTGAAACGAAGCGAAGATGGAAGTATCTATCTTTCAGCACAACATCTTTGCCGGCCGGCGTTACTCGAAACATTGCATTGGAACCAGTCCGCTCGATTGAAGTATGTACCTACATACATATGTACGTACGTACGTACGGTAATACGATATTGTATAACAGCAACACGGGCCGAAGCTGAAGCTCTGATGTGCCAACAGCAGCATCCCAATCATCGGCTGTGGAGTAACAATTGCATTACTTAGCATTATTTAACGCTTTGCTGCATAAGCACGAATGCCATAACGATATGAGAGAATCGAGTTCAGGCGTCCGTCTGGAGCTCGTCAAATTCTACAACACAAAAAAAAAAAAAAAAAAAAAAAAAAAATCCAAGAAAACAAAAGAAAAAATTGAAAAAAGAAAAGAATTCTTTATGTTATGGGGCAGCCTCGCAAGTACCCGCCACATACAAAAACAATCTTTGTTAGCCTTATCTAGAGCAAGACCAAACAGCAACAAAATTGTGAAGGAAAAACCTGAAACCTCAAGTACTTAATCCGAATTTCTAACGATCGCGCGCTTAAGCCATCGCACTAATGTGTGAAAAGTGTGCCTCACGGGCTCAGCTTTGAGCTATGGAGCAACGAACCGACAATTCCATATTTTCATTTTGTGTATTTGAATGTTTGCCTTTGACTCATGCAAATATTGACAAGCAGTCAATAATTTTGTTTACTTCATTTTGAATTTATTAAATTAAACCTCATGCCCGACAAATGTTTTCGTGTCATAAAATCCATTTGAAGTTCAATTTCATCGGGCAGAGGAAATTTTCATGCGAGATAACTTTGAACAAATTGAAGACAAATTGAAACAATACTTATACAGGGTGTCAACGGATTTTTCTGCATTATTTTAATACGCGATAGCTTATGTTAAGAGCTGTATTTTTTTGTTTTGTTAGCGTTATTGAGTCAAAGCAACTTTAAAAGAGGTCAAATTTTGTATAGAAAAAAGAATAATTTTTGAAAATTTCTTAGTATTTTTTATAATAGGGGTAATTCACAAAGGCGTCGGAAAATAGAAAAGTCGGAAAATCGGAAAATTTTAACTGTTTAAAAAGTTGTGCAAGATACAAAAAAAGTTTTAAAAATTTTTAAGAATCGCAATTTTTCCGATTTCCGACATTCCAACGTTTTTAACACACCATTGTGAATACCCCTAATATTTTAAAAAACACAAAACACATACAAAAATCATCCATTTTTAAAGTGCCTTAACTCAATAACGGTACCGAAACAAAAAATACAGCTCGCGTATTAAAATAAAGCAGAAAATTCCGTGGGCACCCTGTATATACATATGTTTTCTTTTTTCATTATCAATCCGTTCGTTATCAGCGGCAAAACAAAGCTCGCCAAGCATTCGGAACAGATTCTCAATTGATTCGAGCTTCGATTATCAAAGTTAGACAGAAAACCGAACGAGCCTCAAATATTTCGATTAAATAAAAATAAAAACATCTTGTGGGGGAGCAGGAATCTCTATTGGCCTTAAGGGCTGTCCGCAAAGATGCCAATTCGATGGCTTCGGGGTGAATGACCAAAGCTTTATCTTTACCAAAGCATCCCTGCAGTAATATTGACTGACCCAAGGGTAGCATTCGGTCAGTCCTTCATGTAACCAGTGCTAGTCCCCTCATAGTTCCACTTCAACTGTATTCAACTGACCTTTTTAACATGGGCCTGTCATTGGAGTGGGACTAGTCCGCAAAACGGCTGATTTTTTTTTTTGGTCAATTGTCGTAATTTTGTCTGGTTTTAGGATAGTCAAATAACGAAAATAAAAAAAATTTTCTTATATACAGGGTGTTCCGTTTCTGATGGTCAACCGGTCGGGAGCTGATAGAGGGGGTCAGAACTAACAAAAAATCGTATGGCAGGGGGTGTCCAAAATGCACCTCTGAGGAGTTATAAGGAAAACTAATAAGTTCATTTAGATATTTAATTTTCTCATCTTATTTTAAAAAAAATTTTCACATATGGGGTACTAAATTAAAGGAAATTGATCCAGCATTTTGAATAAAATAAAAAATTTTGGTGTTAATAGAACCTTTTTCATACCAAAATGGCTCTCAAAGTTCAAAAACTGTTTAAAAGATTTTAAAATTTTAACTTTGAAGGCTCAAATACCCTTGAAGCTGCAATTATAGTGTACTACATGTACTACAGCCTTAAGACTATTTTATACGTCTAGAAAGGTCTAACAATTTTCTGTCGAACTGCATTAAAATTTTTATCTTGGATACAAACGTTGAGGCGTGACAATTTTTTTTCTGAAACAATTGCAAATTTCTTTCTTTCCCTTTTAACTCCTCAGGGTTGCATTTTGGACTCCCCTCTGCCATACGATTTTTTGTTAGTTCTGACCCCCTCTATCAGCTACCGACCAGTTGACCATCAGAAACGGAATACCCTGTATATTCTAAGTTGAGGAAAGTCTCATTTACAGACTACCTTTAAACCAAGCTGTTTATTACCGACCGCCGGCTTACCGAAATTCGATGGAGCGAAATGCCATAATATAACCGGTAAGGTTTGTGCCAACTTGACACTCAATGTTGCAATCAAGCCCATAACGCGTTTATAGAACGGCAGCATATCAGTGCGGGTTCCTTTTTTTCATACGATTCAGTGCGGGTTCCTTTTTTTTCATCAGAATCAGTGCGGGTTCCTTTTTTTCATACGATTCAGTGCGGGTTCCTTTTTTTTCATCAGAATCAGTGCGGGCCACTCCTTCTTAGGATTTGTACCGGTCGAAGGCCACTCCTTCTTAGGAAATTGACAGAATCATTACTGCAGGGATTTTTCGGCAATTTTGGACCAAGCTGAAAGATTGTTGTACTTCCAGAATCGCGAACAAAAAAGTTCCAAATGAAATGAAAAAAAAAATCAAAAATATTTTTAATTAATTGTTTTTTATTGCCCTGCAAATGTTGGGAGCTACATAAATACAAAAAAAAAAAAAAAAACCTTTGTAATGGACCATTACTATTGAGCTTTCCAGAAATTTTTGAAGGCTAATATTAATTTCGTCTCGACTTTCAAGCCTGAATGCGAAGCGGCGCGCGCTCATTGTCTCATCAATTTAATTTATTTTCACGCTTGACTAATTTGAGAATTTGAGTCCGCAACGCGTTGGTCGGGCATTGTTTTTCATTTATCTTGGAATTTTCTTGGGAAAAATTTATTTGATTGTGCATTATTGACCTTTGATCGACTTCTAAGAGACTATGAGACTCATCTTTGTTTATTATTATTTGCTTTATTTTTTGTTTGAAATTATTAATGGAATGAAAAGATTTGCATCGGATTTTTGTTTGTTTGTTTTTTCTCTTCGCTTTCGCACATTAATTTTCGAGAAATCAGAATTCGAAATGTTGCCGCGAACTGAAATTTCATTTCGAACAAAAACAAATACTTAATATGCGAAATTTCGCATAGAAAAAACAATGCCGTCGTCGTGCCATGGAAAATATTATTTCAAGCCATTAAATTTGGCATTTGAAATTTTTCCGCAAAAAAAAATATAAATTTTTTCATCCGATTTAATTTGACAATCGAAAGATGAGATTTTTTTTTCTGCTTGCATTTCACATAAAAATCTGGAAGTCATTGTGTAATTTGCCAATGCGTGGGGAGGTTTTTTAACTACGGCTTTGCGTTTTTATTTTTTTCTCCTTGCAGATTGTTCAAATTGATGTTTTCATGAATATTTGACAATTTGTTTTTTGCTCCTTTTCTTTTTGGTTTTTATAGCTTTCACTGAGCTTTTCGTATTTATAAGCAAATAACCGGAGAATTGTAATAAAATCTTCATAAGTCAAAATTTTACGAATGGAATTTTTTTCCATTTTTTAATCAATTACATCGAAGCATAAAACCACTCCGCAGTATTAATTTGTAATCATGTTAACACACACATGCGTCCGTGGATACATTAAAAACTCTCTTGTTGTAGCTTAAACAAAGCTGCTCCTTAATTAAAAAAGTGAATTTCCATGGAAAATTATGATTAAAGCCGAGGCTTCGCTCATGAAGGCAGTGAAAGAAAGGTCGTCGAAATAATGAAGACAGACAGACCGCTCGAATGGTTTTTAATTGTCACATTTAGAGCGTGAAGTAAACGGCTTTTCGAAAGCCCAGCGCTCAAACCCAACTAGTCTCGAATTGCTCCTCAAATGGTCTCCGAAAAAGCATCTAAACTTTTTATTTAATTTAATAAACTTTCGTTTCCAACATGCCATGAGGTTAAAAAAATTAACTTCCCCTTTTAATTACAGTACAGCTTCGATTATCCATTCATTGATGTTCTCGATATGCGATTATTCGGATATCCGATTATGTATCTCGATATTTGATTTTTTGGATTTGCATTTTTATCTCGATATCTGTTTATCCGGACATTTGATCATCAAATCTTTGGATTATTCGGAAATAGGATTATCCGGATATCAGATTATGCGGAAATAGGATTATCCGGATATCAGATTATCCGGAAATAGGATTATCCGGATATCAGATTATCCCGTAAATATGATTATCCGGAAATAGGATTATCCGGATATCAGATATCCGGGAAATAGGATTATCCGGAAATCGAATGGATTATCCGGATATCGGAAAATCCGGATATTGGATTATCCGGATTTCGAAATATAGTCATATCTGATTATCCGGATATCCTATTGCCCAAATATCCAACTATCTAGACATTCGATCATCAAAATATTCGATTATCGGGATATCCGATTATCTGGGCACCCGATTGCTCGAATTTCGGATTATCCGGACATCTATATATCCAGATAAACATTATCCGGATATCCGAGTATGGTGGTATTCGATATCGAGATATCCGGATATCAGATTATCTAGATTTCCCATTATCCGATTATCCGGATATCTATTTTTTCACGGATCTTATTACAGAAAATGAAATTATTTCACACATTTTCACAAACTATAATTATCCGACTAAAATTTTTAATTGCATAGGCTGCTATAATTTTTTCTTGTACCTCTTTTATTGTCTAAAGGACATACTTAAATATGTATGTATGTAAGACCCTTCTAAAGGAAAAATTATATACAATTTTAGATATTGTTTAATTTGACTTCGTAATCAATTATCCGGATTTATTTGATTCGGAGAGAATGTAGTCTTCTTTTAATAAATTGGAAGACAGTTAATGTTATTTTCGAGGACATGAAGAAAAGAAAACTGAGCTCCTACTAGATCTTTTTTTAATAATCCAAGTCCAGTCGAATCCCATGCTTTAATTCTCGACGAGTTACCCTCCGAAATGTTCTTTCTTATTGTCATTAGACCTTCCAATTACTACAGGGTGCTTACATGCCTATAGAATGGAACATAAATATACATATGAGTGTAGCAAGAGAAACGTGTTGCCATTTGATTCGCTTTACTTGAAAAAGGCCTTCAAGCATTAAGGCAGAAAAATTAGGAAATAAATATTAAATGAGCTTGGTATATATTTCATTCATCAACTCAATCGATGGAGTTTCAAGCAGACTTTGGTGTAAACATTTGTGGTCCCGTTCTCATCTTCGTCTCGCACATTCAACAGGTACCGACATACGACAATACTTGAACTGCGCACTTTAAGATGGCCTTTCCTATTTGAACCCTCATCTAATGATACATTGCTGCTGACAGCTACCGTCATTAGTTCTGGTGTCGATTGTAAACACTGGAAAAATGGTTTTTTCGACCAAAACCGAACACTGCGCCTTACAGTTGACAGCCATTCTAGTTGGCCTTCTTGCGTGTGTGTTTACGGCTTGAAGTGTTAGTTTTGATGTTGCGCGGCGACATCAACGTATCACCGTAACCGTAACGTAAACATCAACAGCATCAACGGCGGCATTTCATAACCCTTTGAGATGAAATTTTACGAGCCCATTGCTGACATCGTAAATTCAAAATGAAAATGAAAAAGAAAAACACCAAAATTCAATTCCAAAAACTATTTTCAAACTGAAAAATTCAACTGGTCAAAATTTTATGGCACTTTATGTTGAAGGAAATAATGTTGGATGATGTCGCGTTGCCACTGTCTGGTGATTGTTTATTTTCGCCTCGAGATTCCATAACGCCAACAACACCGAAAGGGATTGAAAGGCATTGGAATCGGTGTGGAAGCGACTGACAATCCCAGTGACGGCTCCGAACGGCGTCTCTTAATGTTGCTAATTTATGCTTATGAGAACATTAAGCGGCGTCCTCCCGTGGTCGAAAGGATCCAGACACAATGTTTACAAATTGGCTCATGCTTGGCTGCTTCATTTTAAGTCCGCGTAACTGGTTTTCTTATTGATTTCTACCTGCCATTGTGCTGGACTCTTAAGCCATCGGCTCTTATCTACTTAGTTCCGCGCCTTTTAAACTCAATGCCTTCCAGTTTTTGGTGAGGATTCAAATTTCCCATTTATTTTGAATGGTGTTCGGTTATCGTGTCTTTCTGAGATTTTTTCCCACTAATGAAAAGAATGGAATGCGATAACTTTTAAAAGTTCCTTAAAGCTATTGAAAATATTTCCTTTCAAACGAACTTTTTATAAATAATTCAGTTCAAAGTGTCTACGAAGTTACTTAATTTATTGACGGCTCTCTTAAATTGTTATCGGAATAGACATTTGAAGGGTTTCGGCTCAACTACTGACTTGATTTCGAAATCATCTTTGAAAACATTTCATTATTTTTCCAGCATCAAAAACTTTTCCTGTCCGACAGTGGAGATAATAAAAAGCGAAGACGGAAATATAATATGAACTGAACTTTTTAATTTGAGACAAGAATCTTAGAAAGGAAAAGAGAGCAACGAAGCAAAGTACCTGTTTCTTGGGATACGAAATTGAATTTTGCTTTATCAAAACTCGACAAATCTTCGATCAGCTCGTTTAGTTTTATAACTTCATCAGCATAACATAAATAGTCGGATAAAGTGTAAGGGCAGAAATTGATAATACGGTATCGGTGTGACAATCGCTGAGGACATTTCCGATGGAAACTTGGCGCTTGGTTGGTTAACTCAACCGATGATTATAGCAAGATAAACTGTTCAGAATAAATTATTAAAAAGTTGGAAAACTTAAGTCGATGGAGTCTATTGGCAACTGCCTTTATTCATGTTATGCAGAATGCCTTCTATTTTATTAGGTACAATGTTGTATTAAAGCTATGATAAGATGGTATATTTCAGGGAGGTGATTTCTGGTAAGGTGAATTTAAATAGGATACCAAACAAAATGACCGGATAATGGATGAACCTTTTTAAAAGCAAAAAACTACTAAATCGACCCTGATTGACTTGAAAAAAGTTACCAAAAATAATTAAGTCCAGCACATAAAAGTATGCTTATATATAAAAGACTATTTCTTACAGTCAGAAATATTTTTGTTTTCGTATCTTTGTCCAAATAAGAACGTCACGAGCAAGGATTTTGAGAGTTGTACTAATCTTTTTGGAGCCTTAGTTAAGCTCCACTGGCAAAGGCTGAAAACTTTAAAAAATGGTTTTGAAATATTCTAAAGCATACAGCTAGGCGTTGAAATTACATATTATCTGTTGTCCTAGTTATCAGAATAAAGGGTCTGGCGGGTTAAGCAAAGGCATGCGGCATCATGAAAGGAATTTTTAAATTTTGTTGATTTTTCATAGGTGCCATCTTAAAGCACTGTGGAGACTAATTTTTAGATTTTTATTTTGAACGGTCCTTGAAATATCCTTGAAAATCCCTTTTTGTTAAGGCCTTTTTAAACAACCAATTGAGATAGAGAGACGATTTAAACAGATTCTGTTAGATAATAAAAAAAGGAAGTTAAAATTTTTTTTCAATTTTTACACTGAGAAAAATTTTTTCACAAAACTAAAAACAAAATTTTGAATATTTTTTTCAGTGTATTCCCAGTTTTGCGCCACTCTATAATTTGCTTTTAGAAATTTTCATTTTCAAAAAAAGTTTCATTCAAATTAAATGGCGCAACAGTGAGATATTCAAAAAATTACAAGTGCACATAGATGCTCTAGTACTAATATCCAGTACAAATGTACGAAAATGATACAAAACACATTACTAATACCGTATAAAAACGGACATATGGTATGGTTACTCATACGGCATGTTCTTAAAAATTTAATATCTCCAGAAATAATTAAGATAAAAAGATGAAACAAACGGTGACTTATTGTTAATAAAACAAGGTATTTTTTTAAATATTCAAAAGGTTTTACAAAAACCGAAATACACTGAAAAAAATAGTTAAATTTTTGTTTTCTTTTTTGTGCAAAAATTTTTCTCAGTGTAAAATTTAAAAATAAATTTTCTATATTCCTTGTCTTATTAACAATAAGTTCTTGGCAAAAAAAGTTTCTCCTTTAGCTCTTCCCCACATTAGCAATCAGTCGAAAGATGACATTTAAGGACAATTGGTCGGAACTCACCATTGTCCAGTGCTTAAAAAGTGCATTATCAAAAAAAAAAAAAAACCAATTTTTCGCCACTTCCAAGCATATTGCTTTCAAGTTAAGCATAACAAGTGTTCACCCAAAACTATCCAATAAATCTGAGCCCTTCCATTCAATGAAGTTATTAAGGATATATTCAGACGCGTATGCAGAAAATTCTTTTTTGCATGGGCTTTAAGGCATTAAGAAACTATTAGTTGTGACTGCTTTCTCGTGGGTTTTTCAAATTTCGAAGAGGGCGCCTGTTGTGCGTACGTTCACTTTCTCTCGTCTAGAGAACTAAAATCGGTCAGTATGACTTTAACACAACCCCAAATCGGGTAAAAAGTTTCAAATTTTTAACTTGAGAAATTTCTTTTTTGGCAGTAAATGGCGACCTCTTCGATTTTTATTCCAATAATTCATTTCAGTAACATACGAACCTAGATAAGAGATTAACTAACAATAGACTTAAGTCTTTCCTTATACATTGTATCTTGACCGCTCAACTGCCGACGTCACAAAATCCGCTTGGCTTTCATCTGTAGTTGGGCATAAACATAAACGTTATCGCATCAAGTTTATGGATTACGCAGTTCAAATCAATCAATCATAATTTTTATAGCATTCAGCAATTCAACATTTCATTGTCAATGCGACAATAACAATAAATCACAGAAAAAATCCAAATAAAACAAAAAAAAAATCCAAAATCCGATGTCTCCGTCACAACTCAAACGGACGTCCATTGAATTTGAATGCAGAATTCATGTAAATAAAGAAAAGAACATACAGAGTTCCTTAAACTTTCGTTGGCGTTCAAGCCTACAGGTGTGTCCAAACAGGGCTCCCTTCTTCCCCCGAGAGAGGAGAAACTTAATAAGTATGTAAGAAAAAGAAAATGTTCCTTCAACCTACTTTTTGGAATGCAAAATTTTGCAAATAACATTCCTATTCTCATCAACTGGCCTCCAAAATGATGGTCTCTGACATCTAATCCCTAGTCACATTTCACTCAAGACTGCCTTGATCATTTCCTGATTGGTACACTAATCAAATTTCCCCCGACATCATAATTCTGTGGATAATTAAAATCGCAACCAATGTTGTCGATCGAGACCATTATAATATTATTGAAGCATCTGACAAGCATCGACATGGTAATGGCATGAAGGCCCATTAAGGATAACTAATCACAAATTATGGTGTGTATTTCCATGGGACAAAATTGATTATTCTTCGCAATTGAAAGATGATTTCGATGGAATTTAGATAAAGCAATTAATGTGACACACACCTAAAGTTTAACCCTTGTTACCCCATCTCTTATACGCGTGTGGTACGCATAAATATTGCCAGAATCGAATAAAAGTAATTAAATCCGCAAATTCTCTCTCGAGTCTTAAGAACTTAAATCTTAACGTTTATTACCGTTTCCCTTGACCGACCGCTATAACGACTTCGGCAGCCATAAAAGTCCCTAAACTCATTTCGTCAGCCACGTTTTTACTCAGTTCGAAGAAAAATAAATAATTTCGCTTTGTTTTGGTTATTTATTTTATTTTATTTTTTTCATTCAGTTTCATTAATGTTACTTAATTTCTGCGGAATTTCGCTAAGAAAACTACGAACAAAGTTGAACAAGAGAAACGTGAAACTTGTCTGGCTACTTGAATCACACAAGCGTTCACGGGACTCTTTCTGCTGCCAGTCGTACACAATTAAGTACTGAGTAAGGGGTTTTTTTTCCTTTCCTTTCCATTTCCATTTCTATTCTTTCATTTCTTTGGAAGTAACGAAATTAATTTGTTAATTTGACACTTATTTGGTATCCACAGAGCAGAGCTAAGCAGAACGAATCTCGCAATGGGGAATTCCTTCGAATATCAGAAAAATTTTGGGGTGTGCTAACTTTGACCGAAGGTTGCATTATTGCTCTCTGTCATCATGAATTTGAACTGATGAAAAGGTAATCCAAATAAGAATCAATTCAAGCTTAATTACGCAGATTAGTAAAGCCTTTTGGCTTTCAATTTCCGCTTCCTCAAAAGCTCAAGTCTCGCTTTATTAAAGGTGAGAAAGAATTTTTGAACCTAGGTTTATAGTAGAAGCTTCTACTCCAGTGAGAGAAGCCACGCAGGCTGGATGTTTTTTTATTTGTTTTAATTTTTTTAAATTTTTTTAAATTTAAAAAAAAAAATTTTTTTTGAGGAGGATTTAAAAGAAAGGTTATACAATAACTATGTCTTTAAAAATAAATTTAATATTCATTTCGAAGGTGCTTTGGACCCCAAAAATTCCCCCTGGCTGCGTGCCTGGCCGAGACTAATAGAGTATGTAGGTGGCTTTATGAGAAGTCTGCGGTCTTTTGTGTTGACGAAAACTGGCTGGACAAAATGTTTGTCGCACGCGCAACACCATGACAATAGAATCGGAATGGTTCTATGAACTTAATACTGAAGCTTTTGAAGCTCGTTTATTTCCATCCAAAACACATTAAAAAATATATATAAAAATACACAAGAAATTTTCAATTGAATTCTTATTTCATTATTAAAATTTTTCCCACACAAAGAACTGCCCCCTGCATTCCAAACATTCTCATCAATATTCAATAAATTCTTTATGTCAATATATTTGCTTGTAATTGTTCCATCGAAAAAGCTCGAAAGTCAACAGTGGAATTTGAAAATTTCATTTTTCATTTTTCTCTCCTCCTCCTCCTCCTCCTTCTGTGGAATCAATTAAACTCACATTTAGAAGTCCCCAACAAGGTTATGGTGCAAAAAAAAACTGAAAAATCAAGCAAGCAAATATTTGACAATTCCATCGTTGACGGTGACCAGAACGCCAAGCTCGGTTAATACATACATACTTTCAAAGCTAGTTTTTCCATAGTTTTGCCCAATTTTTACTTTTTTTGTTTTGTTTTTAAAACGGTATCTGTTGATAAAATATGCATGTTCCTGACGAGTGGTTTAACTTTCGAAAGAGTATTTAACGCTTCAACTGCACTGAATGGAAGCGAGAAATCGCATCGAAGCGAGCATGAATCCTGGCTCCTGCGACTCTGTGGCGATAATTTATTGATTGCTTCGTTACTCATACTAAACTAGCTTAATTTGATTAAAGTGAAGTTAATGGCTGACATGTTTTGCTGTTTTCCTGCACACATATGCACACATTCAATGGGTTAAGACCGGTTTCCAATGGTACGGGACTTCCCCAGAAAAATTCAACATATGCAAGTATGAGGAAGTAGTTACAATCGAAAGCACAGTTGATTGAAATTGCTTGAAGTTTTTTTGTATTTATTAAATATTTTTAGAAATTTTTGCGCAAAAATTCTTGCGTTATTGGACACCAGGCTTTAAAGTGAAAGCTTCTATCAAAATAAAAAAAAAAAAAAAATAAAAAAAAACCAAAAAAAAAAGAAGGAAGTAAACACAAAAACTTTTAGTGGCGCTTAACTTAAAAAAGTTAGAACAAAATTTGAGTATAGATACCAAACATACTTATGCAAACATTTTACCGAACCGTGCGTATGATGGAAAGATAGCTTTACCAGCATAACTTGGAACAAAAAAAAACATTTGAATAATCGAAAAGTTTTTTCATTTGAATTGTTTGAGGAAATACACTCAAACCTCTATACTATTCAGGAGGAAAAAAGAAACTTTGAACAATCCCTGCAGGAAGCCTGTCGCCATATGGCCCCATGTCTATATTGACGTCAATATAGGACAAGAGAACTAGTTCCAACGCCAACAGTATTTATAGGCAGTGTCATTAAAGAAACTGTACTGTCAACAGGTATAGTTCATCTTTATTGACCATGTCAACAACGTGTCTCCTTATAAAAATGAAAGAGTACTCATTTTGTCTACATAATAGTACCGAAGTCAATAGTTCGTCAATAGATCGTCATTAGTTCCTTGGTCTACATGTTGACATGCAATGACAAATCAATGTTAAATGTCTATAGCGCAAAGCATTGCGACGGGTATAGCTGGTCAGTAGTACTGTTGACGCAGTCAGTAGAGAAAGAGTATAGATTCACTATTGACATTTCCTACAGGGATGTTTCATAGATTTCATGTGCTCGCTTCGATTCACCTTTTTGAAGCCTTTACTCAGATGCGAATTCAAGTAAAATTCCCCAATGAAACACGTGCGAAAAAATCGTAATTTGTTTTGAAAGTATTTAGTCCGAGTCAAGGCCATTGCTAAGTAACCGGAAGCAAATATGTGTAGGTATTGATATCTCTGCTCGAAATTTTTATGATGATTTTATGGATAATGAAAAGTGAGAAATATTTTCGGTTAATCACGAAAAACCAATCAAATCGGTCTAGTCATATAATAGAAAGAAGAAGGACTGTTTGGATTTTTAAACTATCTTGCCAATCTATGAAAGAGCACCTAATATGGTAGTCGACATGCATTCACATGCTCGTCTGGTTTATTGGCCATTCGCTTCCGGCCCAAGGAAAGTCTCACTTTATTCAAGTAATTGATTTTCTGAATTCGGTCGTAAAGTTTGGGCCCCTTCTGCTCCACAAGAAAGAATGTTTTTTTTATGGTATGGTATTATGGTATTTTACGGTAGGGATGGGCAAAAAATATCGATATTTTTAAAACGATATATCGAAAATTTATACTGATATTTTTGCTCGGCGATATATCGAACATCGATATACTTTTCCCGACATCGAAAGCGATATTTTATATATGTCTATCGTTGTAAACCTGTGTTTCACACGCATTTCTCTTGAATATAAAGCGGAATTTTGATCGTTCATGTCTTATCTTATCGTATCATATCTTCTTATACCATCTGAGAACTCGAAAATGTCCTTTTGTTACTCCAATTTTGTCTAAATTTATGTACAGTGTACTCTGTCTTAAGCAGACACCTACGGGACCCACATATATATCCGCTTAACAAAGATATTCGCTTAAGAGGAAAGTATTTGAGAAGCAGGAATACTAGAAAATTCCTGAAATCTGTCCGTTTAGAGTAGTGTCCGCTTAGGAGGGTTGTCCTCAAGCAGAAGGCACACTGTACTGTATTTTAGTAAAATAGTCATTTTTAATTTGTATTTATAATTTCGATATATCGAAAGCTCGATATTTCTCCCCCGATAGTATCGTTTCAATTTCGATGCTTTTTAAATATATCGATGTATTTTCCCATTTTTCCCATCCCTATTTTACGGTATGGGTTTCGCCCTCTATAGAGTAGGCACTGCGACCATGTTAGATCTATTGTGCCAAAAGAAAAAATGTTAAAGAAATCTTTTATCAAAAAGCAACAGAAGCTCATACCATTCAGTGACTTAATGTCATGTCAAGAAACTCGATTACAAGTAAATGCTCTTAATATTTTGGTAGGAGATAAATGAATTATTTTGAAAATATCTATAGAAAATAAAAAAAAAATTGAAAGATGTTGTCGCCTTTGTGGGTTATCTAAGGAGGGATAACATACAGTTGTTCAAATTTATTCGGCAGCTTAGAATGGGAGCATATCATTTATGATATTAATATTTAATGTTGACATAAAGACCAATCTGTTTAGGCTAATAGAATCATCTGTGTTTTTTTTGCACTTAAATACTTCCCTTAGTCCATTTGAATTAAAAGCGAGGCATAGAAACTTCATAGAGCTTTAATGATTGATTTCCATCAAGGAAGGAAGGAATTCCTGCAAATATTCAACAAATAGAAACGTATGAAATTAGTTACAATTAAGTGCGCAGTTCACTTGAAGTTGGTCCCATATATATATTTGGATGTTTTAAATATTTGTGGGAACTCCAGCGCATAATTTCTTACTCTATTGAAAGCCAGGGATAAAAAGTAATGAAAATCATAGAAAATAACTACAACAGAATTTTAAGCACCGTCATAGAAGCAATGAACTCTCTCAGGTTTCTGAAAAATAAAACATAACAAATAAAATTAATCAGTATCTCCTTGAAAAAATTGTAAAAGCAGCGCCTTGAACATTTCAAGTTAAACAAGGATTAATTGAAAATTGTATAAATATTTTTGTAGAAATTTTCGGGTTTCAAAATTTTTGCAAAAAAATTCAGTAACAAAAAAAAGAGGTAAATATAAGACTGAGTCCTTCGAACTTTCAAAATAATATTTTTTTTTCACAATTTCAGTCGATTCCTGTCTTTTGCTAGGAGTAAAGTAATAAATCGAGTAAAAATGCGGCAACACATTCCGACTTTATTAGCGGTGGGTTGCGGCGTTGCTATTGGCATTTATTACATGCAGAACAGAAGACGATGGTAATCTGAGCCAAATCCCTAGTGACCACCTGTTCAAATCCAAATAAATTGTAAATTTTTGCCAAATTTTTAAATCCACAAATTTATTTTCTTAATTTATTTGCTTTCGGAGATAGCGACTCTGGGTTAAGGTGCATTGACAATGGGATTTTTTTCTCATAACTAGGGCTCGGGAAAATGCATTAAAAATGAGCTAAAAATGCGTTTAAATCAATGAAAAAATTATGGAAAATTCTCCAAGCCAAGTCCTCTAGAAAATATCCTGAAGTTTGTTTTATGGTTCAAAAATTATTAGGGGTCTTCCCCTAAACGTGAAAAGATTGAAAAAGGGTAAAAATATAGGCCGATTTTGAATATTCCCACGAATTCCCGGGGAATCAAGTTTTTTTGGGGATAAACTTCTTAAGTATTTGGGGGAAGAAATTTGATGGGGAATAGGTATTTGACCCATACCTAAAAAAGGACAATTTTAGTCTCGAAAAAGTAAATTCCTCGGGAATTCATACGCCTCGGGAATATTCGGAATCGGGCTGACATTTTTTAATAAAAATCTTCGTTCATTAATTTCTAAGCCTTCCTGATTTACGAATTTTCCAAGTTCCAGAGGCATTCGTTTAAGCCTTAAACTTTAAAGGTGTATTTGCCTCGAAAATTTCCAAAACTTGTACATAAAGAAGGCTTAGAAATTAATGAACGAAGTTTTGTATGAAAAATTTTACATTTTTCCGCTTTTTTCGATCTTTTCACGGTTAAGGGAAGACCTCTATCAAGGCGTTTTATTTTATAACAACGGTGGTGGCAGTTTATTAAACATACAATGATACAAGATAACTCGTAAATTCAAAATCAGTTCACGCTTGTTTGAATTTTGTTCCAATATAAACATTTTAAATTTCGTTGAAAAATGTAGTACGAAATTTCAATACAAAATTTTGACAGTTCCGAGTTGAAAAAAGGGAAGACAGAAGAGCAAGTTTCTACATGCCACCACCTTGTTAAATACGCCTTTGACCTCCTATTTTTATTTTGAGGGGTATACTATATATGCGGAAAATTTTATCTGATTTTTTTTTTTAGCTTTTAAGGGAAAAGGATTATCGCTCCTGATTAAAGTTTTTCAATTTTTCTCCGATTTTTTTTTTTTTTTTTTTCGAAAATGGCGATTCCATAACCGATTATTTTAGACGAATTTTCCAGACAAAAAACTCCGATTTCCAATCAAAATCTCGACGAAGAACGATTTGAATTAATTTTAAATAAGAACAAATAAAAATTCTACATACATATGGATCAGCTTATCAAACAGACTCCCTTTTTGCCGAAAATCATCAATTTTTTTTCTCGAAATAAGTAAGTGACGGAGCTAAGACATCCCCATGATGTGAGCTCATATGTGATGTGGCTACTCGAATTGCACTTTCGTATTTGATGTGAAAATTTTAAATGAATTTCAAACAAGGATCTTCAAATAAAAGAACTTGTCTCTATTTGATTTAAAATCAAATAATTTTCACGTACAATTCGAAATGTCATTGTCTATAGGTATAACATAAGCATCGATTTTGAATCGAATTGTTTTGTGAGAATATCGAAAATTTCCCAACAAATTGAACTGTCAATAAAATTTGAACGTTTGAAATTTGATTTCTCTCTGACGGTCTGTCCGCCTCAATCACTTGAACTTTTATACTTGAAATTTAATTAAAAATTCTAAACATTTATTTCGGTATGCATTTCGGTTCGGCTTCGCAGTCATGGCTGCCTTTATTGAGCAATCCCAGCAAATCCGCCGGTTGACAGCTGAATAAATTTCACCGAACAAAGAGTGTCATTTGTTAAGCACCTCCAATTATGCTTCAAAATGACTGCCGCGTTTCGTTTTTTTTTTTTGTTTTTTGTGTCTTTCTTGTTTTCACTTATCACTTTTATGACAGTCTCTTATCTCAGCGAACATCGACGAGCAAAAGATCAACAAAATAAAAAAAGGCAAGCAATAAAAGCGCGGAGCTAACGAGCACGTGCTTTAAATGTTTACACTTAAGTATGTATGTATGTATGGATGTGTGTGTATAGGAGAAGCTTTTTTCTTTAAAGGAGGAAGACTTTTATTGTGCTAGAATTTTATCAAAGCGAAACTTTTAAGTCATATAATATGTGTAAGGGTGCCATAGTCAGCTCCACGGGACAATTAGATGTCAAGGAGTATAATTATAATTATTAATAATTATTAATGGCTGGCATGCGATAACAAGGAGTGTATATATATATGTATGTTTCTAAAGAAGACTTTAAAACACACCCATGGGCAATTCCATGAATACTTTCCCACACGTGACAATCACTTTTTAGATTTAAGATCATAACAATTTTTAAAAAATGACGTTATTCTAAAGGTTCCCCCAAATTGAAAGACATTAATGATCTTAAGTGGAGTCTTAAAGCAGAAACTTGGTCAGGGAAATATTTATGGGACCTTATCCCTTTCGACCCACCTTTCAAATTGCAATTTTAAGATCAAATCTTTGATTCGAGGCTGCTATTAAGGTAGTAGATATTTCAAAATTATCAGTGAATGAAAATCTAAGAAACAACAATTGAGTGACTTACGATGGGGTGGAGTCAGGGACGTAGCCAGAGAAAGGCTGCTTTGGTAGTGCTTATATTTTCCACAGTGGTATATTGAATAATTATAAGACATTAGCCCAAAAAAAATTTGGGGGGGTAAGACGAAGTTCATAGATTTGTGGACCAAAAACCAATAACATCCAAAAATTTCATGACGTCCAATTTTGATGAAAATTTATGTATAGAATAAGTGAAAAGTTCGAAGAATTTTAGCACTAATTTTTTTTCAAAAATCTTGTCCTTTTTGGACCAGTTTGGAACTAGACCAAAACTAGACTAGTTGTAATCTGTTTCTTCAAAAAATTTTGACGCCCAAATTAATAGAAATTTTCACTCTTCTATATATAAAAACTGGTCCTTTTTGGACCAGTTTGGAACTAGACCCTAACTAGACTAGTTGTAATAATTTTTGCAAAAATTTTAGTGACAAAATTCTGAGAATTTTTCACTTTTTCTATATATAAATTTTCATCAAAATCGGACGTCATAATATTTTTGGATGTTATGGGTTTTTGGTCCACAACTCTATAAACTTCCTCTAACCCCCCAAATTTTTTTGGGGCTAATGTCTTATAATTGTTCAATATACCACTGTGGAAAATATAAGCACTATCAAACCAGCCTTTCTCTGGCAACGTCCCTGGGTGGAGGTACGCCAACATACCATCCTGGATGTTATGTGGTACAAATGTGTACCAACCCTCCAGAGTTTTAAACATTATCTGGTACATATATTTACCATCCGGGCCGAAAGGGTTATGGGACCAAGTTTTTGTTTTTAGAAGATTTCAAAATAAAACTTTAGGGATTTTGGCCTTGTTTTGAGACATTCAAGGGAGACCATTTCTCGTGGAACTTCCCCCATCGAATTAGTTTTTTCTTTGACTATTCGTCCTTAGCAAACGTCTTCACATATCCTTTGAAGTCTTTCATTGAAAAAAATAGTTCTTCTTCATATTGGTGTACTATTCGTGTCTTCTTTCACGATTTTCTTAAACGAATTCGATTGAGAAAGCCCTCCTTGAAGGTTAAGTGAGCTTAAAATAAATTTCCTGAGCTCAAGGTCGGATTCTGTTATTTTCATTCTTTTATTGAGATAACTAAAACACTTCTACAACTCAACTACAATGCCCAGACGAAGAGCGAGATATGTTTTCACTTGTCCGATAGGCCTACAAACACCACCATAGCTGCATCAAGATCCTTATTTCTTTGTACCAGAAATCTACATACCTGTCTATAAAAACCATTTCATGCATCTGAGACATTACTGAACATTTCAAACGGATGAACAAACCCAATATATTCCACAACGCAGACAATACGCCGGATGTTCCCACTTGCACTTCCTCAAGTCGTTCAAAAAGCGTGTACAATAGCGCCCTATGCGGTCTGCCGCGTCTGCAGCATGAATATCCTGAAGTGTTAAAGGAGAAACTCTGCTATTGAGTGCATGAATAAAGTGCATGAATAAAACAAATTGCTCTAGGGTTGTGCTACACATTCGCAGACATGACACCTTCCTGCATATGGTCGTGACACTTAGTTCTGACTCTTTTGCAGAGAAATTGCACTTTTAAATAGTTTGAAGTGATAAAATTTTAAGCAAATGTGACAGAATTGCAATTCGTATCCCATTTCGTCATTGCGAAGCTAAGTCCCATATTAATCCGTCCCTCTCTGTGTCTCTCTCTCTCTTTCTCTCTAGACGTATTTGTCTACATATTCGATTTTCCAAGACCACTTTTATTGTCACTGCTTTTCCTGCTGAGGCATTCATTCTTAAGAATTTCGCCATCACCTGAAGCTATTCTTTTGATGCTCAAGAAGGAAACTGTTTTCTTTTGAATTCCACTTTAAAATGTATTTTAGAGAATATTATTTTTATATTTGAGTGCTATTCCAGCTCAAAGCGGATGAGTCCAGCGGTGCGTGAAATTTTTACCTCATTCTTCTAGCTGACAATGTATCATCTGCAGAACTTCAAAAAAAAAATTCTAACAAAAAACAAACTCTATTTCAATTATTTTCCCTTCTCGAAGATACAAAATATGCACTTAATTTTTGAAGCCTCATTTACAATAACGCAGGAATTTTTGCAAAAATTCAGCTCATGCAAACATGGGTTGGACTGAAAGTATCGATAATTAAAAATATCGATATTTAAAATTTTCGATATTTTAAAAACATCGACATTTTAAAATATCGTAATTTTAAAATATCGATATTTAAAGAATCGATATTTAAAAATATCGATATTTAAAAAATTCGATATTTCAAAAATATCGATATTTCAAAAATATCGATATTTTCAACATATCGATGCGAAATTTGTGAGTGATATTTTTCATTTCGATATTTCGAGAAACGGTACTTAAAATCCAATATCGAAGGACGATATTTTTATCACATCGCCTGTGTGTTTCAAGGAAGGTTTGTTTAATGTTCAAAAAATGGTATTTTGTTGAGCCAAAATAAATGCAAACTAAAAAATTTTCGATATATCGATACATCGTTATATTTATATTTGCGATAAATAATTATCGATAATGCTTTCATTCCAATTCGATACTTTTTCCAATATCGCCCATCCCTAATGCAAGCATATGGGACCAATTTCAATCAACCGAGGACTTGATTATAACTGGTTTCATACATTTGACTTTGTTGAATATGTATTGGCAAGGCCTCTTGCGGTATTGGTACACCAGGCATTTATCCTACGATTACTGATGTCATAATAATAACAGCGATTCAAATTTTAACACTCAAATCGTGCCATGAAGAAGCAAAAGTTTTCAAAAAACACAAAAAATAAATAAAATCATCCAAAACTGAATGATCAGCATTTAATATAAACATTTTATTCATCAAACAAACAGATTGAAAAACTTTTCGCGACAACTTCTCAGCTTACTTTTCAGGAATTCGTTACTTAAGGAGAGCAAAAAACCCCAAAAAAAAGTAAAGTAAATAAATAAGACTGCTAGCTAACCTCAACGGAAATGGGTCGTTCTTTATTTCGTTTTGTTTTCTTTTAAACAAAAATTGCTCAAGACATTCGAGTCGAAATGATAAACATATTCGAAGATGTTTTGCCACTGCCATTTGCTCGAATAAAAAATCAGATAAGATTTTCGGATCGGACATTCAGCGAAAATAGAGAAACGCAAAGCGGCAATGACGAGGATTTTATGGCAAAATTGTCATTAAGTCTTCAAGTGAAAGCTGTCAAAACATTGCCCAATTTAGGTTCATTAAACCATCAATGCGAAACGATAATGTTTACACAATAGCAAAGACCCGGATTATGTTCCTCCTTCCTGTTTTAATGTCCAGCATTAAGGGTGTTAGAGTCATTTAAGGGGGATAGTTTGAAGAGTTTCGGTAGTAGAAAAATAAGCTTATCAGTGAAGAAACTCTTGGAAAACATAATAAACAATTTTTGTTAAACAAAATGATTGACAACGCCCAATAAAACCATTCTTACAGAAGATTTTAAAATAAATCTTAAGGCTGAGAACACACCAGATCAAACGAAATGAAACAAAACGTTTTCAAAAACAACAGTCCATTGTGCCTTATGAGAGCGAACACACCAGATTAGTCAAAACGAAACGGTTTTGACTAAGAAAGAAAAGGGTTTCTCTTGACTGACGAAACGAAAACTTTTTGTTTCTTTTCGTTTGATCCGGTGTGTTCTCAGCCTAAATTTTTGTTTTCTAGAATCCAATAAAGCAGACCAATAAGCTCTTCTTTCCACATCAAAACTATAAGGTACAATGAGAGCATTTGTGTACAGAGAGAAATGCTGACAGACTAGAAGACAGGAGGTCCTTCAACCTGTGAATCAGTACTGAGCTAACTGAGTCTCAAGTCTTGATCCTTATACTCTTTCTTAAGTCCAGTTAAATTTTCAATATGTACTCGCAAACAAAAATGAAAAGGATAATCATAGCCATTAGTCGTCCTCCGTGGCGTAGTTGGTTGAGATGCCAATTTACGATGCGATAGGCCCAGGGTTCGACTCCCAGCAAGGGCGTGGATGTTATATGTGTCAATTTTTCTGTTTCTGTTGTTCTTTGTTTTTCCATTTTTCGTGATATCCCAACGGGCCTATGTGAGGCCTAAGTGTGTCGCCCTTGTTGACAGCCACACTAACCAAATAACTATCCAACCAACCATCCAACCAACCACTCACCAACCAATCAATCAACCAACCAACAAACCAACCAACCAACCATCCAACCAACCATCCAACCAACCATCCAACCAACCATCCAACCAACCAACCATCCAACCAACCATCCAACCAACCATTCAAACAACCATCCAACCATCGAACCAACCATCAAACCATCCAACCAACCATTCAAATAACCATCCAACCAACCAAACATCCAACCAACCATCCAACCAACGATCCAACCAACCATCCAACCAACCAACCATCCTTCCAACCAACCATCGAAACAGCCAGTCAACCAACCATCCACGCAACCATTCAACCAACCATCCAACCAACCATCCAACCAACCAACCAACCAACCAACCAACCAACCATCCAACCAACCATCCAACCAACCAACCAACCATCCAACCAACCATAACCAACCAACCAACCAACCACCCAACCATCCAACCAACCAACCATCCAACCAACCATCCAACCAACCATTCAAACAACCATCCAACCATCGAACCAACCATCAAACCATCCAACCAACCATTCAAATAACCATCCAACCAACCAAACATCCAACCAACCATCCAACCAACGATCCAACCAACCATCCAACCAACCAACCATCCTTCCAACCAACCATCGAAACAGCCAGTCAACCAACCATCCACGCAACCATTCAACCAACCATCCAACCAACCATCCAAACAACCACCCAACCAACCAACCAACCAACCAACCAACCAACCATCCAACCAACCATCCAACCAACCAACCAACCATCCAACCAACCAACCATCCAACCAACCATCCAACCAACCATCCAACCAACCATCCAACCAACCAACCATCCAACCAACCAACCAACCAACCATTCAAACAACCATCCAACCATCGAACCAACCATCAAACCATCCAACCAACCATTCAAATAACCATCCAACCAACCAAACATCCAACCAACCATCCAACCAACGATCCAACCAACCATCCAACCAACCAACCATCCTTCCAACCAACCATCGAAACAGCCAGTCAACCAACCATCCACGCAACCATTCAACCAACCATCCAACCAACCATCCAACCAACCAACCAACCAACCAACCAACCAACCATCCAACCAACCATCCAACCAACCAACCAACGATCCAACCAACCATCCAACCAACCAACCATCCTTCCAACCAACCATCGAAACAGCCAGTCAACCAACCATCCAACCAACCATTCAACCAACCATCCAACCAACCATCCAACCAACCAACCAACCAACCAACCAACCAACCATCCAACCAACCATCCAACCAACCAACCAACCATCCAACCAACCATTCAATCAACCATTCAACCAACCATCCAACCAACCAACCATCGAACCATCCAACCAACCATTCAACCAACCATCCAACCAACCAGCCATCCAACCAACCAACTATCGAACCATCCAACCAACCATTCAACCAACCATCCAACCAACCAACCAACCAACCATCCAACCAACCATCCAACCAACCATCCAACCAACCATCCAACCAACCATCCAACCAACCATCCAACCAACCATCCAACCAACCATCCAACCAACCATCCAACCAAACATCCAACAACCAACCAACCATCCAACCAACCATCCAACCAACCATCCAACCAACCATCCAACCAACCATCCAACCAACAGAGCCAGTAAATGTGCTAAGTTGAATTTAGATGCGTTAAATCAATACCAGATGTCTCTTAAGAACCTCACTCACCCATTTTAACCAGATCACCCGTCAATTGTGATTATTTCTATATTCCATTACTCCATTTTAATTCATTTAAAATCTTCTCCTCCGATGAACAAACACCATATAACCTTCGAAAAAGCTTCCATGAAGCACTCACGAAGGAAAGCAACGAGGAAGGACCTTTTCAGCTTAGTAAAATATGCAATTTTGAGTAATTCCGTTGCTTTATGTTTAATGGCCCGGGTAAAAATACTTCGGATGTAAGCCCATTTAATTTGTTTATCAATTAAGTGTGTCATAAAACAGGAAAACGAATAATGAATAATTAACAATAATTTCATAAGCGAAACAAAAGGATTCGAAAAATGTTCCTTCGTTTTTTTTTCATTTTTTTTTTTTTCATTTGTGATAAGTTGAATTCCTTCAACTAATTTGGTTCAATTTGTTCGAGTTCGGAAACTCGAAGGCCTCAAAATGGTCAGTTGCCGGCATGAATCACACACTTCGCCTACGAGAATTCATTTTAAAAAAACCATTGAAAATGTCCTTTGAATTGCAAAAAAGAAAAGGAAAATTTCACATCATATCAATTACTTTGCCAACGAGGAATGAACAAGCCCAGGTCACGGCAGGGTGCCGGGCTAGAGACGACAACAAACAACGCTCACAAGGAAGTAGTTGCCTGAAAGGACAGCATTTTCGAAATCGGCTTTAATTCTTGAGGATGGGGTCGTTGCAATTGTTCTCTAAACGTTTTCAATACACTGGAAGGAAGTCAATTGCTTGCAGACAATCGACAGGATATCCAAAGAATTTCTTAATTGCGTGTTAAAGTCGATGATTGTCTATTTTTGCATCCTGCAAACGTGTAGCAGAAGAATGTTACGTAGTGCGCTGTAGAGCGTGTATCTACTTCAAGTCGAGTGTGGTGAATTAAGAGTCCTTTCGGTTGCAGGTAATCTTTCAAGTTGACGAAAATCCTATCGAAATCCTGTTTTCTACGGGTATTAAAAAATTTTTATACTTTTTTTTTTGTTTTTGAAAAATCGACTAGAAGAAGGATTCACTCTATCAAGGGAAAGGGAAAATGCCACTTTTTGAGGAAATCTAATTGCATCTGCTGTCCTTACAGATGGTTTCAATTAATCAGTTTCGAAGGTATGAATTGTGGTTTCACATTCGCCTTGGTGGTCCCGCAATTAATCCTTTTTCGTAATTATCGATTTTATATTCTTTAATTTTTCTTCAACTTTAAAGTCTCAGATATAGTAAACCGCATACTTTGAATCGAAATGCCTCTTTTAACATCTGAATACATATTTTAATATGAACATTAGAATCGAAATGTTTTAGGCCAAGGACTGGCAAACTTTTCTTCATAAGGATCCCTTCAAGAAAACAAAAATCCTTTGACTAGAAATGCAGTATGGGAAGGTGTCAAAGAAAGCGTCACACATGCATGAATTTAATCCCCTTTAGATGGTCTGGTCCGATAGACTGACATTTTCTTTGACTTCTCTTTACCAAATTTGATCCAAACAAAATACACATTCCTACATATATACAACCCAAAGAATATAATTAAGTTAAGTGCGGCCTTTGTTCAACATTATATGATTTATGAAGCCAATTTTTGCTCTTCTCTCGTTAAAAGTTCACAGTTTCGGACGACATCAAAAAAGAAAAGTTCTTCTCAAAGCAAAATGCTCTTGTTAGTCATTATAAATGGAGCCTTTGTTCTCGTTTACACTAGTCTACATAAAATAGTTTCCTGTTTTCAATTAATTCAACAGAAAAATATGTGCCGATTTCAATATAGGAAAATGAGTACATCACACTCTCTTAGGAAACACTCTCTTCAGAAAGCAAAAAGTTTTGCTACACAATGTAACTCAAAAACGACCCGTTCTGATGGATAAGCTTTTAAATATACACTGAGCGAAATTAACCATGATTTTTTTAAAAGGGCGCATTGTTATTCACAGTCCTTTTGATTTTCGAGCAGAACGAAAAATTCAAAAGAAAAATGGTTGAGTCAACAAAATTTTTGGTTGATTTGAAAAGAAATTTGTTTAATTACATTTATTTACGTTCGATATAATTCTCATTTGGTTTATAAAATAGGACATATAAGATATTTTTGCATCTTAAAGCTTTTTAAGCATTGCGAAAGCAGTCACGACAACGGAGTGACAAAATCGGATGAAGTCCATCCGATGGCTATGTTTTGGAGGTTATGTTCAGGAGAGGGCTCTGTGGCCATTCGCTTTGAACGTTAATTAAATTTGTTTTAACCAGTGATGGGAACTTGTGGGAATATTCCCTTTTTGTGGGAATTTTAGTCAAAAATTTTAATCAAGTGGGAAAAGGGAATTTTTACTTTCGCATGGTGTAAAATGTGGGAATTTTGTACGATGGTTAACACTGTTGACACCGCGGAAAAAATATCGATCGACCAATATATCGTTGAAATCAACTGTTTTTTCAACAAGTTTTGTTTTCAAAGAGATATCGATATTAAAAAGTACGTCGATGTTCAGTTAATCGATGTTGATTCGACTGTCGAATAAGATTTAAGCGTATATAATCTCAGAATTTTGAGGAATTTATTTTATTTTGTTTTAAGAAGTTTCTTTTTATTTTTGTTTACATAATTTAATAAATTTGTAATAAATAATATTTCAAGTTTATATTCATTTTCCTGTAAAAATATGTTCATTTAACAAGTGGGAATATTTGTGGGAATTTCGATTTAACTAAAGGGGGAAAAATGATAATTTTAGGAATTTTTGAGGGAATTCCAGTCAAAAAAAGACCCCAGCACTGGTTTTAACATTTCTTCTTTTATAGGTATTTTAGAAAATTTTTTTATATAATAAAAATATTTCTTGTTGAAGCCATTTTGTATAATTTTCCTTTTGATTTAACCACTTTTCTGGTTGATTTTTTTTCTCTGTGTATAAATTGCTCGAAAAGGTATATTTTATATAAAATTATTTTATTAAAAAAGTTTTCAAAGACTTCGTTGGACATGAATAAGCTTAAAGTCACCGAAAGTCGAGGAAAATTTTCATACGATAGGAAATGATTTTTCAAGCGTTAAAATAAAAAAAAAAAAGGTCAGAAAGTTTTACCTGAAAAAGTTATTAGCTTAATATATCTGTTGGCTTCAGATTAAAGGAAAACATTCAATTTTTTGAGCTCTCAAAATCTTCATGTAGGAAAATGTTCATTTGTGTTTCTTAGAAAATAAACAGGACCAATGGCACATGTATCCTGTACCTGTAGTAAGTTCTTAATGACATTTTTGTATAAAAAGTTCCATTGAGGTTAGAAAAACTTCTTTTTTTTTTGTTATAGGTCATCTCCTTTTGAGAACAACGAAAAGGGCAACTACAAGTTTCTGCCCAGAAGGTCTTTTATGAGATAAAGAGATAAAATAAAAATAACATTTTACAGATATTGGATATTCTGAATTAAAATATTCTCCCTCCTTTGAAAAGTCTCTGTTCAACAAAATTTCAAATCAATTAAAAAACTTTTTTTTTTTCCTTTCATCAATATCTTATTGAAAGCTTCTGCTATCAATTTCATTTCCGTCGCTCTGGGAAGACAACAAAAGAACAAATTGTTTGACGAGTTCTTCAAATTATATAGCTTTTCATAGCGGAAATCGAAGTTTACTTAATTTGCATTTGTGCTTATCGATTCAGATTTGGAGCAGCTGTGTTTGTGTGCATTCGTGTGCGTGTGCGTTCGTGTTTGTTTTTGAATTGCTCTAAGCAATGATGTCGACGCTTGGAACGGAAATCCTTCTTGATAATGATTTGCATTGTGCGGGAAACTTTTTTTTGGCAACAAGAAAAGTTTCATTAATAAACCCAAACGATATCTGATATATTTATGAAGCCCTCGGGGAAAGTAAAAAAAGACTTTAATTAAGAAGTTTTCGCGCGATAAACACAAATTGACGCTTCATAATATTTCAGTAATGATCTATTGAAATCCTACATAATTGCTTCAAATTTTTTAAATTATTCCCACGCATTATGTTGCTACACAGAGAAAAAAATCAACCAGAAAACTGGTTAAATCAAGAGGGAAAATTATACAAAATGGCTTCAACAAGGAATATTTAATATTTAATTTTAACAATTTTTCTTAGTGGGAAAAATAAAGATTTTCCTTTTGAATCAACCATATTTCATGTGGAATTGAAATGATAATTTTCAAAAATGGAATTAAATTTAAATTGTTGAACTAACCACGCACATAATTGAAATGACATATAATTTTTAATATCAAGAGGTGTTTAAGGGCATAAGGAGCCCCATATACCGAATTTTGTTAAATTTCTAAATGAAAACCGCCCTTTTGCCACGCCCACTTTTCAAATTTTTTTGGAATTCTAATCGGACCCTTATATAATATATACGCTCAAATTCTAAGTTTCATTGAAATATTTCAATAAAGTCCGCTTTTGAGGCATTTTTGGGATTTTTGTGACAGACCCTAGTACTAGAGGTACCCTTAATGATGGTCCGATCAAAAATTTTGGGGAGGATGTTTGTGGCTACATACGAGGCATAAGTGCAAAATTTCGTTTAAAGTCCCATTTGAATTTCGGGTGTAGGAGAGAAATTTTCAAAAAAACGCCCTTCTGCCACGCCACTTTTCCAATTTTTTGATATCGTATTACTTGCCTTTAAAAATGTTCAAATATCAAATTTCATCAAAATATCTTGAAGGACTTCGATCTAGAGCAGTTTTTGTGATTTTCGTAACAGACCCTAGTACTGGAGGTACCCCTAAAAATTCCGATCGTCCATTCTCGAATTTGTTCTTCTCATGTCCCCGTGAGCACGCATACCAAATTTTGTCAAGATAGATCAACTCCTTCGATAAGATAACTGTATACAGACAGACGGACGGACAGACAGACAGACAGACAGACGGACGGACATGTCTAAATCGGATCTCCTGGTGACGCTGATCATTTCTATATACATTTTGTATGGTCTATCTCGACTGGTTCTGGGTGTTACACACAACCCAACAAACGCAATATACCCTCGACACCGAGTGTGTCGGGTATAAAAAGTTCTAAGACGAATAAATATCTTATATGTCCTATTTTATAAACCAAATGAGAATTATACCGAACGTAAAGAAATGTAATTAAACATATTTCTTTCAAATCAACCAAAAATGTTGTTGACTCAACCATTTTTCTTTGAAATTTTCGTTCTGCTCGAAAACCTAAAGGACTGTGAATAACAATGCGCCCTTTAAAAAAAAAATCATGGTTAATTTCGCTCAGTGTACGTATGGGAGGAAGTTCGTTCATTATCTTCTGATTGTGCTATTCTCGCCTCCCAGTCGAGCATAGGGCCTCGAGGAGGAGATTCTAAGGAGACTTATTTCTAGGAAAATTTTGGCTATTTTATACCAAACGCGAGTCTTATTCGAGTCCTGAGCCCCGTTTACACTGTGTGGTTTTTTTTAAATTTTCTTTCTTAACTGGTAGTTGGAGGAACGAACATGTTATACCATGTGATCGGAAGAGAATGAAAAAATCAAAATTCAATGTTAATTTGGGACAAGTCGAAAAATGTTTTAACAATTTAATTAACACATAAATGAGGACCACTTCATCTCTTCATGGACGACTGGCCGTTCAACAAAAAACCAAGATTATTAAATGGCCTCTCTTTAAAGTTAAATTAACAGTGCTTAAGCGAATAATTTACCGTAAAGTGGCACTTAAACAGGCAGGAAATTCGTGCTTAACGCTTGATTGCAGCCTTCTCATTTAACTTTTCTCCGTTCGGTGTGAATTTTCTCCTTTTTATACCCAGCGTAAGCGGGGTATATTAGTTTTGTGCAAATCTTGTAACAGGGAGAACTAAGCTCCGGAGATATAGAAAAATATATATAGAAATGATCAGGATCAAAAACTGAATCGATTTAGACATGTCCGTCTGTCCGTCCGTCCGTCTGTCCGTCTGTCCGTCTGTCCGTCCGTCCGTCTGTCCGTCCGTCCGTGGTCGGATCTCACTCCGAAACGGCTGGACCAATCACGTCGAAATTTGGCACACAGCTATATCGGGATCCGAGTATGATCCTAAGTAAAAATGGGAGACATCCGCCCACAGCCACGCCCACAAATTAATATAATGTGTTTTCAGTAAAATCCTTGTAACTTGCGAACCACTCAACACATTCCATTGATATTTGGTGTACTGGTAAACTTCGAAAAGGGACATATCCTGGCAAAAAATGGACGCCGCCCTCCTCGAGCCACGCCCACAAATAAGCCCAAAAATAAGGGCTTATCGTAACTTGTGAAGTAAAAGGCGTAGAAGCTTCAAATTCGCAACATAGGTTCACCAAGGCGAATAAAAGGTGTAGGAACAAAAATTTATGTGGCCCGCCCACTGCCACGCCCACAAATGAAGATTTTTCGTAACTTCCGAAGTAAAAGGCGTAGAAGCTTCAAATTCGCAACATAGGTTCACCAAGGCGAATGAAAAGGTGTAGAAAAATATTTTATGTGGCCCGCCCACTGCCACGCCCACAAATGAAGATTTTTCGTAACTTCCGAAGTAAAAGGCGTAGAAGCTTCAAATTCGCAACATAGGTTCACCAAGGCGAATGAAAGGTGTAGAAAAATATTTTATGTGGCCCGCCCACTGCCACGCCCACAAATGAAGATTTTTTGTAACTTCCGAACTAAAAGGCGTAGAAGCTTCAAATTCGCAACATAGGTTCACCAAGGCAAATGAAAGGTGTAGAAAAATATTTAATGTGGCCCGCCCACTGCCACGCCCACAAATGAAGATTTTTCGTAACTTCCGAAGTAAAAGGCGTAGAAGCTTAAATTCGCAACATAGGTTCACCAAGGCGAATGAAAAGTGTAGGGAAATAATTTGTGTGGCCCTTCCACTGGCACGCTATATATAATAATAGAGAAGCAAAATATAGTGCGCTGATAATGTCGGGACGCTGGGTATTTCAAAGTCGGGCTTGACCGACTTTAGCTTTCTTACTTGTTTTTTTTAAAGTCCTTGCCCGTTCATTTATTATCTCGTTCAATTCCATTTACAGCAACGTCACATTGTCTGGCGCTTCGAATTCGTTCTTCGCTTTAATGATGGAATGAAACGAAATGAAATCATGGAAAAAAAAAGAGGCTGAATTAAACAGCTGCTGTTGGGAGTATTCCGCCGCATTGCATGCATACCAAAATTGGAGCGAAAGCCTGAGAAAAATTGTTTCCTTTCCGTTGCATAAAATTAAAATAAAAACTCATTCGATTCGCATTTGCACGGGAAAAAGTGATTTTAGATTTAATTTTTTTTCCCTTTTTTCCTTTTTTTTTTTTGAGTTTTTCTTCCACTCGTTGGAGTTGCAACAAGGCAGACAAATTGGCGTTGCCATCTCGAGTGCAACGGAAAACTTCAATCAATTGCATTGACACTAAGAACTGCACGAATGTTTGGTGCCGGTAAAAAGGGCACATATTCAATGAGAACATGATCCGATATTGTTTGTGGAAAACCTTGTCCAACTTGTCAACGAACTGGCAAACGAGTGTGAATGAATCCAAATGAATGGAAGAACGAAGAACTAAAAAATTCCGTTCACATGATTATGAGAAGCCACAACATGAAATCGATCTGGTGCGCAAACTTGGTGCTTAAGGAAGAAGCGTTCAAAGTAGTGGGAAAATTTACAAATTTTTAAATTCCGATTACAATGCTTCCAGTGTAATCAAATAAAATAATTGCCTTAAGCATAAAATAAATCGAATTAGTGAACACGTAATGTTGCATGAGAGGCGTTTAAATTTGAAAGAATTTTCTTTGAAACTATCGGAAGTTAAAACCAATCTGAAATATTTCCAAATAGATGAGAAAATTCCGAGCTCATTCCAATGTTCTTACCTCGAGGGGGCTTTGTGGCCAAGAATTCTCTATCTGATGCCTTCTTGTATTCTATCTAAAGTCGACTTAAACTCGGACAGACACAATTAATTGGTTTGAGTGAACAATTTCTCGGATGAATTCGATAAAATATGCTTTCAAATGGACCCGAAAATATGCTGGCAAAGTCAATTAATTTAATTCATATGCATACAAAAATATTTGCTGTGAACGTAATAAAGACATGTGAATAAGTAATTCGATATTATCGGATCAAATCGGAAACAATGTATCAGTGTGTTGGCTCTTTGAAAGGATCCCAGCCGGAAACGTCGCCGGTGAAACAAAAAATTATTTCATCATGACATAGACAGGCATGACATACACCAACTTTCTAATGAAATTTACACACAAGCGTATTGCAGTCATAAGAGCATATGTCACGAATTGGTCATCGAACTAGTGGAGTAGATCTACTCCGTCGTATCGATACCTCTATCGATGACAATGACATTGGAGTTGCGATGAATAACATTTCCTCTCGATGACATGCGATAAAAAGCACCTTCTCTCGATTGCAATTGAGAAGTACTCAAATTTTCCCCTTGATATCCTTGGTGAAAAAATTAATGAATTGGTCATCTATGAGAGAATTTCCGGCTGGGGAACGAATTTTGCCGAGAAGCAATTCACAACATAAAATGTATACATATCACCAACACAATGCAATCAAATTTGCAAGGCGGCTACACAATACCGGCATATTATCTTACTTAAAATAATTTATACAAATAATACAGTCAAGCTTCAGAAAGAGCATAGATTTCTGTAATTTTTCCACCTTTATAAGTAAGATTTCGACCTTGAATCAATTGGTCTTCTATTCCCGAATCCCACAATTGCGTCACAAATATACTAAGTACCATTTTGAAGGCTTTTTATGGCGTCCCAAGCATCGCATTATTACTGTTATTAAATTAAATTTCAATATCTTGCTGTAACTTGGGAATGCTTATTGAATGTATGAAGACCAGCTCGTGTAAATGTATTGAATCGTGGCATGAATGATATCGGAACATTGAAGGGTTTTGAATGAACTTACTATTCCACTTTATTCACTTGATACGTTTGGATCGATGAAGCCGAAAGTGCATCCATTCACCCAAATAGTCTTTCATTCATGGTTGAAAAAACTCCTGTCATTGTGAATTTTTGCCGTGATTGCTTCCTCTTTTTTGTGTGGCCCTCGGTTTTACGCACGATACCTTGGAGCAATTTTTTCCCCCTTTTTTGCGTCTTCTACTAAGTTTTTTTTTATCTTTCTCTTCTCTTTGCTTTTGTTTTAAGGTCCGGTGGTCTTGAGGATTTTCTTATGATTGATTTTGACGCATGTATGTATGTATGTACTTTAACCGTATGTATCGAAGCTATTCTCATGCTATGGAATGTCAGGTATTCACTTGAACGAACTTACCAGCTGGATTAGGCATTGAATGCGTCAATGAACGGCTGAAAGAATGATGGAATGAAACGAACGATTGACTGAATAATTTGTCTCGAGTTGAAAGAGAAAACCCCAAATGCCGCTCTAAGCCACTTTCCACTTTTCTCCTCTTGCGGTTATCGTACCACGGACGACGGACGGACGCATCGGCTCGATTTGATTGTCTTTGATTGAGCTTGTATAATATGATACCTACTACTGACGCGCTTTCCGCACTGCTTAATAGACCCATCATGTTTCGGGCCTTATCTAGCCGTGACTAAAATGAAGACTTTCTGTACACCTTTCGATTTCAATGGGCCACGAAGCATCGCCGTCATATCAATTGTCATTGTCTGGCTTAAGCTTTCGGTTTCACGAAAATCCAAACCGTTGTTATCTGCAATCCATTCAAATACATTTGTACGCATTTATGTACCTACCCAGTCGGAAATTTTCTCATAAAGGACCTTTTCATTAATTTTTTCACCAAGGATATTCAGGGGAAAATTTGAGTACTTATCAATTGCAATCGAGAGAAGGTGCTTTTTATCGCAACTCGAATGTCATTGTCATCGATAGAGGTATCGATACGACGGAGTAGATATACTCCACTTTCAATGACCAACTCGTGACATATGCTCTTATGACTGCCAATGCCGCTTGTGTGTAAATTTCATTAGAAAGTTGGGTATAATCAGGATCAGTCGCGGCTCAATGTCATTGATTGTTTCACCGGGACATTTCCGGCTGGGTACATACAAAAATATTTATGTACGCCGTTGGGTCTTCTTGCAACCTTCAATGGTATTTCAGAGCATTGGCTTCTCGAATTCCTGCGGTTTGAAAATAGTTTTGTGTGGTTTCCACATATTTATGTATCTACTTAAAATTATTTGAACTTTGATTTACATGGGAAATTCATTCAGAGATATTCCTGAACTTTGGGTATTTTACAAAAAAAAAAAAAAAAAAACATCAAAAAGAGGTCTTAAAAGTTGGCCCTTTGTTGGACGAAGGAAGGAGAGAACTTCTAACTTTTATCTGAACAAAAAATCGGCCCACACATTTTCATCAAATCCTCTTACTCTTGGCTTGATTAACGCCATCAAACGAAGGTCATAGTTTTTTAAGATCCATTGACCCAAACGCACATTAAAGACAAGCGTCAAAGACCTCCGTTTCGCACTTTATTATTTGTTTTCATAACGACTTATATCCGCTAAGGGCCCGCTTGAAAAGTAATCTTCTCGTTTTTTTTTTATTTTTTTTTATTTTTTCTCCTATTAGAATAATAATCCATAAGTAGATTTAATGTTAAGCGGCATGGGTTCATCAACGAACGCCCTCACTGGCTGGCAATCTGCAAGATTGAAGAAATCGCTACTGTCCTCCAACTACTGTTCGGATGTTCTTCAATGAACTTGAATTGAATGGGATGCCTCATCAAAAATTATTACTTTTGCCGGAATTGGTGATCTTAAAGTTTTCAAGTGCCTCGAGTGTTTATGAGCATGCCCCCATGGCCGAGCGTGTTTCTTCCTGCGCATCATACGTCCAATCGAAAAGAATATTTCGATTTGATTTTGATAAATTTTTGATGTTTATTATGCGTGTTCGAATCTCTCGTTTGGAAATTCGGGTTTCCTTAATTGAGCACCCTTAACAAACATCCGAATTGATTGGAAGTGAGTTCGAGTTGAGAAATTAATAACACCTTAATTTCAGTTGATGGTATTTAAACATCATTTCGATGATTGAAGCCATAATTGGTTAACTATTTGAATGGAATTCATCAATCATTTTTTTTTTTTGTTTGTTTTCTTTTTGTCTTCTTCTCGTTTATTTTCGATTGAAACTTATTTCCGTTTAGCTCACTCATAACTATGGCTCCTTTAGCATTGACCTTCCGAATGGTTCGGTTCTCTCTTCTGCTCATAAAGCATTCAATCCAATTAGCATAGCTCAACGTTTCAATTCTTCAGTATTTCTTTGTTCTCTTTTGCTCTACATTTTGCAAAAAAAAAAAAAAAAAAAAAAAAATTCGAACTTCACTCGGACTTTCCGCTCGAATCGATGATTGTGCCTCGGTGCTTAAGTCACCAGAAGCCATCGATGGTCGGGCAGTTGCATCATGGCAATAATATTTCATCGATTTCGCTGGCATCTGACTTGCTTCGGCTCTCTATCATCTTCGATTTCATTGCATTTATTGGCATTTGGTATTTCGTCCTTGTTCTTTTTCCTTTTTTTCTTCTTTTTTTTTTCTTTATTGCAATCTTCGGTTTTCTGCTTTAGTGGCATCTTCGCTTCGATTTTCATTGCCGTTTTTGCCCTTTTTGCGGCTAATTGTTGCGGCAACGGCTTGTTTGCAGACATTTCTCTTTTGTTTGCCGACAAAGTTGCGGTGACAATTTATTGGCAAATGCAGACCAGACGAGTTTCTTCTTGGTTAAAATGCAAAAGAAAGACAAGGAAAAGTTCTCAGCAAATAAACAATAAGATATTATGAATGGGATGTGATCTAAGGCTGGCAAGATATCGATAGCAGGCGAAAGTTTAAATTAAAATCATATCGATAAGGCTTCGATACTTTGTGATAGTCTATAAACATAATTTAAATGAGCCCATTTACAGCTATTGTTGATGAATAGGTAGACACGAATGATCATCATAAAATAGCTTTTTTCGATGAAAAATTAAATAAATATTAATTATCCTTAAGAGTTCTTTCTCATAAATGGTGCAGAAATTAATGGAAGTTTCCTGCATTTTTATGAGGTTTTGACACGTTTTGGGGTCATGTCTTGAACCATGATGTTACCTTAAAAAATTTACAGTGAATGTCTTCAGGAGCATTTGGTCCACGGTGTATATTCCATACAAAAAAACATGACAAATATAAGAATTGTTGCATTTTAGACCAAATCGTCCTAAAGTTGTTAATCCACATTCGAGCATGCTCGTTCGAACGGCTCGGCTCGATGCAATGCTAGATCGTATGAGGTGATGTTGGTTAATGAATTGGCTCGCCAGCATCACCACTTACGATCGAGCATTGCATCGAGCCGAGCCGCTCGAACGAGCATGCTCGAATGTGGATAGGTCACTTAAGGCTCCAGGTAACTAAAAGAGCTCCGCTAGCCACAGGTCACTTGTGCTATTTCAAATGATCATATTTGGCTATGATCCATGTTCAGTCCGAGAGGAAGGGAGAATGTATGCAATCATCTATAGGTATTTTCAGTCGATTTAAGATTTCCATGCTACTCTCATTTATTTGTTTACACAAGGCTAAGATTTTTTTATATTTTTTTGTTTTTTTTATATCTAGGGTTTTTGGTCAGTCGCTGAAAAAATTGTATTGCAATTTTCGGCCATAGCTCCAACATTTTCATTGAGAATAACCATATAAAATATTGTAACTCACCGATAATTATCGATATATTATCAGTAGGAAATAGGGATGGTATCGATTATTCGATTAATCGAAAAAATCGATTTTTCGTTTTAAAAATCGATGTTTTTTAATCGATGTGGCCTATGATTAATTAATCGTATAATTATACTCGATAATTATAATCGATTTATTTTATAACGATATTCATGTGATCTTCTTAACAAGTTTCCATACGAACAACGATCGGTTTTAGATTGGGAAACAATGTTTCGGAACTCTTTTTCAACACTTGCTTCTTTACATGGGAAAGAAAAAGAAGTCGAACCTTTTGTCCCTTTTATTTTCTTCGCATGTCCTTATACCAATATAATTGTGTCTGAAAAATTTTTTCTTTATCTAAATCCCGGACTAAGTTGCCAAAATGCAAAACTGCGATTAATCGATGTTTTCAACAAGGATTAATCGGTGAATCGATCAATTACTATGAAAAATTGGTCGATTTCAATAATCCCTAGTCCCATCCCTAGTAGGAAACACCACTGTTGACAAATCCAACCCATCGATCGTGGCAAAAAGTAGATGATCTTCCAGCCCTATTGTGATCAGTTTAATGGTGTAAAAATAATAGGCTTCGGAAAGGTATTCATTCCCTTGTAAAAAAGAGTTGCTACCTTAAGAACTTCCGGATGCTTCTATTTAAAGTTAAAATACTAATGAATATTTTCAAAACGAAATTAAATTATAAACACATTTCTTAAGATCGTAAGCAAAATTTTGTTCGGACAATTGGAAAAGGATTTAAATAAATCAAACAGAAACATCCATCAAGATTTAACTTAAGACTCTGCCTACCCTTTCACGACTCGGTTTAAGCAATTGCCTTTTGTTAACATGCGAAATGTTTCCTTATCCTTCTTATATCCTTTTTCGTAGACCATTTTGCAGAGAAACGACTAGAATAGTTCCTTAAGCTGTACGCAGTACAATTCCATTCATTAACTGAACAACAACATTGAAAGGCTTTATGTAAATATCTCTGGAATTTCCTATTAACCTTAAATACTTGAGGAAGATATTAAAGAGCTTATCCCCTTTCCGCTCGATGGCACATGAACGAACATTCATGTATGGTCAGTCGAACCGGAAAGCTTTTCATCAAAGATTCTGCATCTAATACGATCGAATGGTTGCCGACAATATTCCATTAACCGGAAGTTGTTTATCAATCGCTTTAAAATGCCAATGTGAGTGGGGTGGAGAGAGTGAGAGGAGGGGCTTCATTGAAAAAGCACACAAAAAAAAAAAAACCTGTGCAGACACGAAGAAGCAACATCATAATTAGCAACGGCAGCAATGCTGCAATACTATTTTGTCATATATTGCCGGACAAAGCGTCATTTAGAGTTCGTTGCTGACGGCAAAGCGAACATATTCGATGCAACGACCCAACCGGAGGTAACTATGCGCATGGACAAGGGCAAATGGATGGAAATTCATGCCGGAAGCAATACAAAAGTACCGCTTATTAAGAGATAGAGAGCTAGAGAGAGAGCGAGAGAGAGCTAGAATCATTTGAGAACTTGAATAAGGGAAACACCAAATGCGATTGCGGATGTGCAGCTTTGAAATGCATGCGATGTGCTCGAATCTCTGCTAGAACCGATCTCGTAATTAACTCCACTAATACGACAATCTATAAAGTCCGGGTCCGTCGATGGGCCGTCGATGTTGCCTGCTCATAATTGGGGCTCATCGTTGGCATCATAATCTACTGGCATTCGCTATCGCATGTTTAGATGCATGCATGTCGAAGGGCGTGTGCGGGTAGGTAGCCGTGGTAATCCGGAAGCAGGTCATTTTATAACAATAGATGTTACTATTTTCATTGGTGATGTTGTTGTTGCTGTTGCTGCTGATGGCGATGGTGATGTTGCTGATGGTAATGTTGATGGTATTTTGTGTTGTTTTTGTATAAATTTTCCTCCGAGCTGTGTGTGTGTGTGGGGACAATTGTTTAGCCAGGGGAAAGCGCACTCGCTTGTATACGAGGTGCGACTTGATGGCTGTGATATTATAATTATAACAAACTTACATGTTAATGCCTGCACAGTAGTTGAGTGCTCGGATACAATTTGATTAAGTGCGCTTAAATCAGGTTTGTTTTCTCTTGCTCTTCTCGGTTACCGCTTTTTTCCCCTCTCGTTTATATTTGATGAATGCGGAAATCAGTGGCGAAACTTTTGTTTGCCTTTCCCACATTATGTTTTCATTTCTGAAATTATGAGGGCGAACGAAAGCAAAGGGACTAAAAAATATTTTTTTTTTTTGTACGAAAAAATTGTGGGGAGGGTGGGGCAAAAAATAACTGTTTTCATAAGCAGAGAAAGCATGGAAAATGTAAATATTTCTACTTAGCGTGGGAGGATTTTACGTTGACAAATAAAAAAGAATAATTTATTAAAATAAAATACTTAAAAAATACAAAATTCAAATCAAAGTGAAGAAGAGAGATGGTTGAATCATGATGTTGATTAATGTTTTTGGTAAAAGCCTACTAAAGACTCAATTCAAACACCTACCTTCTTAGGCTTTTAAGAGGGGACAAAATGAGAATTTTGTTCGTACCATTTCGCTCGGCTACTTAGTTATGGAAAAGACTTAAAAAAGGTAAATTTACATGGGCGAAAGTTCACATGACAGACGATAACATTTCACTCAGTTTCTCCTTGATTGAACAGCATTTTTTCAATGTTTATTTCTAGCCACTGTGTGGGATTTGAACCTAATAGCTCTCGCTTTCTAGTCATGTGGTCTATAAAACTATCGATTATTGTAACTATCGATTATCGAACTGTCGTTTTTTGAACCTAGCGATTGTTGAAAAGATGGTTGAACGTATCGATTATGGAAACAACCGATTATTGAACCTATCGATTATTGTAACTATCGATTCTCGGAAGTATCGATAATTTAACCTATCGATTTTTGAATGTATCGATATCTGAAACTATCAATTATTGAAAAAATCGATTGTTGGACGTATCTGTTATTGAAACAATCGATTATTGTAACTACCGATTCTGGAAAGTATCGATAATTCAACCTATCGATTTTTGAACACATCGATTTTTGAAGCTATCAATTATTGAAAAAATCTTTTGTTGGACGTATCGATTATTGAAACAATCGATTATTGAACCTATCGAATATTGTAACTATCGATTCTCGAAAGTATCGATAATTGAACCTATCGATTTTGAACGTATCGATTTTTGAAGCTATCAATTATTGACAAAATCGATTGTTGGACGTATCTGTTATTGAAATAATCGATTGTTGAATCTATCGATTGTTTTAAATATCGATTCATGAGCGTATCGATAATTGAGCCTATCGATTGTTGATCGTATCGATTTTTTAAGCTTTCAATTATTGAAAAAATCGATTGTTGGACGTATCGATTATTGAAACAATCGATTATTAAACCTATCGATTATTGTAACTATCGATTGTTAAACACAATCAATTACTGAACCTATCGATTATGGAACCTATTGACTATCGAAACTATCGATTATCAAACTATCGATGTTATGTGTCCCATTTTACAAGATAAATAAGAATTATAGACGTCAAATGTAAGAGCATAAAGTAATCCATTAATTTGGAAAGTAAAGAGAGAAAAGATGGAAGTCCAAAGGGATTCCAATATTTTCATTTTTTTACACATGTATAAAAAAACTTTAACGGTTATTAATTAACGCCACAGAATAAAATAATCCAGCGTGAGCGTCGCGTTGGCGTTCGCGTCGGCGTCGGCGTGGTTAATTGTCCTCAAAGTGTTCTCAAATTGCAAGTAAACCTGATACTGTCACACAAACTATAAGAAGAATAAAATTCAAAGTAAAATTTAAATTAAAAAATAACGATGGGAAATTCAAATTAAAATTCCAGCGAATAAAATATTAAAAATCAACTTTGCAGAGGATTCAGCTGTGTATAGCCGAGCGAATTGCGATGCGTTTTTATCCCTTTCATGTCATTTGTTGCTTATAGGCAACATTGCATATTTCTGTCGATAACTCCTCGAAATATCGATATTTTTACAATCGGCTTTTTGTTATCACTAATAGACATATGCGAGCACTAGTTTGTGATGTTTCATGACGATAGCTTAACATGTGTTCATTTGACAACTAGCTAAAGTTGCTTAAAAACTGGTGAAAAAAAAGTGACAAAAGTAAGCTTTGAAAAAGTTAAATAAAAAGTAAACTGACTTCTATTTCTTTATGCAAAGTGATTTATTTTATAAATAACAAGTAAGAAAATGAAATAAAATTTACAAAACAAAATTTTTTGGAATATTATGATTCCAGGAATTTTATGAACCCAATGTTGCTTATAAGCAACATTTGTCCAAAGTAACAATTTTGTTTTTATACCCGACACACTGTGTGTCGAGGGTATATTGCGTTTGTTGGGTTGTGTGTAACACCCAGAACCAGTCGAGATACAAAATGTATATAGAAATAATCAGCGTCACCAGGAGATTCGATTTAGACATGTCCGTCCGTCTGTCTGTCTGTCCGTCTGTCCGTCTGTTTGTATACAGTTATCTTATCGAAGGAGTTGAGCTATCTTGACAAAATTTGGTATGCGTGCTCACGGGGACATGAGTAAGAACAAGTTCGAGAATGGACCCGATCGGACCATTTTTAGGGGTACCTCCAGTACTAGGGTCTGTTACGAAAATCACAAAAACTGCTCTAAAATCGAAGTTTTTCATGATATTTTGATGAAATTTGATATTTGAACATATTTAAAGGCAAGTAATACGATTTCAAAAAATTGGAAAAGTGGGCGTGGCATAAGGGCGTTTTTCAAAAATTGTCTCCTACTCCCGAAATACCAATGGGACTTGAACAAAAATTGGCACGTATACTTCCTTGATAGCCAATAACGTCCTTCCCAAAAAAATTTTCGTTCGGACCATTATTGAGGGTACCTTTAGTACTAGGGTCTGTCACAAAAATCCAAAAATGCCTCAAAATCAGACTTTATTGAAATATTTCAATGAAACTTAGAATTTGACCGTATATATAAGGGTCCGATTAGAACTCAAAAAAAATTTGAAAAGTGGGCGTGGCAAAAGGGCGGTTTTCATTTAGAAATTTAACAAAAGTCGGTATATGTTCAATGAGCTTTTCGTCGTCCAAACGATCATACATAAGTGAACCTCCGAAGTCGATGCGTATTGATCGAACCGATCATTGGGTTGAATAGGGAGGAAAAGGAAGGTGTAGATTATGCCAGACTGGCATTCCAAAATCTTAATGCTCCAAATGTAAGGTGCACTTATGCTGTAACCCACAAAAAAACTGTTTTGTCTCATACCACACTTGAAATGTATGAAAAAGTAATAAAAAATTAAAACTATCAATATTTGTATGTGTTTAATTGTATACTACCAAGGCTCAATGTTGCTTATAAGCAACATCTTATAACTCAAAAACCAAGAGAGATACAGGTTTGAAATTGATATCGGTTCATATTCAAGGCTCAAATTGTATCCCCATATACTCAAAATATTTTTAAATAAGCCCAGTTTAATTATGACATGAAAGGGTTATAATTCACCGAGGCGCGCGTCCATAATTAAACGCCACCGCAAATGCGTGGTCAACGGATGCGGGGCGCGATTGACTAAACGGTAGGTGGTTTGATCAGTCGCGGTCACCAGTGGGAAGATGTTTTTTTTTTTTTTTTTCAACTTAACGAACGTGAATTTTTGCCGCTTTGACGGACTTTATGTAGATTAAAAATAGCTCAGAAAACCCTTTCGACCTCGAAAACAGGAAATTGAGAGTTTTAAAAAGTCAAAATAGTTTTTCCCCATAGAGCGTCAAGCAATACATATGTATGTCCGTTTGCAATAAAAAAAGAAAATGACAGAAAAGTAGAAATTGTGATGTTAGAAAGAAAAGTCAAAAAAGTTTTCAGTTTCATCGCTGAAAGTGAGACAGCCAAGGAGAGAACAATGTTTTAAAAGGACTTTTGCTTTTGCAGTCACATCATACACACACACACACACACACACAAGAAAAAAACCAAAAATAAATAAAAAATTGCGTCCCCACGCTGGCTTGGCTGACATGACAGTTGTCAGTTAAATGCGAGAAAGTCAGAGATTGGCATATAAAGTAAAATATCACCTCCGTTGATGCACTTCTTCTGCACGCCATGTCAATTCATATCAAGTCATGCAAAAGCTTGAATATCATTTCGCTCAACTTTCGTTTCAGCTCTCTTCGCAGACAGCGAAATTACTGTTGAAATCATGGCTACATGTGAGCGAAATTGAGACTCAAGAGCCAATTATGCTGTCAGTTTGGACCCTTTTTTTATATTTAAACTTTTCCCCGAACATGATGTGTGGGTTTTCTTCGGAACTAGTTCTCATGAATTCAATTGAAAATGATTTTAAGTGAGTAAAGATGCACTTAATCGCATACTGCAATTCAAAGAGCTTACTTAATTCTATTTGAATAGGTAGGTACCTAAAGTCTTTGAAAAATTTCCTTAGAGCGGAGTTTGGATTTTTGGCGTTCATTCTCTTCCTAAATCGAGTCTATTTTCCAATCCTTTGAAAGACAGTTTAGCGAGTTTTTGATGGTTCTAGAAGAGGCAGTAATTGAAAACGATTTTCATTGATTTAAACAAAAATTTTATCCGTGATTAAGGGTCATAATCTTCAACTCGGTTTAAGACCTTCGAAAGTTGAAATTCTCTAATACATTCCTATAAGCTTCATACCAGTTTAAGTCAAAAATTACTTTGGTTAAATATTAAGTTTTAAAAAATTTTCATTTAAAATTAATAAACCTAGTTTAAACTTTCCTGAAGACTATCATTTGAAAGTTTAAACCTTCAAAAAGTTTAAGCTAGGTTGCAGACTATGAGCCTTAAGTGACCTATCCACGTTCGAGCATGCTCGTTCGAGCGGCTCGGCTCGATGCAATGCTCGATCGTAAGTGGTGATGCTGGCGAGCCAATTCATTAACCAACATCACCTCATACGATCGAGCATTGCATCGAGCCGAGCCGCTCGAACGAGCATATCACTTTAGGGTCGTAGTCTTCAACTCGATTTAAGAACTTCGAAAGTTCGACAATTGTCGAACATATTCTTTCAGTCTTCAGGCTAGTCAAATTCCCTTTGTTATGATTATTTGAATTTTTTTAAATTTTTCATATAAAATAAATAAAACTTCTGTAAACTCTCGTGAAGATCATCATTTAAAAGTTTAGACCTTCAAAAAGTTTAAACTGTGATGAAGACTATGAGCCTAAATCTCAGATTTCGGCACTTTAATCCTTCCTGTCCTTGACCCATTTTCAATCTCTTGGTCGACGTAATAAAGTCTTTCGTCTTTGACCTACAAAATTTTTAAATCTTCGGATTAAACACTTATAATTCGTCCATCCGTTTGCTTTCAATAATTATGGAAAAAACAAAGCCAACAATCCGTCTAGCAGTCTTAAGACTATAATTTTTTGTTTTTTTTTTACCCCAATTTTATTCAAGGCACCATTCGTCTTGACCACAACCGACCTCATGTCTGTGTTAAGCGGCCTACATACTTTTGCTTAACTTTTCGTCTTAATGAATTTCATTTATGAATGGAATCGGCGCGGCTTGGAAACTAGTTTCGATTGGCTTCAACTTTTATAGTAAGACGACATCCTCCGCGCTCGTGCTGGACGGACCCACGCGTATTTCGCCTGAACGATGAATGAATCGATAAATTCCGTGCTTAGGCGGCTTAGAGGTGCACAAGTGCATCAACTTTTTGAAGTCATAAGAAGCCAAAGAGGAAAAAGACTGCGATTCGAAAAAAAAAATTGAAACTTGAGTTTGTTTATGCAACATTTTTGATTTTTTTTTTCTTTTTTTATTGATGCGCTGCGTAGGAGATACAAAAGAGAAAAATTGAATAAAAATAAAACCCCAAAAAAACAAGAAAAGGGCACGCGCCAAATCGACTGTGAAAAGTGTTAAATTTCAAAATAAAAAACCTCCAAGCCCACCTTATCGTAATGGCAAGCGCGCTTGAGGCGTCGAACCGATTTCCGTTTTATTAAAACAGTAGAAAATCGCTCTTCATTATTTATTGGGACAAAATAAATGATGCTGACTGAGGATGTGCAGTCAATGCCGCCAAATCGGTCGATGAAAAGCAATTCAGTTCATTTGTATGGCAAACTGATGGATAGACCGAAGCGTGGATAGATAGATCGACTGTTATTGGCAAATAAAACCCGCTGGTTTCGGTCTATGCTAACAACGACAAGAAGGCAAAAGAAGAAAAAAAGAAATAAGAAAAACGATTAAAAAAAAATGAAAGAAAGAAACATGTTTAAGAGCAACAGTAAACATCGAAGCTTTATTGCCCAACTTCATTTCAATTCATTTTTTTATGACGATGAATATGCTCTGCTCAGACTTGCTGTACGGATATTGCGAGAACGGATGTTGTGTGTTGTATGTTGTATGTGGGTTGGGTGCATCATTATGTAAAATGATAGGTTCCCCTCTTGCAGCCCTTTTTCCCCTGCAGCCTGTTTCAGAAGCTGATATTAAAATCATCTTGAAGCTTAAGTCGTCAACATCATTGTCAAGAGTCGCCATTTATTGCGACCAAATTGAAAGATAAATTTTAGTGCCGTTGACAGTTCTTATAATTTTCATTCTCATTTTCTCTTTCATTTCCACTTCCATTTGTTTCCAATATTGCTTGTTTATGGATATTTGTTTTGGTGGTTTAGTCTTTGTCGCTGGTTATTGATGACTCGTATTGTGGGTGTCCATCGGAGCATATGTTGATTAAATGACAAAAAAATTATCATAGTTTTCCACCCTCTTTGTCAGTTGGTGATTATTAAGTTATGGCGAAACTATATTTGACTAGCAGCGAGGGACTCTGACAGTAGCTTCCACTTACTAAAAGGGACTAGTTTTTTTTTTGTTTTTAGTTGTAATAGAAACTTAAATGTGTCCATCTGTGGTGCAAGAAAGTTTCAGCTGTCAAGCACGTCTTAAGAAATTAGGACACTTCGGGCAAGCAATAATGATAATAAAGAACGATTGAGGGCACTCGGAACATTAATTACGAGTATCTTGCCCGAAAGTTGTTTCTTCGTTGTTAGTTGGTGAAGAAAACATAAAAATAAATATGTTTTCATGAAGCCAGATATTAATAAGTCGTTTTTTTTTGCCATCATGGATGAGCACCCTAGACTTCAAGAATATTATCCAGACTGAAAGAGGCATTTGGCATTCTTGCTTTTAAGAATAATTGCCAAAAGCTATCAAAGCTGATGAATATGCCTCGAAATTTGAATATGTAAAAAAATGAAACAAAAATTAAAAAAATATTCAAAAATATTCAAAAATATTCAAAAGTATTCAAAAAATATTCAAAAAGTATTCAAAAAATATTCAAAAAATATTCAAAAATATTCAAAAATATTCAAAAAATATTCAAAAATATTCAAAAAATTCAAAAAATATTCAAAAAATATTCAAAAAGTATTTTCAAAAAATATTTCAATTAAAAAATTCAAAAAAAATTCAAAAAAATTCATAAAATATTCACAGTCAAAAATTCCAAAATCAGTTCGAATTTAGTATGATCTATTAAAATGTTGAATTGTCAAATTAACAAAAAAAAAAGCCTACTTCAGTGAATAAAATATTCAAAAAGCACAGTTAAATGCAAACAAAATTCAAAAAAAAATTCAAAATAATCAATAAATATATGGCCACGTCCGCCCATCCTGGATGCCTCAAGAGGTTTAGTTCGAAGAATTTTTCAAAAATTCTTTGAAAAAACTAAAATTCAGCACCTCACAATTGATATCAATAATGATTGTATTCCCCTTAACCTTAACGCCAACCTGGTATGTATGGACATATTATATGTTGCAGTGGCTGCCATTTAGGGCTTTTACCGGCCCATTGTGATACCACGAGAGGTTTTCTTGTGTTTGTGTGAGTGTATGTCTTATTATGTAGTGTGCCCCTGACGTGAGATTTTTTGAAAAACCAGTGCTAGGCTTGGAATATTACACTCCATTTTGCCTGTACCGGGAATCGAACCTCGGACCCTGGGACCCTGCGCTGTTCAAGATCGGTTATGCTTTGTTAAAATAAAAATTAATCCTTTTTGAAAAAGATCCTTCTGTTAGAGAAAAGAAGAACTCTTGAATGATTGAAACTCTAAACCCAGAACCTTATCGAATTCTCTTCTTTAATCCTTATTTATATCATTAAATTCAATCATTGAAATCGTCCATAAATTTAGTCTAAAAAATTATCGCTTTTTAACATGTTATCGTTTTCCTGATAATAACGAGACCGGAGCTTAGTTTGATGCCACAATCATTTAGATGAAAACACCCACTTAGATAGGGTAAGGTGCCAGAAGAGAATGGTGTACTCATCATCGAGAAAACTATTTAAAACTATTTTACAATTTTTCCCCTTCCAGCATTCTAGATAAAATATGTTTTTCAAAAAGGAGCAGCTCCATGAATACGGTCCCACACGTGACAATCACTTTTGAGCTTTTAGCTCATAATAATTTTAAAAAACTACGACGTGACTGCCAAGAATTTGAGATTTCGAGAACGTTTAGCAATAGTTAAGCACTGAAATTACGGAATTTGTGGTCAGAATGCCTTATGATGAGGGTCACGGATGGGAGCGTTTCTCCTGGAATTACCCGAAGGCATATTCAATATCTACTTCGTGGACAATCCGGAACACAAAAGAGACTTTCTCATTTGTATCTATCTATTTATTTATATATGTATGAATGTATTTCATTTCGCAGGAAAAGTTTTGCAATCAAATGAATGCACGAGGGTATTTCTTGGAAATATTTGGAAAGCTCTTGTCCAGAGATTCATTGTTAGTTAGCTATCAACTTTTATATAGTCCAGCACAAATGAATTCCATCGAAAGAGGAAACTTCATTTTAAGAAAAATCATTGCGCTTTTTGATTTATTGTGTGAATTTTTTTTTCTCTTTTCTTCATTCGTTTTTTTAGCTCCCAGGGCAAAATTTTGTTGCTGGTCTCAATTCATTTTTGCATTGAAAGAAGGAAAAATTCAAAGCGATTTTAAATGATTATTAGAATGTATGTATTTTCCGCAATTTTTTCTTCCTAAATTTATATACAGCACAGCTCAGAAAACAAGTCAAAACCAATTCTCCCATTTCAAGTGGATATTTGAATCTACTAGGGATGGGCGATATTGGCAAAAGTATCGCCCTCGATAATATCGACTGTAAGGAGTATCGATCGATACGTATCGCATTAATATATCGATATATCGAGCAATTTTTTATTTTATATACTTTTGGTAACAACCCGCCTATTTGCATTAACCCTCTAATACCACAATTTTTTTTTTTTTTGCATTGAAAAGTTCAGGTAAGACTAATTTCGGGTAGAAAAACATGAATCTGAAATTATTAGGAATTTTTTTTTTTGTGATTTGTTCGAAACCAGTCCGTCTAGAGACGAGCCAAGAATTAGAGGGTTAATGTTATTGTCAGTTTATGTATATAAACTACCCGTCTCATGTATTAAGACTTTAAAGAGCTTGAAAACATAATTTTTAAATAGAATATTTACCTAATTTCGTTTAGAGCCTATTAAAAATTTATGTTTTACGAGGGCCTAAGTGTAAAATGAGGTAAATATAATAAATATAATAAATATTTTTATCAGTCAAGTTTTAATTTTATTGTCATTTATCTCAAAAGTCGCGGTATCTATAGCTTGGGTACAGTTCGTCCAAATCGTGCCCCGATAATAAAGCTGTCATCTGATGCCACATTAGGGGTATTCACAAAGGCGTGTTAAAAACGTTGGAAAGTCGGAAAATCGGAAAATTGCGACTTCTTAAAAAAAATTTAAACATTTTTTGTATCTTTCACAACTTTTTAAGCAGATAAAATTTTCAGATTTTCCGACTTTATTATTTTCCGACGCCTTTGTGAATACCCCTATTGTCTCTTTTCGGTATAAATAAACTTACGTAAGAAAGACACATCTTTTAATGCCCATTAGGCATCAGCCATCTCTTTTACCCCCTATGTTTTTTAATACCAAACCAATTGGGGGTGATCAAGAAATATCGTATTTCGATATTGTAGTTTAAGTATCGATTTCCGATATTTTAAAATGAAAAATATCACTCACAAATTCCGTATCGATTTTTTAAAAATATCGATATTTTAATCCCAACCCTAGAATGTACCCAGGTAGGTACTCAACATGCATTGAATAATTTTCTCCTCGTTTCCCAATCACTCGCGCTCTTGGTTTTTACCTTGAAGGAAGAAAAACAAAAATAATAAAAAATAAAAATAAGAACACACAAGAGGAAACTGTGAAAATAACCCAATTTCGAATCAATAATATCAATTGAAATACAATTCTAAGTCTCCCACATTAGAACGAGCACACGTCGAAGTGTGCCAATACGCGATACGCGCGACTCGACATGATGGACTCGGCGCTGCAACGCTGCAATCGAACACGTTTTCTGGCAGCCGAAACTTGTTGCGAGTGGAATTGAATTGCAGCAAAGCGAAAAAAAATTTTTCAAAAATGAATAAATAAATAAAGAAAACAAGCAAAAAGAAAAAAAACTTAACATTTGCGAAAATTGAGCACAAGAACTCTGCACAGCGTTGTGTGGGCTTAGAGAACTTGAAAATCCTCAAACGAACGTTTGCCGTCATCAGTCGCAGCATCTCGCGCCGCCGTGCTCCGGGGAACGCTTTCATGGCACATGATTTCATATTCCAGAATATAAACAAAATTATGACGAACACAAGCGAATCTCGTCTCAGCGTTTAATTCAATTTATTGTCTTTAGAGTCGCGTAATTCCAACGCAAATTATGAACGATTAAGTGTTTACTTGAACCCCGCGTTGCCTGAGGGAGCGAGCACGCAATCTAAATAAAGAACTTTTATGGAAAAACATGTACCTAAATAAGAATATCATCAACGCGACGCGGGTACGAGTACCTTTTTCATTCGTCTATGAATTTTCAATGTCAGTCAGATTTTATCTTTTGCTTTCTCTCTGTCTCTCCTCATCGTTCCCTGTAGAAGATTGGAGTACTCCAGGGTATGATCTAAGAGTACTCGTTAATTCCTCAGTACTAACTCGCACTTCATTTCTCTCACAATGTATTCAACTGACGATTTTAACATTATTTATGTATGTATGTATGGAGTGGCTGCCACCTAGGGCGTATACCGGCCCATTGTGATACCAAGGTGCTTTTCCTGTGTTTCTCTAAGTCTGTATTATGTAGTGTACCCCTAGCATGCGATTTTTCGAAAAACCAGTGCTAATCTTGGGGCATTACACTCCGTTTCGCCTGTGCCGGGAATCGAACCTCGGACCAAGAGCATAGCACCCCTGCAAGAAGCATGTCGCCATATGGCCCTATGTCTATATTGACGTCAATATAGTAAAGAGTATAGATTCACTATTGACATTTCCTACAGGGACGCTATGCCCTATGCTATCCCAGTAATTGAATAATCCCTACTCGCGTTTGAACTAGGTGTAGAAGTAGACGTACAGGGGCCAATCAAGTAGATTACATATGTTACGTTAATAGCGAGGTTGATGGCTCGGGGTGAAGTAGCGCAATGGTAGCGCTTTTGCCGCACGACCCGGAAAACCAGGGTTCGATTCTCGCCCAATTTTTTTTTTAGATTTTTTTTTAGATTTTCAGACAAATTGGCGCAGTCAGACAGACCAAGCCATGTATTTTATTTTCAATTTTCTGTATTTTTATTAATTTTACCAGTTTTCCAAATTTGTTTCACCTGCGACAGGGATCGACGTGCACTAGTTCTGTTTCCTATACTCGAGGACTACTCGCTAGAGTCCTAAGTAACCCCAATCTTCTACAGGGTTGCTTTAAATATTTCAAAACTGATGTTGAGATCAGGGCTGCCAGACATCCCATTTAAAATACAATTTTGTGCAAGGGTTAAAAAAATGTTTGCTCATCAGTACTATTAACTAGAAAATTATTTGTTAATTTTTATTTTTTTATTTAAAGCTTTAATTTCTCTCATTCTCGCAATAATGTCCACCACTTTTGGTGCAATTTTTCAAAAATATGCAAAAAAATATATAAGCGAGAAATCAAAATATATTTATTTAGAAAAGAGGAAGGGCGGCTTTTGAGGCAAACATCGAATGTTTTTCTTCGAGAAAATGTATTGAAGTTTATCGCGGAATTTTTTGAAAAAAAATCCCGCTTCTCAAGAAAAGCCATCTGGCAAGGCTGGTCGAAACCTACCTTACCACCATATACACTAACAAAGTTTCAATTCGCCTAGCGGCTTCATTCCTCGCTTCAAGCTCAAATATTTTACCGTGATTTCGTTTACCTTTTGAACATTTACTTATCTTTTCGTGCCTTGCTGCTGTCTAGCTGTCTTTGCCTTCCTCTGTCTCATTTTTCTATTTCATTTTCATTTTATTTCAATTTATTTTGCTTTATTTTTGAAGTTGATAAAAGACAGCTGGCGTGACGAGTCTCACCCTCACAATCAGACCGGAATTTTGCTTTTATTTTAATTTTTTTTTTTTTTGGAGCGCTCAGCACATTTTACGCTGATGTGCTCTCCCACCTACCAATAGACACAACTAACCTTAACGTGTGCATCCGACCAGTAAAATATTCCCACTTTTTTTTCTCTTTAACCGTTTTCTTAAGCTTTTCCGCTTAACCTCCGCATCCGTATCTCTGAATATTTGAATGCGAAAAATTCTCTTGCATCTTTGCTTGACTTGGTGAACTTCTTTCTTTGCGATTCTTTGCTACTTTTTTTTTTTCTCAGACCTGCATGCATTTTCCTTTAGTGCAAAATTTTGGACTTCACGATGGTCGGCGGTGAGTTCTTTTCACTCTTTTACCCCTCAAAGAAAAAAAAAAACCTTCCATAGCTAAATGGTTCGTTGATTTTCAGTTGTCAGCCAGCAAGTCGCCTTAAACATGAAAATTGCGAAAAACTGTAAGGAAAATGAAGGAAACCAAGTCTTAAAAAATTTCAATAATCGTGGGAGTAGTGAATTTAAAGAGAAATTTCTTCATCTTTGAACGTCTGGACCGCAAATTACAAAAGGCAAGGCAAGTAAAAAATTACGAAACAATTTTCATTTTCCCTCCTGCGAAATTCACAATTACAGCATGGATTTCTGAGGAGAATGAACTGCTCTGATTATGGCCGAATACTTTGCTCTAGAAAATAACGATTTTCACTTAACCTATGCAGAACGCAGACGAGTGGGTAAAGAGTTCGATTCGACCGATTGTAGCGGTTAAAAATTGAAAAACAATTAAAGATTTTCTCAGGGGGAACTTCCTCCTCGAACTTATGATGGCTTCTTATAACATCACGAGGGGGATATATTGTAGATAAAGATGGACATCAGAGGGTATAACCCCTGTTAAACATAGACCAAGCTAACAAAAAAAAACTGGGGCTTCTGATCGAGTTTTAAAAGGGGGGCTTTACTCACGATTGATTTTAATAATGATTGTATTCCTCTTAACGTTGAGTTGGTATTTGTATGTAAGTTGGAGTGGCTGCCACTTAGGCCATTTACCGGCCCATTGTGATACCATTAGAGGTTCTCTAGTGTTTCTGTGAGTGTATGTTTTTATTAGTGTACCCCTAACTTGCGATTTTCGAAAAACCAGTGCTAGGCTTGGAACATTACACTCCGTTTTACCAGTGCCGGTAATCGAACCTCGGACCCCGGGATCAAGAGCATAGCACGCTATCCCAGAGCCACTTAACCTGATTCAGTTACACTAAAACAAAACCCACGCAAAAACTCCGACTTTTGACATAGAATAGACGATCCAATGATGGATGACTATCAAAACCGCGATCATACCTGTGTAATACTAAGTAGTAATTGTACTATTACGTACTTAATTCCTTTAATATTTTGTATTGAAGTACTAAGTATATACTAAGTACTTTGAGAATTTTCAAGTACAAGTACAAGTACAAATACTTGAAAAATATTTCAAATATTAGCAATTACTTCAAAGTAATTGAAAAGAATTGAAAAGAATTGAAAAGAATTGAAAGTTTGGTTCAAGTACATTTTTCAATTTTTTTCAATTCTTTTCAATTCTTTTCAATTACTTTGAAGTAATTGCTAATATTTGAAATATTTTTCAAGTATTTGTACTTGTACTTGTACTTGAAAAACTAAGAAACGCCAGTACAAGTACCAGTACAATTCTTTTAAAATGTACTTGTAATGAGTCGTACTTGTACTTGATTTTACCCAGGTCTGACCGCGATATACTTCTATAATTTATTTGAAGAAAGAAATCGTTACATATAGGATATCGAACTCTGATCGTTAGAATACAGAAAGCTTTTGTCGAAGAAAGAGGAAACTTCAAAAAAGAAAGCTAAATTACGACCATCCAAAAATGGCCATAGAATATTGCTGTAAGTTACGAGGGAAAATTATCAGTTCTTTTTTTACAGTTTGATATCGAGAACTTTAGTCTCGGTCCATATAGAAGGCGCTAAAACGAAAATGAATCAGAAGAAGATCCGTTCTTGTGCCATGGGATATTTCGAAAGCTTCTAGTTCCATAATCATAATTCAAACGAACCATTCGAAATCCATTTAACATTATTTTTTTTCAATCCGAATGGACGCAATTCTATTCCCCGAATTTCCTTTCGTAGGAATTCACAACGAGTTTTTTTTTCCTCGCTTGAACTCCAGCGGAAATTATTATTAATTATCCACATGTCCAGTGATTTTGTGTTCAACTTTGTTTGCTTTAGTGTCTTGACTTTTTTTATTTGAATTCTTTCTTCTTTTTCTCTTTCTTAACTTCATGTGTAGTAAATCGCTTCCGTTGACCGTCACTGGCCTGTGGTTTCTTCTCTTATTTTTTTTTTATTTTTTGTCATTTTTCCTGTATCTATTTTGACTACGTACTCAGTTATGATTAAAAATTTTTACGACCCCATGAGAAGAGACCTGAAACCGAACGTAAGAGCTCTAACCGCAAGCAAACTGTTAACTTGGTGACTCGGGCTATGTAATTCGTTAAAAGTTTTCATGAACATCCGTGGGATTACCGGGGGGATTTGAAAGAATTTTTATGAGCTTTGCATGTCACATAATGTCCATCTCACAGCGTTGAATTGAATATTATGAAGCTTCCAGGCAGTTTCTTATTTAATTTTTCGGAAGCTGAATTTCTGTTTTTTTTTTTGCATGATTTATTTAATGTGGAGCAATGAAATAATTGGAAGAGTAGCTTGGTTTTTTACATTTTTGAGGAAGGCGCTCAGCGGGGTAACTAGTTTTTCTCCTCATGAGAATGAATAGTTGGCCAGAAGAGAGGAGTTTTGTGCACCGAGGGACAGTGGCGTGACCAGAGAAACAGTGCTTTGATAGTGCTTATATTTTGCACAGTGGTATATTGAACAATTATAAGACATTAACCGAAAAAAAATTTGGGTGAGGGGGTCTAGAGGAAGTTTAGAGAGTTGTGGACCAAAAACAAAAAAAAAATCCGAAAAATTCATGGCGTCCGATTTGGATGAAATTTTATATATGGTATAAGGGAAAAATTTCAAGAATTTTAGGGTCAAATTTTTTAAAGAAACGGGTTACAACTAGTCTAATTTTGGTCTAGTTCCAAACTGGTCCAAAAAGGACCAGTTTTTATATATAGAAGAGTGAAAAATTCTATTGATTTTGGCGTCAAAATTTTTTCAAGAAACAGATTATAACTCGTCTAGTTTTGGTCTAGTTCCAAACTGGTCCAAAAAGGATCAGTTTTTATATATAGAAGAGTGAAAAATTCTATTAATTTTGGCGTCAAAATTTTTTCAAGAAACAGATTACAACTAGTCTAGTTTTGGTCTAGTTCCAAACTGGTCCAAAAAGGACCAGTTTTTATATATAGAAGAGTGAAAAATTCTATTAATTTTGGCGTCAAAATTTTTTCAAGAAACAGATTACAACTAGTCTAGTTTTGGTCTAGTTCAAAACTGGTCTAAAAAGGACCAGTTTTTGAAAAAAATTTTACTGCTGAAATTCTTCGAATTTTTCACTTATTCTATATATAAATTTTCATCCAAATCGGACGCCATGAAATTTTCCGGATTTTTTGGTTTTTGGTCCATAACTCTCTAAATTTCCTCTAGCCCTCCCCAAATTTTTTTGGGATAATGTCTTATAATTGTTCAATATATCACTTTGGAAAATATAAAGCACTCTTTCTCTGGACACGCCACTGCAGCAGAGATGAGTTTTGGGCACCAAGGGAATTTTTTCTTTCGGAGAAAAACCCAACTTCTTCAATTCACTACCTACACCCAAGAGGTCTCAAGAGACCACGGGAGTAAATTCACTCCAATGAGCCTATTTTTTCACGGTGGAAAGAATTCAATCACAATATTTTCATAAAATTAATACCAATTTCAGGGACTGCGGTCAAAATTTCGTTCGAAAACCTCAAAAATGTCCCTCCTTCCTCTTCAAACTCAAAATGATATGAAATAAGTTAAATTATGTAAGACATTTTGTTACGGTCATTAATAAATAATTTCAAGACAATTGAAAAAAAAAAACCTCAATTAACGACGAATAAAAAAAGAAAACCTTTAAATAATGCGTAGACTTGAAATCCGCATGCGCAGCGGGACACTCGAATTCTTTTTCAGTATATGGCTCGCTCAATCGACGCGGCTTGTCTTCGCATCAATTTCATGAAAAGAATAAACAATAAAACCCACTTAACCCAGTAGTCGGCAACAATTCTGCATAATTAAATCCAATTGAAACGCTGATAGCTACTGTTAACACCCCCGCTCCCCCGCGCCCCCCTTGACCTTGGCTTGATGATGACAATTACTTGAAAGCTCGAGCCGGCGCCCTCAAGTAATTCGTCCGGCCGGCAATATTTATTTTTACAATTGAGCTCACTCAATTCCAGAAATTTGTGTTTATTGAATTTTTTCTTCTTGGTAAGCCGCTTTGAAATGTCACATCGGGGATATTGATGGATGGATGTATGTAAATTACAATGCGTATTTTTAGATCGAATTTTGAATAGAATTTTTGTGATTTTTTTTTCTCGATTTGAATGGAAAATTAACCCCAAACTCCTTCGAGCATGTGTGGCATTTATGTATATAAAATGTTCCATTTCAATGATTACTTCATTCCATTGTTTGCTTCGTTAGCTGACCTTGTATGAAGCAACTCCTCGAAAAGATAAACAAACGAAAATAGACGCCACATCGATTCTCGGGTAGCCAAACATCGTGTGGCAACATTCTACCCAACCGTGAATTGCTTGTGTACGCAGGAATTTTTTTCTTCTTTTTTTTTCGAAACACCTCAACATTAAAATCATTTGCCGTCATCATCCCATTGCATTATCCCTCCAAATGAACATATGTATGTACATTCATTTAGATATGAACCTCTGCAGTAACCCCGACTAGTCTCCAACTAGTCACTAGTACTGCCTCTGCTTGGTTGTTTGTTAGTGTGGCTGCCACCAAGGGTGACATACTTAGACCTCACATGGGCCAATTTTGATACCAAGGAAAATGGGAAAACAACGAAAACAAAACACAAAACGACTCAACTAACATCCACGCCCTAGCTGGGAGTTGAACCCAGACTACCTGTGCTTACATTTCAGGCCCGGACTAGCCTACCGGCAGTGGCGTGTCCAGAGAAAGAGTGCTTTGATAGTGCTTATATTTTCCAAAGTGGATATATTGAACAATTATAAGACATTAAACCAAAAAATTTTGGGGGGGCTAGAGGAAGTTTAGAGAGTTGTGGACGAAAAACCAAAAAAATCCGAAAAATTCATGGCGTCCGATTTGAATGAAAATTTATATACAGAATAAGTGAAAAATTCTAAGAATTTCAGCAGTAAAATTTTTTCAAAAAATTTGTCCTTTTTGGACCAGTTTGGAACTAGACCAAAACTAGACTAGTTGTAATCTGTTTCTTGAAAAAATTTTGACGCCAAAATTCTTAGAATTTTTCACTTATTCTGTATATAAATTTTCATCCAAATCGGACGCCATGAATTTTTCGGATTTTTTTGGTTTTTGGTCCATAACTTTCTAAACCGGTGGGCCATCAAGGTAGGGCATATAGTATGGCATCATAATCATATAGTATCGTCTACCCGGTTGGCTCCTAGAGTCCCAGTCGTTGCCTGTTACTGAGAAAAAAACACTGCTCTCTCATTTAACAAGACCAAGAGTAGGTCTCTTATGGCCAGTTAGACATCAATTGTCCCTCGTTGACCACTGTCACTGCCGACTTTTTTGCCACCCGAAGTCCTCTAGTCGATTTGAATGCATTGTAAATTTGGTCTGAGGTACCCAGAACTACTCGCTTTGGGTAACGGTGAGGATGATCTGCCGTGAGTCTCATTTATATTTATGTGCGCCCCACTTTGAAGTCATGTTTTGGATGATGCTGACAGCTCTTTTCGCCTTCTCGTCACCGTCGCTTTTAAAAGATTCCGTTTCGCATGTAAACAAGAAGTGACGCAGCCGAAAGCAACTTTTGGATTATTTCGTATAGGAGAATATTTTGCCTTAGAGGTGTGAGATGCTACATGTGTGGCATGCCGCGGCGAGTTGATTACCCGGCACGCCACAAATTGTTTATCCTTCGTAAATATAAAAAAAAAAAAAAAGAGATTACGTTTCGCAATTCCTCCTAAAAATTTACTTCTTTTGTCCCTCAACGATTTTAAAGGAAAAGAATTTCAAGAATTTTTTTGTCCCCCTTAAATTTTATTTCAACATTTTCCCCCGTTCGATGTGCGGTGGCACAATTTAAGGAAATAAATTAAAAGAAAATAAATTACAAGAAAATTTACTCGACGATTTTTGTGTGTTTAGATTTTCTCGAAATACTCTTCGTCGAGTTCATTAAAATACCAGCCCATGGTGACACCAATTAATTCCGCAAAGCTTTGCAATGGCACATTCGCTTTCTCCAGCAATTCTCTGATCTCTTTGGCCTCTTTTACGTTTGTTAAATTTTCGAATAATTGCCAAAATTCATCCGACTTCATTCGTCTCATTGCTGTCCTTAATTGGTCATCGGAAATCAAAAGCTTTCTATATAAATCACGTAATTTCTGCCTTGGCAATGCGTTATACAAATCCTGCGTTAAGCCAAATAATCCTGTTTGTCCTTTCGCATTTTCGATTGCCTCTGTTGCAGCTATTTCATCCGGGCTTTCGATTGGCGTTAGGCTTTTGATAAATCGCCAAAACTCTGCGATATCCAAATTAAGAGCCTTGCATGCGTAATCGCGAAAAATTGCGAAATGACTTGACTCAAGGACGACGTGGAGTTTCGATTGAAACTCATCGGAATGAATGAGTTCTCTTAATCGTTTGACTTCATCATCGTTTGTAGCATTCGAAATGATTGCCTTCAAACGATCGAATGGTATATAGAGCCTTTGACTGCTTAAGTAAATTCTTAAGGCCCATGCCGTTGGGAGCATCACAAGAATCGCCTAAAAAAAAAATATAAAAAAATTCATTAAAAAAAATAAACTAAAAATAATCCCTGTTTGGATTCATTGAACTCACCATTTGATCCTGTTAAACGTACAGGACTTATAACGACTCCTGGAAAGTTCACGTTTGCCTCTGATGGAATGAACTCATCCATCGGATTAACTTCAACACTTTGACATACGGGAGACCAAATCGCTTTTGGGATAACATCTTCATTGGCCACTGGAACCGCTTCGTTCAAATCGCCATCAGGAAAGTCATCGATAATCTCGAAAACTGCTGCCGTTGCAGCTGCTTGCAGGCAAATGCAGCTAAACAAGACTTTCAGCCGGAACATTGTCGAGACACTTTCTCAGACTCACTGAAGGCATCGAAGAACGAGCATTCCAATTTATATGTTCGTATGTTTGTCGTATGGCTTTCGAAATCATTTAGAGAAATGGCTTCAAGACTTTTAATTTTAATCTTTTTAGGTCACATCCAATTTTGTGTTTATTATTACCTTCAGTCAGTGTGCTGGAAAACGGAAACTATTTACATTCGATTTAATTTCTTCTGCAAGTGGATATCTCTTTCTTTCTTTCGTTAATCATTTCCCATCAATTTGATAAGAGTTTCCCTTCCGAATTCTTTAGCAATTCCAACAAATATATTCAAAAAATAATTCCATAATGCACCTTCCAAAAAACCATCTCCCTCCCGACTGTATTCTTGTCTGTTGTCACTCCTTCGGCCTCCAATTCGGTATCATATTTAATCCAACTCATGGAAATTAAAGCTTTCAAAGCAAACGAAATGTCATTTCTTACGACTTATCCGAATGAAATTTTAATTCTTTCATTAATTTAATGCGTTAAAAAAATGTGTTATCCCCCACAAACCTCAATCGAAACCGCTCCTCAAAATGTCCTTCTGTTTGAGTCTGGCAAATGAAAAGGGGTGCCAATTATCCTCGCAACATTAAGGCTTAATAGATCCGACCCCAAACTTAAACTCCATTTTCATCAACACACCTAAGACATTCTTTTGCATTCCCTTTTTTTTTCCTTGCCCGTTTTTTAAGCACCATCATTGCGTGCTGGCTTGGCTCTTGGGTATATCCATCACATCGTACGGCATGAGGGTGGGTGTGCCACTCGCTCAAGGACCGTCTCAACCATGATCCAACGTTCGCTTATGTTATTCACTCCCATGGCGCATCCATCAATCGGGTTACGTGGTTGTTATTCGATGTTATTGATGCATCGGAGCTACTACCTGCCGTTGAAGTCACTGCAAATTGAATCTATTCACTAATGAAACTTGAACCGAAGTGTCACGGGCTTTGAAGAAGTTTTTTTTTCCCCCCTCGTCTTTGCTCTAAATTTTGTTGCAGCAATAAAAGGAACACCAATGAGTGGAAAAGCGACTAAAATTGACAGCTGACACTTGTCAGTTCAAGAAAACGAGTGATTCGCTTAATGGGCTGGAAAGAAATTGCAACATAGGCAGGTAGCTTTTTGGCAATTTTTTAAAAATTTTTTCTTCCAAATCATTGTGAATGAAAATTTTCAGTTTTATGGATTTAAGAAAAAGGACATCTCCACCAAATTGCATCAAATATTTATTGATAACTTCTGATGCAATATATTCAATCGTAATGAATGAAGACAATCAGAAGCAATCTCTTCCAGTTGTCCATCTGCTGAAAAGTTTCTTTCATTTACTTATAAAGATAATTTCGAAGTGTTCCCTTTTTCGGTGTCTTATTAAGATAACAAATTTAATCCGTTGTTGATATTTTGTTTTTTTGGGCACTTCGCTCGACGATCCATATCCGCACAAGACAATTTTCCCCATTAATATGTGTGAAAGCCAAACGATTGACTTCCGTTCACAGAGAAAAAAGAAATTCTAAGAAAAACCCTTTCTTTGTCCAATTCCAATTCAATAATTCGTTATAAATTATGCTAATTAATTAAGCGGCCTTTGTTAATGGTGCGAACAAGAATTGAATAGAGAAATAACATAAAGAAGCAATCGTTTTAAAACCGTGAACATTTTTCCCTTTCGTCAGCTTAAGGCCAAGTAAAATTACTTGACTGCCATCGAAATGAATGGCCAGCGGAGCACAACGACAAAATCCAAGGAAATAATCAATCATGAAAGCAATAAAATCGACTTTAGAGAGTCACTTGAGCATTGCAACGTGTTCAAAGACTCCTTCAATTTTGGCTTCCAGAGTCCAAACCTCTTCGAAGAATCATTCATTGAACTACTTCATTGAAGTGTGAGTACAGCTGCCCTTAGTTCGAAGAAGGAACATCTGCGAAAATCGTTCCGACTTCACGCGGCCACATGAAGTCAGTTGGAGATCATGCGGTCTTAATATCCTTCAAATATCCTGAACCAGATTGCTTCGCTCAATCCATGGAAACAACGCGCCACTTGAATTTCCGCACGCGCTGTCATGTCTGTACCTGTTTCCTGTTTATCGGTCTTTAGCGCTGGATTCGCAGCTTTTTTTTGGGGGGGGTCGCATGTGCTGCCATGTGTGGAACTTTTTCTTGACCTACGGCAGGAAATAAATTTTACACATTTATAAGCGTACATATTAAGGATATTCGTTCGGCGGACTTGATAGTTTGCAAAGTCAGTCCGAGACGAAGCAGAGAGACCGATTCACCTGCTTCGATCGGGCATTTTTTTTTGTTTTTTTTGTTTTGCGGAATAAAATATTAAAATAAAAAATTGTCTTCATCTCATTACGAAAGGAAGAAAAAAGGGATAAAATATGAAATTAAACCCCAAAAGAAACAAAAAAAGGAAACGTGTAAATCATAAGATTAAAGGCACGAGTTGAGAATTGAGGACATCAGCACCTGACGTTAAGAGGCACATATGTTTGCTTTAACGAGATTATTAAAAAAGAAGATGTGAAATTGAGGTAATAAAAATTTTATATTAATCTCAATCAGCAGAGATACTGAAAATGATTGGCCCAGGAAATTTATTTAACTTCCAATAGTGGGTCCACATGTGTCCCATTGATTGCGAACTCATTCTACTTCAACTTAAATTCCATTATTCATACATTTTCCCTTGCACATTCATAGGTACATATTGAATATTGTTAGTTTCTTTGTTTTGTTTTGTTTTTATCGGTTCCAATGCGATTGTCTGTGACTTCCTAAATTCTGCCGTTCTTCGATTTCTGTTCAGAGAAATTTTGGTGTTTGATATGTCCTGTCTTAGAGCGTATTCCTTGACCATACCAACTTTTTATTGAAGACACCCCATGAAACATTAATTGAGCCAATAGAAGCTAATCCAAACCTGTTTTGGAAGGGTTAGATGTCAATATTTTCGAATTAAAGATAAGAAAATAAAGTATAAAAATATAAGCTCTTCAAATCAAATATCCTTGGAGGATAATTCTCAAAAGTCCGGGAGCTAGCACGTGTTTTTTTTAACCTCCTCCATAAGCGGAGATTTCGAAATGTATCTTAAAATAGGGAGTTTTTCAACTTTTGGATTATTTCGTATTTTTTAATATCATTTACGTGAAATGCCATTTAGACAAAATAGTTCGCCTCGGACCTTAAGGGCTTCTCATTGAAAACCCGTTTTTTGGACCCTTTTTAAAAAAATTCTTATTTGAAAACGCAAAGAATAATTGAAAACTTTTTTTATTTATTGTATTACAAAAGGTTCAAAGTAAATAAAAAAAATTTTTTGCCTCGATACGTGGGCTGTTCAAAAAGTAATGAGACTTCAAAGTTGGTGGTGAAAAAAAAAGGTGCCGTCACGGCGGCCACGATTCCGGGTCTCCGGAGCGTCCGAAATGGAAAAAAAACGGGGTTATAATCAGTATAGATTTAATTCTCGGGTGAACCTCAAACTTAATTTTGTGATTTTTTTTGACAAAATGGCAGCCATTCAAAAAAAAATTTCAATTTCGGGCTTTTTTTTTGTAGTTTAGTGTAAAAAAAAAAATTATAAAAAATTTTTTTAAAATTATGGTCGAGGTTCACCCGAGAATGGTGACAATTCTGCGTCGATTCCACTTTGTTTCATGAAAATCGGTTCAGTTGAACTGGAGATATCATGGCCGCCAGTTCGAAAAACGTGGTTTCGAGATAAACGCGTTTAAAGTTTGAAGCAACGCAAAAATTACTCGTTTTAGCGCAGATCTTGCTCGACAAAGAAGGCTATATCCTCTAAACTATTTCGAATTTCAAAAAATCCTTTTAGGGGGATATTCACAACTACCCAAGCTATAAATAAATGCAAAAAAAAAAAAAAGTCGAAAAAAAAAGTTGCTCAATGAGAAGACCCCCTTAACAAAATATTTCGAGCAAGAAGGAAAGCGGCGAACAAAACTGCTCGAATCATGCGGCGAATTCACGTAAAAACCATTATTTAAGTCGCTTTTAAGCTCAGAAAACAACCAACGAAATTATTATCAATACTCTTTGGGCGAAATTAGTTGGAAATAGCTTCATTATTTTTCCACAAGATGTCGCGTCTCAACACCGTTGAACGAAAATTATCAATTAAACTCCAAAATTCAAGAAGAACGATTTACTTTTTATTTAATTATTTAATATCCCTGTAAAATTTTAAATTTCTTGAGAAAATCATTCAATTAAACGAAAAATCAAAACAAATGGATTAATGAAAGTGTTATATATTCGCCGCAGCCTCTCGTTTGTATTACATATTCAAACCATAGCGTACAGAGCGCCCCTGTACGTTTAGTAGCAGAAGCTTCAATAAATAATATGGATAAGGATTGCACTCAAATTACAAAATTTATAAAAATGATGCCTCAGAAGCTATCCCCCTCCTATTTTGTAAAATATTGCGTCTTAATTTATTAAGGCGAAATACTCAAATAATAATAATAATAATATAAAAATGATATTCACCTCCTTGGACATTTCTTCAGTCGTTTTTTTCTTTTTTCAAACATTTTGAAGGTCCCTCTGATTAATGAAATGCACCTTTTTACGAGAGGAAAAAAAATATTCAAAAATTCAAAGTAAAAAAACAGCTCAGTTAAAAGTCAGCAAAAAAAAAACACTTAAAACGATTCGCAAAAATTCAGTATCTCTAATCGATTCTGTTTGCGATCACCAGCCTTCAACTTCAAATTCTTCTGTTCACTAGACATTAATTGGAAATAATTTAAATCAATTTATTTTTAAAGCAATCGGATCGAAAATTATTAGTTGTTCCATTACAATCGAATAGAGCAATTATTTTAATAGGTATTTTCCATTATTGGTAGCTATTAAAATTTTAATTTTCCAATCCGAATTTAAGTAATTCTGCTTATATTGATTTAAGATTTAATCACAAAATTTGTTTTCATTTAAATTGAAACAGTTTTAAAAGCATACATAAAAATGACACTCAGTGGCGTAGCGAAGACTAATCTAGACGTGGGCGAGATGAACTAGCGGGGCCCTATAAATTTTTTATACTTACGAACTATGCCCGGATCCAGATCTTTCTATATTTGCATCAAAAAAATTTTAAAATAATTAAGTTTATTGCCGAGATATAGGCCATAAAATAAATATGATTAAAAACACGTCAAATTTTGGATTTTTGCAATTTTCACAAGAAGAGTACGGGTCGATTTGTACTAAAACTATTTAAAATGAGTTAGAGCTATAAATTAGATAAAGAAATTAAAATATTGAACGATTAAATATACTAAGTAGAAATTTAATCGTGAATCTTTTTCAAAGTAGTACTTGAAATTGAGTATGGGCGTTGTATATATCAGACATTTCAAAAACAGCGTCTAAAATTATTATGATTAAAAAATCGTGTCGCACTAGTGTATATTTGATAATGTGAGTAATTTATCCCATTTATTGCTTTAGAGATATTTCCTGAGGAAACTTTTATCTAAGAAATATATATGGAGATTAAAAAAAAATACATATGAATATGGAAATGAGTTTTCATCATAAATATCTCGGATTTGAAAATATTAAAAAAATGGAAAAAAAAAATTCAAAAAAAAATATTCAAAAAATATCAAAAAAAATTTAAAAAATAAAAAAAATTTTTTTAATCAAAAAATCAAAATTAAAAAAATAAATTTTTTTTAATAAAAAAAAATTCAAAAAATATTCAAAAAATTTAAAAAAATTAAAAAAAATTCAAAATATTGAAAATCATATCTGTAGTCATAAATATATAACACCTTCCATGTAGATTCAATTCTATTAACCTTGTCACGGACATGGGTGAATTGTTAGAAAGTATCATCAAAGTGATCGAGATAAGATCTTTTATGCCATAAGAACAATAACCATCGAAAGCCGATACATACGTATGCACATAGGTATGTTGTATGTATGAATACATATTCCGAAAATATATGGGATTTCTAATTGAAAATGCTTGAATTGAAAATCAGATCTGGCCGGATTTTTGAATCAGTCAAAAACGAGCAGAAATGCGGATAACATGGAAGAGCGCTTTGGCAATGCTTCTAATGGTTTTCCAAGCGATTGAGGTCGGTACCGTTTTCCACTGCAATCGAAATTGATAAATCAAACGAAGAAATATATATATATATATATTCTTAGGTTGACAACAACGATTTCAAATTGAAGGGCATCGATGTTAGATCGCTTGACAAAAACTTTTTGGAAGTCGAAAGCAAGGAATTCAAGCAACTTAACCTCACCAGTGTCGAGTTCAGTTTGAGAGTCCTCCTCAAAAAGAAAGTGGACGAATGCAACGTACGTAAGGATGGCTTTATATATAGGTATTAAAATAAAATTTTTTTTTTCATCCATTATAAAAAAATTAGATAAGACTTGAGCTGCGGCGAAAAGATGTCTACTATAGAAATTTCCTGCTTAATGTAACATTCGATGCTTGTCAATTTGTAAAGGATCAAGCCAGATTTCGTGTTGCTCGCATCATATTTAGTCAGGTGCAAAGGTACACGAACTTTAATCATTCATGTCCCTATGAGGTTCGAGAAATGCGATTCTATTATTTATTTATTATGAATATGTTTCATCAATTCTTCATTCTCATCCTTTTCTTTTGCATTTTGATGTGGCAACTTCATATCCACCAGGGGCTAATCATAGTGAACAAGTGCGTATTCCATCACGATCTATTGAAGGCAATTTCTATTCCATCGGGAAAGTACATCTTCTCATTGGATTGGATTTTAAATGGAAAACTCTTAATTATACAAAAGTTTTGGTTCAATTTTTAATCGATTCTCATCTAAAATTTTTAACAAACATCCAAGGGCGGACTGGGGAATAAAGGGCGTTTGAAAAATGGGGCCCCGTTACCTAAGCAAAAAAAAAAAAACATAACAGCTAAAAAAAAAACTGGTGAAATTGGGTTTTTAAGTTCATCTGAAATAAACATTATAAATACATAAAAATATAAAAATCCTTACTCCATGAGCATTGATCCCAGATACAGCGCACTGGGGGCCCAGTGCACCCCTGAAAATACCTGAATTTCAAATAAATCGAAACAAATCCTAATGAAGAATATCGATTATTATGACACTATTTTGAACTCAAATTTAACAATTTTTCCAGCCAAACGATTGACTTCCGTTCACAGAGAAAGAAGAAATTCTAAGAAAAACCCTTTCTTTGTCCAATTCCAATTCAATAATTCGTTATAAATTATGCTAATTAATTAAGCGGCCTTTGTTAATGGTGCGAACAAGAATTGAATAGAGAAATAACATAAAGAAGCAATCGTTTTAAAACCGTGAACATTTTTCCCTTTCGTCAGCTTAAGGCCAAGTAAAATGACTTGACTGCCATCGAAATGAATGGCCAGCGGAGCACAACGAAAAAATCCGAGGAAATAATCAATCATTAAGGCAATAAAATCGACTTTAGAGAGTCACTTGAGCATTGCAACGTGTTCAAAGACTCCTTCAATTTTGGCTACCAGAGTCCAAACCTCTTCGAAGAATCATTCATTGAACCTTCATTGAAGTGTGAGTACAGCTGCCCTTAGTTCGAAGAAGGAACATCTGCGAAAATCGTTCCGACTTCACGCGGCCACATGAAGTCAGTTGGAGATCATGCGGTCTTAATATCCTTCAAATATCCTGAACCAGATTGCTTCGCTCAATCCATGGAAACAACGCGCCACTTGAATTTCCGCACGCGCTGTCATGTCTGTACCTGTTTCCTGTTTATCGGTCTTTAGCGCTGGATTCGCAGCTTTTTTTTGGGGGGTTCGCATGTGCTGCCATGTGTGGAACTTTTTCTTGACCTACGGCAGGAAATAAATTTTACACATTTATAAGCGTAGATGTTAAGGATATTCGTTCGGCGGACTTGATAGTTTGCAAAGTCAGTCCGAGACGAAGCAGAGAGACCGATTCACCTGCTTCGATCGGGCATTTTTTTTTGTTTTTGTTGTTTTGCGGAATAAAATATTAAAATAAAAAATTGTCTTCATCTCTGAGATAGAATATTGGACCAAGAAAGGATCAACAGACTTGCAACATTGCGACGAATGAATTACTTCTAGGTCTTCAGTTGGTCAAGAACGGACTGACTTTTGAAATTTCATCCAATATCTTTCAATTAAAAAAAAGGCCACCACCATTCTCTGGTTTCGGGCCCCCAGAAACCTTAATGAGAGACTCTGGGTTTGACTCCCAGCTGAGGCTGTGGATGTTGTTTAGATTTTCTCTCTTTCTCTTTGGTTTGCATTTTTGTGGTATCACAATGGTCCCATGAGGCCTAAGTGCATCAACCCTCATGCTGGCAGCCACATTAACCCAACCTAACCAACTGTATTGGAAGAAACATAAAAAGCCCTTTTGAAATATCCGTTAAGTCTGAAATGTTTTTTTTTAAAGGACATTGCACGAAATAGTTAGGTTAGGTAGAAAAGCTTTTCTTGTGTCGAAAAAAGCTTTGAGATTTTTCCCACGCATTGCCGTTCCGGAAAAGCTCAAAAAGAGGTATTTGTGGTGGGTATACTCATACAGTGGTGTAGCGATATATTTCGGCGCCCGGGGATCGATGGGGGAAAAATGGAGAAAATTTCGCCCCTGTCCCCCCGACCAAAATAAAAAGACCCTTATAAAATCTAAAATATGATTTGGCGCCCGGGGTGGATTCCCTTTATCCCCCTCGCTACGCTAGTGTACTCATACATACATATGTCTCAATTGTTTTGAAAGCACATTTTTGTCTGAAGTAGAATTGCAACGGATATCCGGCCACTATCCGGTATCCGGGCTATCCGGCCTTAAATTTAGTATCCGGGCTCTCAGAAAATTTCCATTTTCAGAGATTTTCATTGCAGTTCGGTCCAACCGCTCGAAAAAATCATTACAAAAAAGTGTGCTGTGTCAAAAAAATACGTTCGAAATTTTTTCTACCAAACGGCAACGCCCAGGATCATTCCTATGCCCTTAAATATGGCCTTAAATCCAAAAAAATATATAACATAAAAAATTAACTATCCGGCAGCCAGATATCCGGCTATCCGACCTGGCAGCCAGCCGGATATCGGGTATTATGTATATGTGTGCAAAATAAAAATGGCGGCCTTGAATGCATCTTGGTTTTTGCATTTTTTTCAACCAATCAGAAATTGAGGTGAATTATGCGATAAAATTTTTGAATCAAAGTGCGCAAGTGTGAGGTAAGTTTTGGGCTTCAGGAGATACAGGAGAGACTATGGGAACTGACTGGTAGCGCTACCAGACATACGATTCTAGAAAAACCTACCAAGTGGTAGATTTAGTTCGTTGCTGTTTGAATGCAACATTCTTCTTAAAAGTACCCCAACTGGAAATTTCATGACTTCCACTTTAATGCTGAAGAAGTGAACATGTCGCCTGCGACTACTCGCATTACTTAGCCCTACTTCTAATGAATTTAGTTATGCGATGACCGATATTTTCACTAATTCAAAAATCGTGTTTAATTCACTATGAAAAGAAGCAAATGACACCAATCCGTTGAAAAATTTCATTTGAACAAGGAGTAGGTACATCCTGGCTGGCTGAAATGACATCAACATACTTGACTCTTTTATTTGGGTCACATTAAGTTCCACATTAGCCAGGGCATATTCCGCGTTTATATGACAAAAGTCTGGTATATATCGACTAGTTTAGATGACCTGCGTCAGTGTTAATTCACGTTTAACCCCTCCCCATCGCCCTCAGACGAGATACTGGTTCCAGGGTTGGTTGACCGTCGTCAATTGTATTAATTATAGTTGAGTTGAATTTAGCCCGATTCGAGTGCCCTTGAGTACTTATATTTTTCCTAGCAAACGTTTCGACCAATTCCCGTTTTATATGACCGGCGTCAGTATTCAAACAAAATGGCGAGCCCGGCCCGAGCGTAAATGAGTCCTATGTTACCTCATTGACATTCGTTTCGAAACTGTTGTCGAATTTATTCAAATTAAAAAATTGTATTGATTACTTTTTCCATGCGTGCAAAAACTTCCGGCTGGGATAGTAACAATCTGGGAAAAATCAATAAACCGGGGCCGGTACTGCCTCAATCATACTCTGATTTACCCCATACCATATTCGCAACCCATAGATACACATTAAGAATATCAAATTCCACCACGATATGCGTACAGACGAAATCTATCGCAGAAAACTTGAGAGTATAGCTTGGAGTGTTGTACGATAAGGACATGGTTTCGGACAATTTTCAAAACGACTTATCTCCAAATAATTGAGACTCTTGAAAAACTGATTGCAGACTTCGAATCATTTCATTCGGGTCATTTATAATGGGGTAAGAAAAGAATTTAAAAACAATCTCAGAAACGCACAAAAACTGAATTTTTTCCTACTTTTTTTTTCTTCTTAAATTTTTTCTGTATCAAAGAAATGTAGTCGACTAGATGAAAGCGTATAAAAAAAACTGCAGTCTGCAGCATGGGAAAACTCCTCAAAAACGGCGCTTTCGATACGTGAAATCGGTACGTGGGCATGTGGTGCCCAGAGGATGAGCCCAGGTGAAAATGGGCGTCGTCCACTAAGTGCCACACCCAAAAATTGCAAATGTGTATAGAGAAAAATTCGGTATACTGGAGATGGGCGTGGGTGTGGTCCACCCACAAAGACATTCGGTCAATGCCATCCGGAAAATTTTGCACCAGCACAGCTTCCCCACAACATAAAGTACTTATTGGAAGCAGTGCGCTAATTTCATCGGCTATATCGAATTCATAATGGATTGGACGTCTCCTTTGAGCTTCGCAGATGAATTTTTTTCTTTTTTGCCTACTATTTTTGATCAGAAGTGAAAGATCTTTGGGAATTTTTCCTGGTCTTGAAAGGTAAAATTAATTTTTTAAGGAAATTTTCAAGGAAATGGTACTGATTACTAAACATTTTTTAGAAGTAGGGGTGGTATAGTTTTGGAGATATGCACTCACCAATAGACATGTTACAGAATTTTATTATCTGACGACAAGTTTCGGCTTATGAAGGTTAATTTCTAAAAAAATATCAGGAGTGCTTCAAGGTTTATCCTACTTGAGGAGGAGGTATCCCTTCTCAAAGAAAAAGCAGTTCAAGAATTCAAGAGCCAGAATCATGAATTGGCATTATTGCTATAAGGCTGAGGAAAAACTTCGCGAGAGCCCGAAGACGATTTATGGAAAATCAATACATAAATCATTTCTGGACGCCAACGGAAACTTTTTTTTATAAGACGGCGAAAAAGAAAATCGCAGGAGCTGCTGGGACAGGTGTTTTTGCTCTGTTGCTGCAAAGCAAGCAAGGTATAATGGAGATTTCATTGTATGTTTGCTTCTTAAACATTCCACACTGAAAATTTCCATTGTACAGTTCGTATACTTTTCATCGAAGCTCTTCAAGGCAAGGGAAGTTGACCAAATACCTGACGGCTGCGGAAAGACCATCGGCAGAAAATTGCTGCGGTACCACTCCTCCAACATTACGGCCACAGAAGGTAATGGTTAGTATGTATCGAAAAAAGTCAAACCCACAACTCATAGGTACTTCTACAACTCGAAAGACTTCGAGTTTTAGAAGTACGCGAAAGTACGAACTATCGATTTATTTACCTGGTGTGCCGCCCAAACATATTTTAATTTACTTTTTGTTGAAATATTAATAAATACTTTTTGGTTCATTCGTGTTGTTTTATTAAATAGGATTTTATTCAATAAAAAAAAATAAAACCAGGAATAATGTGTCCTTTTTTTTAATGTTAAAAAATCAAATTGAAATGGTAGTGTCAAATTGTTTCTTCAAATAAACATCCCTGTAGGATGAGTGGGGTCAATTGTGCCCTAGCGAGTAGTTCTCGAGTATAGGAAAAAGAACTAGTACGCGAGTGGAGACACAGACAGTAGAACCTAACTAGTGGCATATTCAACAGTTCAATTTTGCCCACACATTAATCTAATATATTTGCTGTGCGTGAGTCAAATAACATAGGTCCGTGGCGTAGTGAAAGCGTATTCGCTTGGCAATATGAAGGGCTGGACTTCGATTCCTGTCGCAGGCTAAAAAATTTGGAAGAATGACATGTTTCGAAAAACTCAAATAATTGGATTGAAAAACACGTCTTCACCAATGCTGTCTCACAACTTTGCGCACAAATTCGCTCAACATTTTCTGCCAATTTGAAACCTTTCTTTTTTATATATTATTTGATTTTTATTCCTCTTAGGATTCCAAGTTTTGCTAATAATGTTTAAAAAAATCGGCGTTCGCTTGGCCCGGATTTAGAATGGGTCCTTCGGATCGCGGGGTGACGTTTGCTAGCTGTGAGCTACAGACAAGCCGACCGGTCCCCCATTCTATCAACGTAGTATAGCAAATTTACTGAATTGGCCACTTGTTGCCTCTACTTCTGCACTCAGTTCAAATCGCGACTGTCGAATTTTCGAATTGGCACCTCAGAGTAAAAGTTTACAGTTCAATGCATTGGCGGGGAAATTACGAGCGAGTAGTACTGTTTGATTTGGGAAGTAGTCGAAGAAATACCTTCTGAAACTATGTTCAACTTCCTACAGGGATATTAGGGGTACTCATGCAGCTTCGCAAATGCCTTCGCAACTTTTCCCATCGTAAATTTTCATATAAATTTTGACAGTTTGTGTGACAAATTTCTCATTTCACACAATTTGCGAAGCTGCATGAGTCAAACACTGAACTCAGAAAGTCAAGCCAGGAGGTGTCCAGTTCTATGTAGTCAAAAAATCCTCAATTGCGTTAACAATTCCAGAAAATTCCTTCTATGCGAATACATCGAGTGTTTAGAGATTGCTTTCCTAATTTGGGAATTCTACGGTTGACGAATGTTCTTTCATTACAGCCCTAGTGCAAAGTCTACCTCCATTGATATATCATATCAAATCTAGTAAATTTGTTATCGAAACAAACAAATTCATTCCTTTATTATAACGATACCTAGGAAGTGCTCTCAATTAAAAACTTGCCCAGCAGTTATTTAGGAAGTGCATTACCAAAGTAATGCATTTTTTCATCGATGAAATAGGAATGCAAAAAGGAATGCAAAGTAAATTGAACAAATTTGCATGGATAGGTAATCGAAAAAGGTATATGTGTTGCCTAATATATTATCACTACTCAAAAGCAAAAGCGTTACATACTTCTATAGCATTTCTTGAGAATGGAAACAGTAATGCATTACAAGTCAAGTACTTTCGATTACTTTTCGTAACAACTGGTAATGTCCAAATAGGCATGCATTGCATTCGCTAGGACATCGCCGTGTTAAATATAATCGATTCTGTAATGCATAAGCAGTACGCCTTTTGAATTACTTTTTGCATTACCATTGGTTACAAATAACTGCTGGGTGATAGGTTACACCGTTGTAATAAATTTCACGGTGCAACACCTAAAAAAATTCTGATCGAACGTCCTGAAAGTAATTGATAAATGCAGAAAATCCCTATTTGTATTGGGTTTTTGCTAGATTGGCTACAGAAAATTTGAAATCGATATCGAATACCGTGGCCGAGAACTTAGTTGCGAATTTTTTGCCTTTGGAAATTCCGCAAATCCTTACGCTAACTAAGGCAATTCTCAAAATCTTCTAAAATCCCTTCTCAGTTCACGCTTCTTTTAAGAGTGATTTTTTTTTTCTGTCAAATGAACTGTCAAACTATCGATGACGCGACATATGAGATTAAATGGAAAAGCTTAGATGTAAACAAGGACAACAATATTATCTTTCACTTTTTCTATGTTGGAAAGTAGTGATGCTACGAATGTGGTTTTTTAAACATTCGCGAATGCGAATATCTGTCGCTGATATTCGCGAATGGTAAATTTTCTAAATTTTTTCGGAATTTTTCCAGGACATCGAGAACTTTATTCGAAATCATTTTGTGTACATTTAGCAACTGTCCCTCTCTTGCACGTTGGATCTCGCATATGTGTGAGTGAACATCAAAATATTTGCATTTGGGTTGGTTACATTTCGAAGCAGATTTTGCTGGGTTATCTATGCTTTGGTATTGACAGCTGAAGTGCTGTGTAAACCCCACATATTTTTTCTTACAGTGTTGCCCTATGATCCAAAAAATAAGTTACAGTCGAATCTGGATACAGTAGTTGCGCTATATAAGAAAGTCGATTTTACCAAGACATTTCTTTCTTATATCCGGGTTTTTCTTATATAAAAACCCGTTTAAAAGAAAATTCTTTCTTATATAAAAAAACCCGTTTATAAAAAAAATCTTTCTTATATAAAAACCCGTTCTAGTACCGATATTTGAAAATAGGGATGTTAAATTGTTGATAAAAACCAAGTTTCTTATATCAAAATTTTTCCATACGAGTAGCTTTTTTAGTTTTGGTAACCAGTTTCTTAAAAGCGGGTTTTTCTTATATACGAGTTTCTTATATAGCGAAACTACTGTATAGTGCATTAATTTTTGCACGTCCTGTTCATTGTATCCAGATTGTTCGTATTATCGAGATTGAATGTTTTGTTCATTATTTACAAGCCTGTAGAGAAATCTGGGCCATTTTTTTTCGGGTAAAATTGTGCGATAAATAATAAAAAATTTCAGCCAATTGTGCCCTCAAAAGTCGGTAAAATACCCTTTCCACCCTATCTCTTTAAAGCCTGATTATTTAGGAAAGTCCCTGTAAGAAAAAAGGTTCACTATTACCAGTGTTATGAACGATTCGAAGAGTAAAAGGGAAAGAAAATATATTTGCATATTTTTATCGTGGAAATCGGATAGCTAAAATCGCACTCGAAAAACGAGTAATATTTTATTGGACGATTATGCAATAAGCATTCCCATTTTTGCATTGTGAGGCCTCTCATTTCCAGCGATTTTGAAGTTGCCTTGCCGTCGTAGAGGAAATACATTTCACAAATTTTCGAATATTTTTATGAAGTGTCTGAATATTCTAGATTTAATCTTAAATTTTAAAAGCGTTCAACATTATTTTATTCACTTACTTATTAAATTCGCATAATCCAATAAAGAAGTATAAGAGAAAACAACAAATATAAATGTTGCAATTCAAATCGTTTATCGTAGAAGGAACACACAGAAGACATTAAAAGACATTGAAAAATCGTGAAACGCGTACGAAATCGTTCAATGTAAACCGACGTAACGAAATGTTTCGTAGTAACTTCGGTACTATATGGAGTACCGTTACTAAGTAACGAATACATACGATCTGTTACAACTCTAGACAAAAGAAAACGGATTTTCAAAGCATCGAAATGAGTGAACTACAAATCCGTGAAAAAAATACACTAAAACATCTGCTAAAACTAAAGCTAATTACTCAAGCTCTTCTCGAGTGTGATTTCCATGGAGGCGAAGAGTCCGAGTCAATACAGCGTCTCATAAGATTCATCCGCGCGAAAGAATACTTTAATTTGGATGAAGCCGATGGCGCATTGTTAAGTAAGTGGTAAGTGCACGGTCACACGTACGAAACATTTGATGCAAACAGTTTCTACGATTGACCTGCCGCTTTGAATCTCTCAAATTTTTTAAATGCAACAAATTTAATAATTTCAGACCTTGGAAACTATTGCGAAAATTTCACTTTGACTTACACAGCACAAAAGTTAGCGCGAGAAAAATTAATTGCATATCTTCAAAATCGTTGCAAACCGATTGTTCTATTTGTGGATAAAATGCAGCAAGAGCTGCCATATCTTTTTGAACATTCTGAAAGTAATATTAATGCAAGTTGTTCAAGATTACTTGCTCTCGAAGGAAATCGTCGCGAATGCACGCAAACATTGGGAAAACTCCAATGTGAAAAACTTGAGCTACTGCAGTCTGCGCTAGAATTAAAACTAGGTCCACACGTTTGCAATAAATTGGAAATATTGCATGCTGAAATGTTATTGAATCAGACGAAAGCGAGCCTAATGCATTGCTATATTATTAACGAATTTACAACGAGATCCGAACATAGTGTCAAGGCAATTAAGGAAGTTGAGGGATACATCGATAAACTGCTGGATGGGCAAGACGAGGCATCGAAAAGTGAAAAGGCATAATTTCGGCAGAATCGCATTTATTTTCTTGTTTACATTTATCAAATGTTTTTAATTCTATTATTAGTTCTAAGATGTGAATTTATTTAAAAATAATGTAGAACTCCATCATACTGTTGTTTAATATTTCAAAACGAAGTCGTTAAGTAAAATTACTGTCAAATTTGTAAATGTTTGTCGCTGTTCATATTAGGCGATAAATCGCTAGCGACACAGTTGGTTTGATGGCGAGAGACGTTCGGGGATGCGTTTGGATGCGTTTTTCTCTCTTCCACGGGCGGCGCTCGTCTTCAAACCAACTGTGTCGCTGATGATTTGTTGCCTAACCAGTACGACTCGACGTGCGATGGTTCATCGCATACCATCTCAAAATTTATGGTATGCGATACCAGCAGGTAGAGAGATTTTCTTAAGTGGGCAAATTTCGGTATGCGATGAGTATTTTAAAATGGTATTCTACGAGAAAATTTGCTGCATAGAAGCTTCAAAACATTGAAATGGATGCAAGATTTGTTAAATCAAGAGCAAAAAAGAAAGAAAAAAACCGATATTCTGGGTAAATCCGTTCTTGCAGAAAAGAGAACAACATAAAAGTGGTACTCATGCAGCTTCGCAAATGCCTTCGCAACTTTTCCCATCGTAAATTTTCATATAAATTTTGACAGTTGTGTGACAAATTTCTTATTTCCCACAATTTGCGAAGCTGCATGGGTCCCACTAAAACAAACTCAAAAGTGACAGCCCATCGCAAGCTATATCTCGCATACCATCTGCCATGAGCGGTCTCCATTTGCGATCTATCGCATACCTTCGATTGCATACTATGAACCATCGCACGTCAAGACCTTAAGTAATATGAACAGCGACTTACTTGCGTGCATATAAGAATTCCTGTACATATAGGAATTCCCTGGTGAAGGACTAGTCGCCTTTAACCAATTGACCCGATGCTTACTAGAGGGATCGAACCCACTCTCATTATAATTAAGAATTTTCTTGTTAAAATTTAAAAACTGTGATAAATGCAACTCTGTTACTGACAGATTCATTTCGTAAAAGTACTCGGTACTCGTGCAATGTCAAATTTGACAATTTGTATGCATCCGAGTACCCACAGCATCACTAGACATCAATATTTTTTTGGTCAGCCGCCATTGTTATTTGGTGCTGTTGGTGATAAACAATAAAAAATAGTTGGAAAAGTGAAAAATATTTCATAAAGCGGAAGAATAAACAAAAACTTCTCTTATAAAAAAGTGAGTAAAGCTCTGTTGTGTGCGTGTGTGTGTGTTTAAACAAATCGCATTCGCTGCTGGATCATAAACGACAACAAAAATTCTGCGAAGTTGACTTTTCTATATAAAATAGCGCCCTTGTTAAAATCAGCGTTGCCGTTTTCGCTCAATTTAGCCAATTTTCATTTAGCTATTTTGTATTTTCTCGCAGAAGGAGTCTTTTTTTTTTGTGTGTTAATATTAAAATTTTAACCCCCTAGATATCCCTTATGCAAGACGCGAGTGAGGAGCAAAAAGCTTCAAAGTAAGCCCAACATTGGCCGTAATTAGCATGAAATTCCGATATTTGGAGTCAACTGTTTTTTTTTCTTTCCTGTTTGGCTATATTTAAAAGAATTTGGTCCTGGCAACGCTGGTTGTAGCACCGCGTTTGTTGTTATTTTACAATCCTCCTGCCGATATATACCTTTGGGCGGGCCACGCCCACTTGAATATCCACCCCCATTTGTTATTATGCAAGCACGTTTCGAATGTACGATTTTTTGCCTCGTCTTCGCTTTTAATAATCTATTTATGCATTTCGATTTGTTTAGAAAACACTTGAGAAAGCCGAAAAAACAAAAAAAAAAAGAAAACGCTTTGATTTGTGCAACACTTGAGATTCTCAAAGCAGCTAAAAGTCGTTATCCCTCCTGATTTTGTTGTTATTGTAAATAATTTTAATATTTTATTAGTTCGATGAATAATACGTTTTTAAGCAGAATCCCAGCTGAGTCACACAAAAAATCAGTGCATTCTGTTTTTTCTTTTTATTTCTCTAATCACGGCAAATGTGTTTGCGCTTTGCGTCCGCAATCATATCTCGATCGACTCGGTGCCTGGCGTTGGTTCGGTTATCAGCTCTGATTTTTGTTTTTGTTTCTGTTTCTTTTTCTCGTTTTCTTTATCTTTTAACGTTCTGAAATTTTGCGGTAAACAATCAATGTTCGGTCAGTTCTCCTCGGCAGCGTTTCAAGTCATTCATAAGTAATCGTTAGACGGTATACAGAAGGAATACACCGCTTATCAGTGTGAATATCCGACTTCACCTTTTTGATAGTTGAGTACAAAAATAGCAACAGACAAATCGAAATTCTCGAAGCGCGCAAGCCAAAAAGTAAAGGTAATCAATTGTTCTGCATCATATTGCTGAAGTAGATTTCAAAGTGCTCTTTATACAGGGGAATCTCTATGGATCGAGGGTTAACGAAATTCGATTTATAGAGATTGTACTGTATACATTTTTTTAAACCGTATTTCATTACTTAATAAGAGACCTTAATTGTCTCATAAAATAATTATATCCGACACACTCTGTGTCGAGGGTATATTGCGTTTGTTGTGGTTGTGTGTAACACTCAGAACCAGTCGAGATAGACCATACAAAAATATATATAGAAATGATCAGCGTCACCAGGAGATTCGATTTAGACATGCCCGTCTGTCTGTCTGTTTGAATACAGTTTTCTTATCGAAGGAGTTGAACTATCTTGACGAAAATTTGGTATGCATACTCACAGGCACATGAGTAAGAACATATTCGAGAATGGACCCGATCGGACTAATTTTAGGGGTACCTCCAGTACTAGGATCTGTTATGAAATTCACAAAAACTGCTCTAAAACCTTAATTTTTCAAGATATTTCGATAAAACTTTTTATTTGAGCATATTTTAAGGTACCTGTAATTTCCGAGAAATAGAAAAGTGGGCGTGACAGAAGGGCGTTTTTCAAAAATTGTCTCCTACAGCCGATATTTAAATGGGACTTGAACGAAAGTTGTCACGTATGCTTCCCTGATAGAGACAAACATCCTCCCCAAAAATTTTTTCGATCGGTCCATTATTAAGGGTACCTCTAATACTAGGGTCTGTCACAAAAATCCCAAAAAATGCCTCAAAATTTGACTTTTTCGAAATATTTCAACGAAACTTAGAAATTGAGCGTATATTTAAGCCTCCGATTATAATTCAAAAAAATTGAAAAGTGGGCGTGGCAAAGGGGCGGTTTTCATAAAGAAAATTAACAAAAGTCGGTAAATGGGGCCCCTTATGGCCTTAAAAACCTCTGAAATATTCTTTCTTAGTGGTCCTGATTTTTGGGCGTGGTTCAAAACTTTTTAAACATGTGTGTCTGTGGCGGGTATTTTATTTACTATGACACCCTTACTTGTTTATTATTCAAAAATATATCTAAATATATCTAAAAATTAAGTTAAGGAAGTAAAGCTTTTTCATAATCACTATTTGTTGATCCTCGATCTCCCTACCTATCCCTTCTCTCCTCTCTTTTTCACCCTCTTTGCAGCTCTTTGGGTACATTTTTTTTACAAACTTTGAATGTTCAATTTATAATATCTAGTCAATAGTCCATTAAAAAAAGTTTCAAACGCCTAGATTTAAAATTGCCGTAAATTCCATACAAACTTTCATTCCCCTTACAGCTATTTTTTCGCATTAAAAACCAGCTTATGTCCTTTCTCAGAGTCTGGACTATGTCCGAACCAAATTTCATTCGAATCGGTTCAGTAGCTTATAGCATGTCCTCACTATAGCCCAAATTAAGTAATTTCTGCGTTTTTGTAATTTCAGCCTCGAACCCGTCCACACAGTCGTAATTTCATTTGCCATTGCTCAAAGCCTAGTGTCAACCTGTTCTCCACCGTTCGTCCATTAACGTTTAAATATATATTTATATTTTATTAAATATAATTGAAACTTTTTTCTTTTCATAAATCAGCTTTAAATAAGTACGATTTCATCAACAGCTTCTAACTAAGATCCCACTGAACTGGTAGATGGTTTCATTTTTTCTAAAAATGGCTTGTTGGGTAAGTGGTTTCACATGGCATGGAACCCCGTACACGCGTTTTTGTTTTTGTTTTTTTTTTTCTTTTTCTTTTCCTTCATACTTTGTTGTTCCTTTTTTATTTTATTTTATTTTATTAACATTTTTCTCAGTTACTTCACATATTTTGCTGTTGTTAATCTAATAACCCAGTTTTACATAGTTTTCCCGCCTTGGTTCGTATCACTTTTCGACCTACACATCCTAACTTTGCCAACTCTGAAAGCTGAGTAACATTTTTACTTGGCCATAAATCGCAAACATTCCATGGCGTTGCATATGTTCTCTTGTTGCTTCCCGTTGTTTTTTGATTCTAAAGCTCGATACAACAACTCGCTTGCGACAATTTCCTTGACTCTCATTACTAAAATGCCACACAAGTTGACAATTGTCGCTACTAATAGCAAGTCGCTTGCCATGCAGAACAAAAAAAAAAAAAAAATAAAGTTGGTCCATTATGTTTGTGTGTTTGTGTTATTTTTTTTTTTTATGAATTATCGTAAAAATATATTTGCATTCGACAGGAATAAATTGAGCTAAGTGGATGGGTTCTGATGTAGAGTTTTTCATTTTTTATTTACTGCAAAAATTCCTGCAATACAAATTGGGAGTTCTCAAAAGGAAAAGGATTGAGAAAACAATTTAAAAATATATACAGTATACAGGTACTCTCCACTTGCGAAAACTCCCCTTAAGCGGACAATTTTTGGGAATGCTCTAGTATAACTTCTTCTTAAATAGTTTCCTCTTGAGCGGACACTTCTGTTAAGCGGACACATTTATCGGCCCCGTAGGTGTCCGCTTAAGAGAGAGTTCACTGATATTTATTTTTATTTTTTTTCCTACACAAAATAATTTTATTCGAACTTTTCGAACAGGTCAAAATTACTTCGGAAACCATCATCGGTAAACACTCGAGACCACAATTCTCGAACAAAAAAAAAAAAAAAAAAATGCTTACATTCAGTTGAAATTAGTACAAGAATCTTGGGCTTGGTTCAATAGGACCATGGTGCTGTTCATAATGGAGATATTGATGGAAAAGGATTTCATTTAATTGTATAAAATCGATATTCAATGAGGGTTGAATTCCGGTTTTCCAATGATTTGAAATACTTCTCAGAAAAATTTTAAATAATTGTTCGGAATACAGTGTACTCTCCCTTAAGCGAAAACCTACGGGACCGAAAATTGTGTCCGCTTAACACTCCGTTTCGTTGTGCTGGGAATCAAACCTCGGACCCCGGGATCAAGAGCATAGCACGCATCCCCTACGCTATCCCAGAGCCACTAGCGGACACCTAAGAGACCGAAAATTGTGTCCGCTCAAGAGGAAGCTATTTGAGAAGAATTTATATTGGAGCAATTCCAAAAAGTGTTCGCAAGAAGAGAGTATATTGTATACGGTACTATATTTTCACAGGAGCGATATAGATTTTCAGCCCAATTCTGAATATTCCTAGGGAATTTACTTTTCTCGAGAGTAAATTTCTGCTTTTTTTAATATTTTGGGGAAGAAATTGGATGGGGAATGTGTATTTGACCCATACCCATAATTTTCCTTACCCTATCTATTTAAAAAAGGAGAATTTTAGTCTCGATAAAAGTAAATTTCCCGGGAATTCGTTCCCCGGGAGTTATTCAGAATCGGGCTAGTTATGTCGATAATCGTTTTTTCAGGATAGCTTGACAAATCCCCAATCTAAGCTACGCCATTTTCCTGTTCTCATGGTCTTAATACGTCCTGTAGTGTCCGAAAAGTTTCCATCAACCGAACCAAAATGTTATTTATTTTATTTATTTTCATTGGCTGCGTATTTTGTACTCAGTACCATCTGACGAAATGCCTTCGTATTCTTCATTAAAGAATTCCGCTTTCATGATACACTTGGGTTAAATTCTCATAGCAAATCAACTAAAGCCTTTAATAGGTTATTTATCCAGATACATCCAATTGTGGCAGTGGTTTCCTAACACGACAAATCCACATATAATTGTTTATAAGAATTGTATCGCTTTGATGTGTGTATAGCTTCTGGTATTGTCATTGCTCTTGTTGGGAACTAAGTTTGGTTTTATGGGCTACTCTTATTTGTGATTATCCCCGGCTCACCTCTATAAATACTCCACATTTTACATTATAAAAAGCGCCAGTTTCCAATTCCAGGAAATTCCTCTTTCTTTTCATTCTATTTTTTTTTTCATTCTTTCGATGTGTGTGTGTTTTTTTTTATTATTATTTTTTTCTTTCTTTTCATTTTGTGTTGTGCCTATAGCTTCCTCCTTTCTTGCGTTTATGAATGCTGCTTTAGGTTGCTGTACGCCGTGGTAGGCGCCAACTCGCTGGGTTATTTGTTGCATTGAGCTCCTGTCTACTTGGTCACTTTACGCATTTGTTGCATGGTTTCGTGCCGCTCTAAGGCATGCAGCTCAAAACGTTTCTGTTTTCTTTTCTTTTATGGCTTTGCTGTGCTTTCCTTTTCTTTTTTTGGTTTCGCTAATCACGTACCAACAATTATTATACAGCGTTGCATGAACTGTTGCTGCGAATTTATTTAGAGTTTTCCTCGTCGAAATGAAGCGCGATTTATTGAGTTTAAGTTGAAATGACTTTTGTTGCTATGGACTTGGACTCCTTCTATTGCTTTCGTTCTTCCTTTATTATACCTGTGTTCTTAAGAACCTTACTTCCGTTTTGCAGTCATGCATCCCGAAATGTCGCCAAATTCTTAAGCGGAGCGTTGTAGGTTTTTTGTATTTTTATGTTAATTTTTCTGTAGACGAAAGTCAAAAACGAAGAAGGAACTACGGTCCATAATAATTACTCCAAAATGGATGTAAACTACGGCGAAATACTTAATTTTTGAATTTTTATAATACAGTGTACTCTCTCCTTGCGGACATTCCTCTTAAGCGGGCACTTTTTGGGAATGCTCCAATATAAATTCTTCTCAAATAGTTTCCTCTTTAGCGGACACAATTTTCGGTCCCTTAGGTGTCCGCTAGTGGCTCTGGGATAGCGTAGGGGATGTGTGCTATGCTCTTGATCCCGGGGTCCGAGGTTCAATTCCCAGCACAGGAAAAACGGGTGTTATTTTCCAAGCCTAGCACTGGTTTTTCAAAAAATCGCATGTTAGGGGCACACTACAAAAAAAGACATACACTCACTCAAACAAGAAAACCTCTCGAGGTATCGCAATAGGCCGGTAAACGGCCTAAGTGGCAGCCACTCCAATATACATGCATACATACATGGGTGTCCGCTAAAGAGAGAGTACACTGTAATTCATAATAATAATAGTTTTGGTACTAGGCCGTCTAGATTGCCTAGGCGCTTCATGAAAGCAAAACCTGAAGGAAGGGGGTCCCCGCATCTCGTTTGAGGAGTGTATTGAACAAATAGAGAACAGCAGAGGAAGATCGATCGGCGGACAAAAGAGAATAGCGTTGGATAGGTTGAATTGGAGAAAGTTCACCGCGGTCCCCTCCTACGCTATAACGGCATTCAGAGGTTTTGTCAAAGAAGAAGATTATAATACTTTTTTTTTTCACGGACTTAAAACTTTTTATGGTCTATAGGGACGCTCATCAAGGCGGTCAAACTGCTTCTATATTAATTTGTCCGCTCTATCCCTTATGCTATGCCCTTTCTGACTCATTTGAAATTATCCGGGAGGATTAAAACTCTTTGAACATTATGTGCCTAAGCAACCGAATGCACTATCCTTTGAAAGTTTTTTCCCCTATTCGTGTGTGCTCGACATGATTTTTGTGTCGTTTGCAATTTACGGTAATTTTCTACGAATAAATCGTTAATTGGCCAACATTAAATTCGCTGCACTGCACTTTCTGTGAATGGAAAACAAAAAAATTGGTAGTCGCGTGTGGCGCGCGGTGGTTCGGTTCTTCTAATTCGCACGTAAAACTTTTGAGGAACTTTGAATAGTAATTTTCCAAGCTTTTTGTTAGTCACTCTTACATGTCGGGGTGTTTCCGGTGACGAAGTTCACATCAAATTGAGTTTTAAAATTGAGATTTAATTCTTCGAATTTCAGGGCGGCCGGTTGATTTGGGCTTTTGAAAAGACATGGGAAGTTGTAAGGGTTGTTTAAGGACCTCTAAGCATGCAAATGTTGGATGATTGGAGTATTTGGCGAGAGTCGAAAATGTAATTAAAAATATATTCGCTTTTATTTTTATTAATTTTATTTTTAGAAATTTTTTTTGCCAAATTTGATATGTACAGAAAAACTTTTGTACTTTAATACACCAATTTTTTAAATCAATATAACAAATTCGTTGTTAAAACTCAGCCTGTTACACTTTTCGCGGTCCCAAGCAATTCATTTGTTTGCGACAATTAATGGAAGTATTAACACTCAGCAAACTTTTTCAACCAACGATTTGTAATTAAACAAAAGTATTAACAATCACAAAAGTTTCATTAACGATTTGAATTCAACAAAAATTTATCGAAAATCAACGAATTATGTTAAATAATAAAACAAAGTAATAAATGCCTATTACATATTCCATATTATTGTCTTAAATACTATAAATATAGTGAACTCGTCAAAATATTATAAACTGCACTCATCTACAGTATTCACATCAATAAAAATTGGAGTTAGTAAAGTCACTTTCGTGAAGATAATTATACATTATAATTATACATTATATATTATACATTATAATTATACATTTACATTATACATTATACATTATACATTACACATTACATATTATACATATTATACATTATAACATCATAAACATATGTGAGCTAAGTTGTTGATTATTTTGTCTCTTCTTATATGTAAGTCCGCATAAAGCTAATGAGAATTTTAGAAAAATATTTTATATGCACTAATGCATTAATTGTTTGATATGACAAAACAATCCAACCACCGTTTGTTTAAAATTTAATATTACGAACTTTTGGAATTTTTCGTAGTCAGTTTTTCTGTGTGGAAAAATTTATAATGGTCATATCCTAAGGCTTCCTAAGATGAAAATGTAAATTCAAAGCAGTTTTTCGTCTGCCCTATAACATTTTTTCAGATGAGAGGTTTACACTCTAAGCCGACGATATCTATCTATTCTATATATTTTCCCCCCATCACTCAGATTGACGGGTTTTCCGCTAGACCGAAAATTCATAGTCAAAATATTATCGTTCTTCGAAGGTTCGAGCTGTCGCAATGCATTTATTGACGAGCTGGAAATGCATACCCCGACAGGAAATATATTCCATCAAGAGAGGGCGTAGAGTACTTCAATGCTAGCTTAAATTATAATTATTTGTTATTGTTGTTGCAGCATTTTATGCTGCTCGCTGCCGCCTGCTGCCTGCCTGATAGTGTCGTAGACACAGCAATTGTTGAAGGTGGCTTGGTTCTGGTGCTGCAAGTAGTTATTGACATGCAAATCGCATAGGAAAGGAGAGAAAAAATCCATACCTCCACATACATAAATACATATATATATATATATAAATAAATAACAACAAACGTTTATGAGCACTTTTGGGTCTGTTTGCCCTTTCGACGCAAGCAAGAAAAAATCGCATGCGAAAAAAGGATTTCTTGCACATTGAGCTCCCTCACAGCATGTTGTGCGAATGGAGTTCGTGCCTTGGCGCAGGCGTCGTTTTTAGCATGGAAATCATTTTTGTTTTGCTCCGCTTTGTTTCGTTTCGTTTCGTTTCTTTGCGTTTTGTTGTCTGTTCCGTTACGATTTCGAAATAATTTCTGTTAAAACAATACTTTTCGCAAGTCGCCCAATAATCGGGTAAGCCACACGCTGGCATACGCTTTCATATATTCTCCACTTTGAAATGGAATATCTTGATCTATTAATGCTTTGCGCCCTATTATGCCTATGGTGTGTGTGGAGCTCTTAATTTATGGGTCCAGCATGTCAGCCAGTGAGCTGTTGAGAGTACTGCAACGACACCTACACGAGTTCAAGCACAAGTGCTTTACTGACTGACTGCCAGATCTTTCTTTGTTGCCTCCTGGTCTTAATAATTTTTTTTTGTTTTTGTTTTTTTTATGTTTTATGTTTCGCGCTTTTGTTTGCTTCCATTCTAAGCAGCTTCAACGCGTAAAATTATTGACTTTATATGTGCGGCTCTTTTCGGGTTAAACTTTGTGCCCGTTAGCAGGAGCGCAGAGCACAGCATAGAACAGCACAGCATAGCATAGCATAGCTCAGTTCAGTGTAGCCCAGCGCAGCGCACTTCTGAGAGGCTTATGTTTGTTTATGGTTTTGTGTGGTAATTCGATAGCGTTGATATTTGCATACGATATACAATTTTATGAGCCACATACGAACGCGCATGCACATTCATACATACCCAGCGGGAAATTATCTCCTGAATGACAAAATCCATACAATACTACAAGTGACACTTGGCACTGGCGGGAAAAAATCACCGAGACGGGTGAGGGGAGGTGGAAAAATTGTATGGAACATGAACTTTCACCACACAGTTTGGACATTCAACAAAAGCAATACAGGCGCAAAAATTTTAGACTTTCACCAAAACGCGTGTACATACAATGCAAGTATCACTAACACACAGTCAAGAATAAATTTCAACTCCCCACAGCTATCAGTCCTTTTCAGTCGCACTCATATCGACTATTCTCTCTGTCGTATTCGTATTCAAACCTACAAGCAAATTTAAAAAAAAAATGAGAGTGTCACTTGTAGTATTGTATGACAAACTCATTAGTGATATCATAGATGACATATAGGTGACAATATCATGCATGACACCTTGGTAGACATGTCATCATGCTGTTCATGTGCTTGAATCTCATTCGCTACTGAAATTTAATTAAGATTTTAGCGTCAGTTCAGCGTTAGCATGAAGTGGCGTAGAGGATGAGTGCTCGACTCAGAAGCCGAAGATCGCGTGTTCGATTCCTGGCTAAGGCGAACAAAAATTGTTAAAATTAGAATTTTATAAATTTCCCAAATATTCAAAAAAAAAAGACAAAGAAGAGAGTTTTCAACTAGTTTCTATAAATTGACATTTACAGTAGTTTCGCTATATAAGAAAATCGATTTTGCCAAGAAATTTCATTCTTATATCCGGTTTTTTCTTATCTAAGAACCCGTTTATAAGAAAATTCTTTCTTATAAAAAAAACCGTTTATAAAAAAATTTTTCTTATATGTATAAACTACCGATATTTGAAAATAGGGATGTTAAATTTTTGATAAAATCCAAGTTTTTTATATAAAAATTTTTTCCATACAAAAAGAGTTTTTGGTTTTGGTAAACAGTTTCTTAAAGGCGGATTTTTCTTATATACGAGATTCGTATATAGCGAAACTACTGTCGAGAGAAAAGGGCATGTGAAGCTCTGAAATGCTTTTTTCGCCATCGCACCCCCTAGCATGACATGTCATGCTAAGAGTCACCAGTGACATTTTCTAATCCCACGATGACATGTCACCTGTAAAAGTGTCATACTAAATGTCCTATGAAATCGCATGCGTTCCGGCTCCAAAGTCCCGCTGACATCATCGATGACATTTCCCGCTGGGTACATAAAATGTGTGTGCATATTTGTTTGTTCCTATTTCTATTTCTGCTTTAGTTGCTCTTATTTTGATTGTTGTTTCTAATGTTTTTGCTTTTGTTGTAATTGCGTTTGGCCACAAATTGTTACAACTTAACTTTGGTGCGGGCACTTGTACTATCTTGTAGTTGAAGACTATTAATTTCTACCAGTTATTATAACAAAATTTCGCTAAAAGCCCCCGAGCGAATCGTACAATCGTACTACAATACGTACAAACATGGCACATAGTGGGTCGTACTGTCGAAGCATAAATTTTGAGCGGGACTTAAAACCATTTTGCACTCAAGACTGGAGCATTATATCCTTCTTGTTTCCTTCAAATTTGTAAGCTGCTTTGTTTAGGGAAAACTTTCGGAATAGAGATTCTCGCAGTTTTTGTTCATTGGCAGTCAAAGACTCGATGGGTTGTTGGAAAGTCCTTCAATTGAAGTCATAAAGAAATTCAATACTTTCGTCATGAGGCCCTCTATTTTCACTGAAAAAACATTCCAGAAAACGGGAGGCAACCGCCATCCATCCATGCTTCCGCCTACACAGTTGAAGGGACAAAGCCAGTGATAGCGAAAAATGAGAATTTCTTGAAGCTTTAAGAGGAGCTATCAAAGAATCTTGTTGAAAATTCCATCTCATTTATTTAGCTACATCTCAACGTTATGTTATAAATCGAATGCGCGGCCCTAGCAAGATAAATTCCCTTTCTTTCGTCCCATCATTTGTTTATTTCTGCGCTTCCCTTTCTTTTTCTCATAAAGGCAAAAATTAAAAAAAAAATAAATGGAATTGTTTCTTTAAGATCGGCTTACTTTGCGCATCATTCATCACGCATGCTAAGAGAATTCGTATTGATTTCGGTGCAACTGCACCGAGAAAATCCAAACAAATATTTATGGGACTGAAAAAGGAAATTGTCTTACAAAAGAAGAAAAAATAAATAGGAAAGGGAAATACATATTTTTAAAAAGCACTCAAAACATAACATTCATCGATGCTTGAAAGTTTGAATTTGTTTTTCTTTTTTCTATAATTGAAGTTCGAACAAAACGATTCGACTTTTATAAACAATTCCGATGCAAAACAAAAAAGCGCTTAACTCTTTCGTTCGATTAGAATCAAGTCTGAGCAAGCTGAACTCGTTAGGAATATGTATGTATGTACTTGCCACGAAGCGCTGTGACTCCGGGCGTGAGCGTCGAAATAAATCAATTTTCTCATTCAATGTGACTCTCTTTGGCTCTGTTATGATCGCTTCGAGGATAATTGTAGCTCGGCCATTGCAACATTTGTTGATTTGTTATTCAAGTGACAACACGTCACTCACCTCGCTCGCTTGCTCGCTCGCTCGTTGGCTCGCTTCATCGGTTCAGCGGGATATCGTATCGTCTCGTGTCGTTTCGAGTCAGTCGTTCGTTTGTCTACCGAGTTCACCCGTCATTTTTGCGGTTGTTGCGTCGCGTTGTGCCTTTTTGTCTTGTATTGTGCTGTTCTGTTCTGATCTGCTCTGTTCGGTGTTGTTTTGAATTGTTTTGTATCGAGTTAGGTTGATTTACGTTCGCTTCTGTCGGTGTCGGTTTATGATTTCTGTGCGCGATAAATAAAATTGTAAAATTGACTTCTATGATTTTTCACTATCGGCGGTTATTTTTTTTTTTTAATTTAATATTTTAAACTGTTTTCATTGAGTAAAACTGCACACAGATGAAACATAATTGACTTCGCAAAGTAATTCATTCGGTGGCTTAAGTCTTTAAGGGCCAATATAACCAAACACATTATAAAATTTTTTTTTAAATTAAAATCCCTATGCGACCAATGGGAGTTGCCATCTATGGCAAAGGAAAGAAGAAGAAAATTAAAATCCATTTTTGGTTTTCCCCATTCAAATTTTTAAGAAAATTTTGAAAATATTTTAAAACACCTAGACAGGGCATTTAACCCTTATGTGAGTGACAAGGAACCCGGGTAACTGATTTTCTGTTTTCAAATGAATTTTTTTTTATTCTTCTCTTTATTTATTTTTTATTTTTTAAATAATTTTTTTAAATTTTTATTTTTTAATTTTTTTTAATTTTTTTTATTTTTATTTATTTTATTTTTTATTTATTAGGAAGGGGTCTATGAAGTTGAAAATCTGAGAGAATATATTTGGAATATTCCCGTACTGCACGAAACTGCCCAAAATTGTCCAAGTTTTTGAAAACTATGAAAATTGGACAAAATACGGCAATTTTGGGCAATTTCGTGCAGTACGGGAACAGACCTATTGTGTTATATTTTCTGCATATTAAGCAAAAATTCTCATTTAATTTATTTAAGGTACCCGAGTATCTTGGCACTCTATTTAAGGTGTTTTCTTTTCACTTACATAAGGGCTAAATACGATAAGAAATTTGAGTTCGATTTCGAAAATCAGCTGTTTGCAAAGAATTTGAAGGAAAAGGTTGCATAAAAAATTGCATTTACGGAAATGAGACAAACAGATAAAAAGGATTGAAAGTTCTGGAGGTCGTAACAATAATTAGAATGACTGTTAATAGGCTCTTATAGACTCCATTTAAGAAAATAACAATGTAATCAGCTGGAAAATGTACTCAAAGCCCAGGCAGTGTACTCTCTCTTGAGCGCACACCTAGGGGACCGAAAAATATGTCCTCTTAAAGGAGGTGCCCACTTAAGAGGAAACTATTTGAGAAGCAGGAATACTAGAGCATTCCCAAAAAGTGTCCTTAAGAGGCTTCTGAGAGGAGGACTGCGATATTGAAAATTAAATTTTTTTTAATTTTTTATTAATTTAAAAGTTTATTAAATATATTTGGTAATGTTGGCCCTAAATTGTGGATAGAATATTTGAAATTAATGAAGGGAATGCGTTCAATGGCAGCATCAATTTCACCCCAATAGAAGTGCGGTGGAAACACTTCGATCGCCTAAAAAAAATGCTTAAAAACGGTCGATTGATTTTTTTTTTTTTTTGTTGTATGTAGGCCCTTCTTCAAGCGTACATACAACGTCCCACCGACTCAAGTTACGCATGTTTATAAAAACTAATGATTGTTTTTCTATTTTTTTTTTTTTTTTTATGTTCGTTCGTTCCTTTCTGCTGATGGATAAATAAATAATTATGCCAACTCGATCAAGGAAGGATCAAAAAAGTAAATAAACATTTGAATTCCAAAATCTCCCATCGAACAAAATTCAATTATACAAAGGCTTTCAATCTGATTGGCCATGTAGCGACAAATATAACGTTTTTTTTTTCGGCTTCATCATCGAGGAGGGTCTAATATCGCACAAGAAAAATAATAAGAAGAAAAGAGAGAAAAAAAAGAAAAACTCTAAGAAAAACGCATGTACACTGTGCAAAATTTAATTGCTTCTTACATTCAATAACGTGCAGAAACATGTGTAAGTTTTGATTGCGATTCTGTTTGTTTATTTATTATTAGTAAAAAAAAAAGCAACAATTAAATAAAAACAACTGGAAATAGTTTTTATTATAAATAAAAATTGCTTTATTTAGAAGAATTCCTTTTTGTAATCATAATTGCATTCGATTAGCTCATTGCTACATTTTTTCTTTCTTATTCACAGAAAAATTCCGACAATAATAAATAAAACTCTTGTAAGGTTTTTCAAATTTTCCTTAAAAATTAATTACTTAGAACTCCAGGAAATTAGCATTGCTATGATGTAGTTGAAGTGTCCTACTATAACTAACCTCTACATAAGTTATGTAAGAAAATTGTAGTATTTAAATTTTGTAATTAACAATTAATTAATAATAATAATAATAATAATAATAATAATAATAAAATAAATAATGGCCGCCCTTGAAAGCTCAAAAGTGGAGGTGGCAGTGCCTGGTTCTCAATAAGATGATCTTCATCTTTGACATCATTCGAAATAGTCATATAAATTCAGTAGAATCCGGATATAACGACCCTCAAGGGACCTGAGAAACTTGGTCTCACTAACCGGACCACGCTCAAGACGGTTCAAGTTTTTTCCCTTTGTAGAACACATGGAACCAAACTTGAGGTTGCATTTTCGCCGCTAAAAACGGTTCGTCGTTATATGCGGATTCGACTGTTCATTTAAATGACACAAACTCAGGCCCTTTGAATGACAGTTTTCCATGCAGTAATAATTATTTATATACCCGGAACACTCTGTCTTCAGTCTGTATTCCGTTTGTGCATATGTTTCTAACATTCAAAATTATTCGTGGTTGTCAAGGCGATTCGATTTAGTCATCCATCTGTTTGTCTGTCTGTCTGTTCATATACAGTTTTCTTATCGAAGGAGTTGAGCTATCTCGACCAAATTTGGTATGCGTATTGGCGGAAACATGTATAAGAACAAGCTCGAGAATGGACAAGATCGAGTTATTTTCAAGGGTACATCCAGTACCAAAGTCTGCTATGAGAACCCTAAAAACTGCCCATTTTTTTTTTATTTTTTTTTTAAATTTATTTATTTATTTATTTTTGTTTTTTTGAAAAAATTTTATGAAATTTGATATATGTCCGGCTGTGTCCAAATTTTCGAATCGATGGAGTTGAAATTTCTTGTCAAAAGTTGAATTGAAGATGTATCTTCATTGAGAAAATAAACAAGGAAAGCCACACTTTTGTTTATTTTAAGGCCTTCAATGTTATTTCTCAAACTTCAAAAGCTGCTTTCAAACGACATTCTTTTTGAATTATATCTCATTTATCCAGAAGCTTCTAATTTTTTTTGTTATATCCATATCAACACAGCTTTCCTGGAAGTGGACAAAAAGACCTCTATCAACCACTGTTGCCTGCTTAGGGGAACTTCCGCGGATTTATAAAGACATTTATGATCTTTAGTGGAGTCCTAAAGCAGAAAATTGGTCAGGGAAATATTTATGGGACCAAGTTTTTTTTTAGAAGATTTCAATTAAATTTTAATGAATTTCGGCCTTGTTTCGAGACATTCAGCAGAATATTTCCCTAAAAATCTGGCAACAGTAGAGATCGCCATGCTTAAATAGGGATTTTTTATATTTTTTTTTTTATTCTTAGGGCAGAAAATTGGTCAGGGAAAATTTAATGGGACCAAGTTTTTGTTCTTAGAAGATTTTAATATTAAATTTTAAGAAATTCCGGCCTTGCGTTGAGACATTCAGTAGAATTTTCTGCTAAAAAAAACTGGCAATAATGCTATCAACTGCCAAATCGTCTAGAATTTAATTTGGTCCAAAGACCATGACGATTTATTTTTGACCCAGTTCTCCCTTTATCATTTCAAGATAAGAATATATTTATCAGCCTTATTCTAAATGAATATTCCGAGAGAGTTTTCTCCTCAGAAGTTTTTGTTCGCAGAAAAAGGTTGTGATCTCTGCTAAAAAAAAATTCAAAATACTTCGTTCCTTTATATTAGGCCTATTCACGAGACCGTGGTATCGTGGCAAAAGTGGAAGATTTTTCAATACAAGTTGTTGTTGGAAGCCTAACTAAATTTTTAGACTTTTGCAACGATTCCGAGGTCGTGAATAGGCCTATCGAGTATTTTGTTTCAGAGATCAATTCTGAAATTTCTGGCCTATTATCTTCTCTAGTGTGCTTAGAATGGCAGAATTTTTTTTTCGAATTCCACACGGAAAAACTACTCAGAAATATTTAGAATCGGCCTGTATAGCTTCGATATAGAATAAATGAGTAGAAATGCTGCGGAAAGGGATTTTAGGATACATGAATTTTCCAAAAATTGTCAATTTTTGTCGTTATCGATTTCTGTGACTTGCCGGTTAGGCTTACAGCTTTCAATCATGTTCTATCCTGCCACTTATTGTAAGGTTCGACTGATCATAACAAGCTTACATGTTTGTTTTACAAACAATATTACAATTTTGCTTCTTCCGTCCTCGAATTCCTCAGACTTTCTTAAAAAGCTGACAATTCGAATGAATTTTTTTGCTGCTGTTCAGTGTTCCTTTGCGTCCGTCATCTGCCTGCTCTCCGCTTCTTGTACTCCTAATCCGAATGTATGCAAAGCATGCTTAACCAAAACCAATCAAACTGAATGGATTACCAATTTGATTCACATCGCTTTAATCGGTTTTGTATGATTTATGCTCAATCAATAATGAAATGAGTAATTACACGCAACTTGTTAAATATCTACATAAAAATAATGCAAACAACGCAAAGAAGTAAAAAAAAACAAATAATAATTCAAGTGAAGCAAAATATGAAAAAGTCTCGAGATCCAACAACGAAATGCCACCTCCTTTCCTGCAACGACTTGGATTGCAACCGCAAAATCAGTAATTAAAAGTTGCGGCACGCATGCGCCAAAGTAAAGTAGAAAATAATAATAAAAAAAAAAATTTTTTTTAATAAAAAAAATATAAAGATATAAAAAAATATATAAAAAACAAACAAAAAATAATAAGAAAATTAAACGACTTAAGGAGAACTTGGAAAAAATAAAAATCTCCGAGTATTTATGTTGCATGCATTTCATTGGAAAATTGTGAAAACCAAATCGCTCTGGGGTCTAGTTGCGTTGCTTGCTTTGCTTTGCTTTTCGTTGCGTTGCGTTGCGGTGGGTTTTTCGCATTTGATTTATTTGAGCCATTTAATTGGATTTGGAAGTAACCAAGCCGCTTGTTAGCTTACTTTCAGATTTTTGTCAAACTAATAACCGAATGCGCAATTGGGCGTTAATACGGATAAGTTTAATTGTCGCACGCGTGTGCTGCGTACGCACTTTTCCCCCCGAGGGGGCTTAATGTTGTCGCCAACTCACTGATGCCATGCCAATGCTATGCTGTGGCATCATGCGTTCAATTAGCAATTTATCTACATACATATATGTAATTACGGATAGTTTGGCCGATTGTGGCGAGTTTTCTTCAAAAAAAAAATTCGTACATGATGCAATGGAATTGTGGCTTCTAAAGCCGATCTTTGACCCTCTCTTATAAGTCTTTGCTTTCTCAAAAATCGATCGTTAGAGGAGATTGCCAGTGCTGCCAGTTTAGGGGAATCTCACCTAAATTATAAGACATTTATGATCCTTAGTGGAGTCTTAAAGCAGAAAATTGGTCAGGGAAATTTTTATGGGACCAAGTTTTAGTTTTTAGAAGATTTCAAAGTCAAATTTTAGGAAATTTCGGCCTTGTTTTGAGACATTCAGTAGAATATTTCCCTAAAAATCTGGCAACAGTGGAGATCGCCGGGCGTATATAGGGATTTTTAATTATTTTTTTTATTTTTAGGGCAGAAAATTGGTCAGGGAAATTTTTATGGGACCAAGTTTTAGTTTTTAGAAGATTTCAAAATTAAATTTTAGGAAATTTCGTCCTTGTTTTGAGACATTCAGTAGAATATTTCCCTAAAAATCTGGCAACAGTGGAGATCGCCGGGCGTATATAGGGATTTTTTTATATTTAGGGCAGAAAATTGGTCAGGGAAATTTTTATGGGACCAAGTTTTAGTTTTTAGAAGATTTCAAAATTAAATTTTAGGAAATTTCGTCCTTGTTTTGAGACATTCAGTAGAATATTTCCCTAAAAATCTGGCAACAGTGGAGATCGCCGGGCGTATATAGGGATTTTTTATTTTTTTTTTTATTCTTAGGGCAGAAAATTGGTCAGGGAAATTTTTATGGGACCAAGTTTTAGTTTTTAGAAGATTTCAAAATTAAATTTTAGGAAATTTCGGCCTTGTTTTGAGACATTCAGTGGAATATTCTCCTAAAAATCTGGCAACAGTGGAGATCGCCGGGCTTATATAGGGATTTTTTATATTTTTTATTCTTAGGGCAGAAAATTGGTCAGGGAAATTTTTATGGGACCAAGTTTTAGTTTTTAGAAGATTTCAAAATTAAATTTTAGGAAATTTCGTCCTTGTTTTGAGACATTCAGTAGAATATTTCCCTAAAAATCTGGCAACAGTAGAGATCGCAGTAGAGATCGATTTTTTTGATTCCACTAAAAAACATCCCCTCTAGTTGGGATTCCAACCCTGGAAACGCTGTGGCATTACTTCAAGGTAGGGCCCAAAATTCGTCAAAGGTGACGCTCCCTACAATAAACCCGCGGCCGGGTCCCGCTTCATACATTTATTTACCAGTCTGCATGATTTGACTGGGGCAATCGGCCAGCACCGCGACTCAGGAAAGGCGGGGCCGTCAAGCTTGTGGGGCCCCCTGCCTCAATGCTTATGTAAGGATTGAATAACTATGATCGATGCTCTTTCTCTCTTCGAATCGTAATAATTCTAAGAATGTGGCTCTTTTTGTATTCCCGTTTAACTTCTCCACCATGAGAACTGAAAGCATTGTTCAAATGTTTCGAAACTATCGCCCTGGGGTGGAGTTAAGCACGCTGGAAACGTAAGAGCCGCCACAAAACTTGATCACGTAATTGCGATTTGCAGCAAATATTTGTGCGAAAAGACCCGACCGTACCTATGACTGTAACTCAAAGAATATCGTGGGCGTGCTGGGCGTCACCGAAGGCGACATGTTATGAATTTATTGAAAATGCCCGTCTGTTTGCAAGTGTTTTGCATAAGTTGATCCAAAATATTGTACGAAATCGATCGGATTGTGGGGGGAAAAATCAATTAATATTAATTACTTTTGCTTTGATCCGGGAATATTCTCTAATAATCTTCATTGCTATTATTATTATTGAAAATATTTTTTTTGGTTTTTTTTTTAGATTATTCTCCAACGGCAGAAAGCTACGCAGGCTTTTGCGTAAGCCCGAACAACAATATGGATACGGACAATGTTGAATCCACGACGAGTAGTGCAATGTCTACGCTAGGTTCGCTGTTCTCATTCACATCGCCGGCAGTTAAGAAACTGCTCGGATGGAAACAAGGCGACGAGGAGGAAAAATGGGCTGAGAAAGCCGTTGATAGTTTAGTTAAAAAATTGAAAAAACGAAAAGGCGCTATCGAGGAACTGGAACGAGCTCTATCATGTCCCGGCCAGCCATCAAAATGTGTCACCATACCTCGATCGCTCGATGGAAGATTACAGGTTTGTGGATCAAATTTTTTGTCCCTTCTTCATATTCGAAATTTCTTGATTGAACAATATTTTGTGTTGTTTGTTTCAGGTCTCTCATCGCAAAGGTCTGCCGCACGTGATTTATTGTCGCGTCTGGCGTTGGCCAGATCTGCAATCGCATCATGAATTGAAGCCACTTGAAATATGTCAGTATCCATTTAGCGCCAAACAGAAAGAAGTATGCATAAATCCGTATCATTATAAACGTGTGGAGAGTCCAGTCTTGCCGCCAGTGCTTGTGCCACGTCATTCGGAATTCGCGCCCGGCCATTCAATGTTGCAATTCAATCAAATGGCCGAATCATCCATGCCACATAATGTTAGCTACTCGACAGCGGGTTTCAATTCTCATCTTAGTCCAAATAGTCCGCCAATGACATCGGTCGGCAGTCCAAGCTCAGTTAATTCGAATCCAACATCACCGTACGGCAGCTTGGCTGAAACACCACCGCCAGCATACAGTCCCTCCGAGGATGGTAACTCCAATAATCCCAACGATGGTACACAAATGATCGATGCCCCAATGGGCGATGTTGCTCAAGTTAGCTACTCAGAGCCAGCATTCTGGGCTTCCATTGCTTATTATGAATTAAATTGTCGCGTTGGTGAAGTTTTCCATTGCAACAATAATTCCGTCATCGTTGATGGTTTTACAAATCCTTCGAATAACTCCGAACGCTGCTGCTTAGGCCAATTAAGCAATGTGAATCGCAACAGTACAATCGAGAATACGCGCCGTCACATAGGTAAAAGGACACAAACTCAAACACACATATATGTATATATACAGTGAACTCTCTCCTTGCGGACACTCCTCTTAAACGGACAATTTTTGGGAATTCTCTTGTGTTTCTGCTTCTCAAATAGTTTCCTCTTAAGCGGAAAAATCTGTTAAGCGGACATATTTTTCGGTCCCGTAGGTGTCCGCTTAAGAGAGAGTGCACTGTATATATACAATCAGCCCGATTCTGATTATTCCCGGGGAACGAATTCCCGGGAATTGACTTTTCTCGACCGTAAAAATCTTCTTTTTTAAATATTTTGGGAAAGCAATTTAATGGGGAATGGGTATTTGACCCATACCCTTAATTTTCCTTACCCCATCTATTTAAAAAAAGGAGAAATTTAGTAGCGAGAAAAGTAAATTCCCCGAGAATTTGTTCCCCGGGAATATTCAGAATCGGGTTGAATATATATATATAGATAAATGTTCTTCTTTAATAACGTAAATATTTTTTTTTTTTTTTTTTGGGATATTCAAGGAAAAGGCGTTCATCTCTACTATGTTGCTGGTGAGGTCTATGCCGAGTGTCTATCCGATTCGGCAATATTTGTACAATCGCGCAACTGCAATTATCATCATGGCTTCCATCCCAGTACTGTGTGCAAAATACCGCCAGGATGTTCACTCAAGATCTTTAACAATCAAGAATTTGCTCAATTGCTCTCTCAGTCCGTGAATAACGGCTTCGAAGCTGTCTATGAATTGACGAAAATGTGCACAATACGTATGAGTTTCGTCAAGGGCTGGGGAGCCGAATATCATCGTCAGGACGTCACGTCGACGCCTTGCTGGATCGAAATCCATTTGCACGGTCCATTGCAATGGTTAGATAAGGTTCTCACACAAATGGGCTCACCACATAATGCAATCAGTTCGGTATCGTAAGTGAACGGGGTGAGCTTTTTATTTTTTATCATTTTTTATTTTATTATTATTTTTTTTTTTTTTAATAATTTTAATTGAACGAAACATTTGATCTTCCCTAAAATATACCAATTAATATTTTTTAAATATTTTTAAAAAAATTTTTTTTATCATTAATTAAAATTGTTTTTTAATATTTTTGGATAAGGTTTTCATTCCTTCAGCGTTACGAACCTTCTATGGAATACAAAAAAGAAAAACAAAATTAAAATCAAACAAGAAAATATTAGTATTTTCCGCAATATTTTAATGAGAGAAAAAAATTTTAAATTATTTTTAATTATTCAAAGAGTTAATTTGTAATTTGTACTTTTTGGCTGCGAAAACAGAAATATTTTATAATTTACAATCTTGTTTGTATCTTCCTACTTTTATGCCTTATTTTATAAATTTTTAGATACATATATTACCTTGTTTATTGAAGTAAGTGTTTAAAGTTTAAGTTTTGAGGAAAAGATTTTCGTTTTTAAGAACAAGAAAGTTTATCAAGTTTCTTAACTATAAATATTTGATTTAAGAGAATAAAGTACTTTTATGATTTCCTTCTTGTTATGTATTTATCGACTTTGACTTTTATTCATTATATTATTATTATTATTATTATTTTTTTTTTTTTTTTAATCAAAGTTTTCCATTCCTCGGAGTCTTCATTGAATTTTTTTTTTATTTCTTTCAAATGATTTTTCGAATTCTTCAAGCAGGAAAAAGTGGTCAGTCACAGTACTTTTTCTACCTGATACGGGTAAAAAACCTGGTAATCATGATGTCATACTGTATGATTATTTAACACTTTTATCGCCTTTTTCGATCTTTCCAATTTTAAGGGAATACTCTGCGCAAAATCTGAATAATTAGGAACTTTGAAACCTTCAAAATTTACTTTAATTTACAGCCCTATTCTAAATGAATTTTCCCTGGGAATTTCTTCCTTAAAGTTTTTTCTCCGCGGAAAAAAAGGGAGTGATCTCAGCGTCAATGCCATGTGATGACATTTCCTTATAAATATTCGGGATTCTTGGTCCCTTTATCAAGACCTTCCTAGTGTGTTTCGGATGGGAGAATTTTTTTCAAATCCGAGGAAAAAATTTCCCTCGGGAATATTTAGATTCGGGCTGTTTGAAGATTTTTTATTCTTTTCCAAATTCAATTCCTTTAAAATGGCTTTTTTTTTTAACTAGGTTTAATTGAATATATAAATACAGTCAAACTTCCATAACGCAAATCAAACTATCAATAGAATTTTTTCGATTTATGGACGTTTTAATATATTTTTTTTTAAATATTTTTTTTAAATTTTTTTTTAATATTTTTTTTTTTTTTTTGAGTTAAAAAGAAAAGTTGTACGCAAGACTCTCTGCTCACGTCGTTGCTATTCGCTATTCAGTTCCAGCTATGGACGATTCGATTTATGGGAGTTTGACTGTAAGTACAAATGTGCCAATCCATGTAAAAAAAAGAAAAAAAAAACCTATGAACGTATAGAGCAATCATTTTTCATTTCATTTAACCCTCTTATATCCTCGTCGAACATAAATTCATATCGTTTCGGGAAAGGACAAATATCAATAAACCTTTTCAATTTTTTTTTTTTTTGAATTTTATCACAACAAATGAACAAGAAAATGCTTTTCTTTGAGCCACAGTGCATGAGAGGGTTAATAAGAAATGCTTTCAGTACTCGCTTCAGGCTACTACGAAATTTAGCTTTCATAATTTTTATATTTTTTATTAAAAAAAATTTTTTTTTGTATCAAAGCTAAAAGATATTGAGAATAAACTTGTAGGATGAGTATAAAAAAAAATAATAAAAAAATAAAAAATAGAAAAGTAGTACAACATTTAATGAAGAAAATATATAAAAAATAAAGTGTTCTTATCATTATTTAAGTTAAATCGTGTAGATATGCCTAAAAATGTACATTTTTAGTTGCATAGAGATTTGCAGAAAACCTGAAAAAGAAAAAGCATAATATATAAAAAAAAAATAGATAAAAGTTGTAGAATTCGATAAGAACTGGTTATTTAAAAAGAAAAGTGAGAACCACAAAACAACGATTAACAAAATAGCGCCTTAAAATTGTTCATAAAACTTAAGCCTTAAAGTTTACACAACAAGGAAAATTGAAGTGCCCAAAATTGGTTAAAAATATAAATATATATATACAATATACATAATTGCTGCTGATCGAAATTTTCAGAAATTGGCTTCGAAAAATGTTCAGAAATGACGCCTTAAAAATTTTGAAGTACATTTTCGCCGAATTTGCCTTGAATATATATTTTTTTTTTTTTGAATTAGCGAAACTCGGAAGAGCTTTACACCTCAAACAACAATTTTGTAAATTAGTGAAATTATAAATATTTATACATACATACTTAAATATATATAAGATAATTTTAAATGCAGTGGATGTTTAATAAAAATTACGCTCATAAATGAAAATGTTCAAAAAACTTAAAAATTTACAAAAAAATCGAAAAATCATTGGTCGTCCACTAGAGCATAAGGAGAAGAAACGAAAAAGAAAAGACCGTCTACGAATAACCTAATAACTTGAACTTGAAAATGCCTTGATTTATTTTTTGCTTAAATATTATATTTACAAAAGAAATTTACAATATTTATGTATATTTTAGATGTACGTGCGTATTTTGCTGTAGTAATGCTGCCTTAATGTTGTAAATGCCTTTTTCTGCTGTATTTATATATAAATATATATATAAAAAATGTTCAATAAAATAATGAAACAAAGCGAGCATAAGGTTGAAGGATACAGGTATAGTTCGTAAGTACATATATTAAATTGTTATAGGGCCTCGCTAGTTCATCTCGCCAACGTCTAGATTATTCCTCGCTACGCCACTGATGAAAATTGCCTGTTTTTAACCAGCTTCTAGCAAGCTTACTGGCTATGCGTCTAAATGCCCAACTTTCATCGATTGAGGAACACAAAGACGCTTGGGGGAGTTTGTCTCTAAAAATACCCACACAAAAAATTGCCAATTAAAAAATCTATGTGAGTAAAAGGTCAATTCGACTCGTGTAAGGAGAATTTTCCAAATTTTGAAACAATTACTTTTTCGACTCGTGTACATTGAGTAATTGAGTGCATATTCGCATTCACACAGCACTACATTCGTTACATCTCTAGCTTGTATGCGTCGCACAACAGAAAGCGCTGCCATTTGACGGGGAATTTCCAGCTGAAGAAGAAGAAGAGTGACAATTTCAGCTGTTCACTGTCAGTTGTCAAAAGATTGTTTGTGCTTTTTTTTTTGTCTTATTCTAACTTTGTGCAAGATGATCGGGCCAGACAAAGACGTGATTGATCCTTTGGAATTACTAACAAACAAAAATGGTCGGACTCCAACCGTTCTGGGCCCCATATGGAATCCAATGATGTGTGCGGCACTCGGATTCAGCACCGCTTGTCTAGTTAATTGGGCTTTTCGCCGACCGATAATGTCAGGTAATGACGTAACATTGATTGCTGCATCTTTCTATCTTTGAGCTGCAATCAAGCAATCAAACATAACATAACATAAAATAAACATAAGTTTGAGTAGTCAGTGAAGAAAACATAAGAGCACAGAAGAGGCAATTTGCGCAATTTGGTCAGAAAACCAGGAAATAAAAAGTTTTATGCCGATCGCGATCCAAAATCGTATAGAAAGCATTATATATATAAAACGATGTATGGGAGTACGTTGTATGAGAGTAGTTGTATGGAGTACGTAGTATGGATACTGTATGGGAGTACGTTGTATGGGAGTACGTATGTATGGGAGTACGTTGTATGGGAGTACGTAGTATGGAGTATGTATGTGTTGAACGTGTATGGGAGTACGTGTATGGGTAGTACGTAGTATGGGAGTACGTTGTATGGAGTACGTGTATGGGAGTATGTATGGGAGTACTGTGGTAGTATGGGAGTACGTAGTATGGGAGTACGTTGTATGGGAGTACGTTGTATGGGAGTACGTTAGGTACTTATGGGAGTACGTTGTATGGGAGTACGATTGTATGGTGTACGTGTATGGGTACGATATGTATGGGAGTTACGTTGTATGGGAGTACGTTGTATGGTAGGATAGATATGTATGGGAGTACGTGTATGGGAGTACGTATGGTATGGGAGTACGTTGATGGTACGTTATGTTGATGGAGTACGTATATATGAGTACGTTTATGGGAATACAGATTTATGGGATTATTTGTATGGATACTTTATTGGGATACTTGTATGGGAAGACGTTATGGGAGTACAATTGTATTGGGATAGTTTAATACGTTTGTTGGGATAGTTGTAGTTCTTTATGAGGAGTACGTCACTATGGATCTTCGTTGTATGGGAGTACGTTGATTAATAGCTGGCGGTATCGATTAGTTATGGAAAATATTGAGTTGGAATGCGAGTACGTTATATGGGAGGACGTGTATGGGAGTACGTAGGATAATGGGAGTACGTTGTATGGGAGTACGTAGTATGGGAGTACGATGAATGGGAGTACGTAGTATGGGAGTACGTTGAATATAATACCTGTTCACATAATTCAGAATTCAGAATTTCAATTTCGATTTCAATTTCATATGATTTTGGATTGGATTCACTTGTTACTAGTAGGAAGGAGTTATTTGAGGAACAATTTCATTTGGGATAGTTTAATAGCTTTGTTGGGATCATTTAAGTTCTTTTCGAAAAGCCCAATACTCATCCTATGATCCTTTCTTTTAGGCTTACAATATCACGTTGGATTCACAATAGCTGGCGGCGTTATAGGAAAATACATTGATGGAAAGCGAAACGATTATCTGGCGAGGCGTGATGCTATCTTAAGACACTACGTTGAGTTACATCCGGAAGATTTCCCGCCAATAAGTATGTCGCGCGGTTTTATTTGAACATTTTTCATTGTAGTCTTCTTGCAATTTCAGAGCGTATCAAATATGCGGACGTTCTGGAATCGTGGGTCCCCATTCGTTAAATGGAAAAGTTTATTACCTAAAATCATAGTTCATATGGAAACCAATAAGCTGCTCCGAAATTTAAATTAAACTAGACAAATTATTGTTCAATCGAAACATATAAAACATTGGAATGCAGTGCTCTCGTTGTTGTTGTTGTTGTTTTGGATTGGATTTTAACATGAAGCTGATGGAACGAAGATGAACATAAAGGAGATCGGAGTCACACATTGATTTAAAAGAGGTTTTTAGAAAGCAGTTTTTTTTTGTTGAGCCTCGTTAACATAAATTTCTTTTAAGAACCCTTAAATTCGCATAAACAAAAGAGAGAAGATTTGAAATCCACACCACCAATAAACCCCATGAGGTGATCAATAGAAATCATCAACGTTGATTCAGGAAGAAAGCATTATTAATTTTAATTTTGTTTTAGTTTAACTGATGAAGCGATTAAATCAAATTTCCAAGAAAGTCCTGAAGCAGATTCGGGGCGGCTTAAAATTTCCACCAGATCTCCTCCAGCAATGCAAAAATCTTCTAGAGCGCTTCCTACTTCATGCAAATAAGGATTCTAAGTCATTATGCCCAAGTTATAGGTAGAAAAGCTTTAAGGAAAGACAAAAAGAGCAGGGAGTCCTTTTGTGAATTTTTGATTTTCAACACCACGCAGGAATTCCACGTGAATCGAACCAACATATTGCACCCGTTAGAGTATTTTTATGTCAATGCTGAGCAGAAATTATGCCCTTTAAGTGCCTAACTGCTATTGAAAGCTTTCAAAATTGGGCATCCTTGAGAATCATCTCCGTTTTTAATTACAAATTTTATACATCGGAACCTTTCGGTCAAACCGATTTTTACCAGGTGAGTACAAAGAAATTATTTTGCATTTTTTATCCAAACGCCCTTGGTTTGTTCATTGTTTAAGGGGTTGAGAGGCTGTTCAGGTTCTCTGAAATAAAAAAAAATCGAATGCATTATTGTTAGGTACGTCTTTCGTTATCGTTCGTACCAGAGTTATTGAAATTTTAATTTAAAAAAATGGCAGACTGCGAAAAAAAGTGTCGAAAATCGTGAATTTTTTGTAAAAAAAATAATTTAAAAAAATATTTAAAAAATTCGGAAAAATACTATTCTGGTACCTGCGAGAACTACTAATATTTGGAAGAATATATAAAAGTTTCAAAGCAATAGGTTAGATAGTTTAGTCTGTAGGATGTCAACAGTGCCAGAAAATAGCGTTTCGAGAAGAGCGTGCTTAGAGTCTCAAGAAAAATTCGCTTGTGGCTCGTCGGCGATTCTGAGATGAACCTTTTTAAATACTTGGAAATTCGCTTTCACAGCATATTCTCAATGAGTTTTACTATCGAAGTAAAAAAGAAAAAAAATAGTTTTTAGAAGTTGCTAAATCACAATCAGGGGTGTCACAGAATCCAATAGCTGTCGGAATTGGATTTCTAGTCGACTGAATTTTCATATTTATTTCAATGACGGCCGGATAAAATATGGTTCTGTGCAATCGAGAACCGATAATAGTTCCGATTCAAAACCAAAAACAACAAAATTTGTAAATTCTGTATGAAATTTCGATCGGTTTTAATTCCGATTCCGACAGCTATCGGATTCTGTGACACCTCTGAATAACCCCATTAATGGCAAACTACGCTGCATGGAAATTATTCTTAAATAAAGCTATTTCGTTCCAAAATAACAATCCTCCCGTTTATCGCGGCTTCACATTATCCTTACAATTTGTCAACTGGGTGCAATGCGAAAACAACCACAATGCGCATGTCCTAATAAAAGCCGTTATTCAACAACAACCCGAAATTGATTTTAGCGCATTTCAGTTGAATTTCGGAAGTCAAGCTTTGAACACTGCAAGCGGAAGCGTCGCGTGTCCGGATTTTAAATAAATGGCACAACATAAATGTAAAGGAATTTTAAATATACACACAAAAGTATGACTAAAATACTGCATAAATCAATTTGATGAAAAACTCGAACTAAAGAAATATGTTCAAAGTGTGTTTAAAGCATAAATTCAGGTGTTTTTTGTGTGAGAAAAAAGAAATAAAAATTTGTTAAAAACTAATCGTGCCTCAAAAGCATATAAGAAAACGTAAAAAACAAAAGTGAAAAAAAAACACTAAAGCACTCGCGCGCACACACACATACACACACGTACACGCAAAAGGCATAGGATCTAACTGTTTGTGACACTTTTGCATTTGATGTGCTTATTACGTCGTGTAATTTGTTTTTATTCCGTGGACTTTGTTTTACCGTTGTAAGGCGAATTTTTTGTGTTGGTGATGATAATGATTTCAAAGAAATTCATATTCCCCCCGTCGAAAATAACAAAAATCAACATATTTTAATGGATAAAGAATTTCATACACTTGAACTGAAAACATATTGAGAAATTTCTTCGCTCAAGAGGATTGCGAAAAGCCGAACTTGATCTGAAGAAGAACGAAAAAAAAAAAAAAAAATTGAAAAGAGAAAAAACGAAATCAAATACAAATTTCTTCGCTCAAGAGGATTGCGAAAAGCCGAACTTGATCTGAAGAAGAACGAACAAAAAAAAAAAAATTGAAAAGAGAAAAAACGAAATCAAATACACAAAAGAAGAAAGCCTATTAAACGCAATACCAGCGCTCAATTTTAGAAAAATTGATTTTTTTTTTTTTGTTTTGTTTGCTCAATGTGTGCCTCGGTCTGTACGTCTTGGTCATGAAACTATGAAAAACAAAGCGACAAGCGTACATAATAGAGCACAAGGATAGAAGGAAAGAAAAGCACACAGTCTCCCTTTGACATACCTACCTACCTAAGTAACGAAGCAGAGAGACTGAAAAAGGAGAAAAAGTCAAACTAAGCGAAGCGACCCACTCGTAATCTTATTGTGTAGTCATTTCCATTGTTGGCCCTCTGGAAAACGAATTTTCTTTCTCTGCCGGCGCCTTCTCGCTTCTGCCCTCGCAGCATTTTCCGGCAGAATCTCAATAACTTTTACCGAACGCGCCTAGCATAAGGATTTTCTATGAGGATAACAATACACCAGCGACGGCATGCACGAGTGAATAGCATTTTCTCGGTGGATTTGTAGTCCATTAAATTCGCTGAAATGCAGAACTGAGCCTTGCTGTTATAATAAGCTTGGAATTCCCCAAAAAATCGCCTCTAACCCTAGCGACGTCTTTCTTGGAAATAAGCACGAAATAATGGCAAAGGTAAGAATTGCTTTGAATAATTTTGGGGAATTTTATGGCCAGATAAAAAAATATCGATCGGTTCTCATGAAATACAATATTTGGATAACACAAATTTTATTGCAGTTTGTGAAACCATTGAGTGAATATAGCAACTCCCTATATTTGGTTTAGTTGGATCGTAAATTTTTTTTTTTATTTTTGCTTCTGCTTTTGTGGCTACTAGATATAATTTTTTCGGGTCAGGTAGTACTAAAACTATTTTTTCAAAAAAAAAAAGAAACTAAAATATTGAACGGTATACGTGATATAGCCGTAAGTAGTTGCGCAACTTAATTCTCGGCTACACTTTTTGAGATCGATTTAAAAAAGAAACTTAGACAATATGACTGAACTTTCCTCTCCTCTCGTCTCGTCTCGTCACGTCTCTGCTCTTCTCGTCTCCTCTTCTTTACTCTCCTCTTCTCTTCTCTACTCTCGTCTTCTCTACTCTACTCTCCTCTTCTCTCTCTCCTCTTCTCTACTCTCCTCTTCTCTCTCTCTCTCTCTCTCTCTCTCCTCTCTCTCTCTCTTCTCTACTCTCCTCTTCTCTACTCTCCTCTTCTCTACTCTCCTCTTCTCTACTCTCCTCTTCTCTACTCTCCTCTTCTCTACTCTCCTCTTCTCTACTCTCCTCTTCTCTACTCTCTTCTCTCTCTTCTCTACTCTCCTCTTCTCTACTCTCCTCTTCTCTACTCTCCTCTTCTCTACTCTCTCTCTCTACTCTCCTCTTCTCTACTCTCCTCTCTCTCTCTCTCTCCTCTCGTCTCTCTCTCTCGCTCTCTCCCTCTCGTCTCCTCTCGTCTCCTCTCGCTCCCTCTCTCTCGTCCTCTCTCTCGTCTCTCTTCTCTCCGTCTCCTCTCGTCTCCTCTCGTCTCCTCTCGTCTCCTCTCGTCTCGTCTCTCGTCTCGTCTCTCGTCTCCTCTCGTCTCTCTCTCGTCTCCTCTCGTCTCTCTCGTCTCTCGTCTCTCTCTCTCGTCTCCTCTCGATTACTCGAATATACAATACAGTCGACTCTCGTTAATTCCAACCTGCGATAATTCGATCCTCTCTTTAATTCAAAGCGATTAAGACTTCCCTACAAAATCTCTTTATATAGTCGACTCTCGTTAATTCAAACACTCGATAATTCGTAATATTTTAAGAGTCCCTCGAGTTTCGAATTAACGAGAGTCAACTTCAATAGCCCTAATAGGTAGTTGCCTGAAGTCAAATTTTGGTTTACATTCGAAGACCTCAAAAATGTATCACAGTGTAATGTAGAGAAATTTTAATTACGAAAAAAAAATACACAGAAGCAGTAACGACGGAAGGGAAAGGAACTCATGACTGCGATAAGAAAAAGTTTCTGCTTAGTTAGAATATTTTCAGCCGTAATCGACTATTAGGATCTTAAAAGCATGAAAGCTTGAATATCTTTCCTTACGTTAAGGAGTCTATGAAATGTTTTTAGTTGCTCTCTTATTTCTAGCTAATTCCACTAGAAACGGTTTCACCCGTGACAGCTATTATGAGCATAAATTGAGTAGTTTCACTGCTTAACTATTATTAAACGATTTCAAAATTTTATATCCTTGAGAATCACGTCCTTTTTTTAAATTATGATAAGATAAGACCTAAAAAGTGAGTGTCACGGGTGGGACCGTACTGATAGAATTACCCTTCTGTGAGAATTTTTCTCTGGCATAGGAAATATTGAGGGTCTTAAAAATACATGAAAATCCGAGTTCAACAGTTTGCAAAGACTGTCTCGGTACTGTTTTTAAAAGCTTGAAATCACTCGATAAAGATCGAAAGTGCTTCAAAATTCCCTCTTATATTGAAAATCCTCAATTTAAAGCATAATAAATCCATCTTTTGATCGAAAGGATCTTCTGATGAACAACGAAACGAGGAAAATGCCAATCACAGAATCGCCTTAGGTCGGTGATAGTTTGTTCTCTGTTTGGTTCCGTTCCATCTTCATAAAAATCATATTTTCAACTTCATAATTACGTCCTCTTGATATGAATATTATTGCCGTCGCTCTCTTTATGAATCGTTAAATTTATACTTCGTTGCCATCAAATCAAGTGCGTGCCTGTCACTATGGCGTCCATAAAGATTAAATGAACGATCGGCAAATTACTGCCGGCTGTCTTCTTTGCGAATTTATTTTCGATTACATTTCGGTGCGATATAAAAATTTAATATTCAGATACTCGTATTTCCTTCAATTCTTAAGGCGCTGGTAATCTCTCCTTGGAATTTGTCCTTGAGTAATTTTTTTACAGTCATTTTACAAGCTTTTCTTTAGCCGTCTCTTCAGTGATAAATTGTTCTGCCTTCGGGAAAAAGATGGAGATTACTTGAGACACGGAATACTAAGTAGGATTAAAAAAACATGAAATTTTTATAAGGCTCTTTTTTTTTCCTTCTAAATACATTGAAAGCTCTTTGTATCTGATTTGAATTTGAATCGACAAAAAGAAACTCGAGTTAGAATAAAATCTGAATTAATTCTCTTTTTCCCGAAAACCCAAGAGAAAAATATTTCCACAATAATAGGTATACAAAATAAAGCTGTTGAAATTGAAGTGAAAATTCCAAACAATTTTATTATTTTTTTTTATTTTCACTAATTTAAAGTAAAACTCTCAGTGCAAAACACGAAATCAATTTACATTTTGAATTTTCGCCTAAAAGCATGCATTAAATTAGATAACATATTGCGTTGGATTAACTCAAATAAAAGCGTATATATGTATGTTGCAATAAAATTCAAATTGGCTTATGCTAAAGCCGTTGTATTGAATTCAATAGCAAAAAAAAAAAAAAAAAAAAAAACAGCAAATTGAGTCGTTGAAAGTCCTCTGCATGACTGGGGGGTTTTTTTCCAGGCAGTTTAATTTTACATCCACAAGGAATTAGTGTAAAATTTTTAATTGCGACTGCTGAATCCATTTTTATCTTGAATTGCCATTAAATGAATTGCAAAATCTGCCTGCTCCGTGTGCAAAGAGAATAAAATAAAAGCGGAAACACACACAAACAGGAAAACGTGTGGAACGGAAAAATTGAAAAGGAAATTAATTCGGCCCATGGGGGGAAAAGTTAATTTACATTTTAATTTCACAAACATGAATTAAATATTAAAAGGCTCCACAAACTAGCTTCATTCAACGACGATGGCCACCACCTGCACCACCTCTACCACCTCCCCCACATGAGCTCAGCAAAGACGTTCTTTGGCATATGGAAAAATTTATTGAAATTGACATTGCACGCTTCGATGAGATTTATGTAACTACACATATAGTCCTCCCAGGTAGAGAAGAAAGCGAATTTTTCCGCAACATTTTATGATGAACTCGGAACCAATTTTATTGCCAGATTTTTGATTTCTACGAATAAAGAAAGCTTATTCGTGCTATTAATCTCGTAATGGTTTGAAAGAACAAAACCAGAAGTTTCTATTGTCGAATCGATTTTAGCTTTCAATGTATTTTTTTGTTTTTTGCACATTTGCCTTTATTTTTGCCTTTAATCCTCCCTCAATCGTCAATGGAGCTTTGACAATGTGTGACACAGTAGCGGCTGAGGACATGACATGGCCCTGCTAGAAGGAATTCGCATAAAAATCTTTTCGAATGAAAAAAAAAACGTTATATTTTAATGTTTCGCTCAACCCTTCGAGACCTAAGGAGCGATTCTCCGTTCCTGCAATAAATCCCTTGTAATTTTAACTACGAGTACCTATATCCAAAATGGAGAAGCGTTTTTCACGATCGTATCACTATGTAATCATGTCACATGGTCTGTTAGCTTATGTTATGTTTGGGCGAATAGGATTAAATCCATAATATTTGGTAATAATGAGACTTCAGTGTCCATTAGGGCGTTTCAGACTTGAAAAATGGTGTTGAATTTCGAAGTCGGCGGGGTCTCAAACGAAAGATAATATGGGTATTCATTCAGACCTCGAACTTAGTGAACTTTGAGAACTTTTTAAACAGCCGTCAAAGCTTCCATGTATTTTGACAGTTAACGCAAAGAAGTTCTCAAATTTCAAGCGCAAAATCCAATATTGCGAGAGCCCGATGCGAGAGTGCGCGACGTCACGAAAATGTTTTGCGTGACGCATTTCAATCTCCAATGAGAGTTTTGCGTCACGCAGATGATAGCATAACTTCGCTTCTAGTAATGCAATATTTGAACCGAGTACCAATATAACGAGTACCGAGTACTCATAAAAATAATACGCTATCACTTGAGTTTAAATTTTAATTCAAAATATTCAAACATTTTCAAAAAATTTTCAAAATGAACCAAAGCTCACGAAATATTTTAAAAGCTCTTTTTCACGGAACAGTGAACAGTTTTTGTTTTATTAGTTTAAACGAGTACCCAATGGCGAGTACTCAAAAAATAGCTACATCATTAACCCCTGTCAAATTGCCTCGCAACGAGAAATATTCAATTTTTCAAAATTTTCTCGCTACGATGTCTCGCAGTGCGATACATTGGAGCTTGAACCATATGATTGAATGTATTGAAATTTTTGTGCGTCTCGTCTCGCGCTCTCGCAATGTTGGATTTTGGGCTTCACTCCTTCGAGGGTTCGAATGAATTCCCATAATGTAAATCGAAAAATTTGGGCATTATTTAAATTTTTTTTAAATTGAGGATTTAGGGGTTGACCTACCCAGGGATTTTTCCGATACAGTACTACTTGATTTTCATTGACATCTTAGCTTTAAGTTCTGTTAAGATGATGAAGTTTCATTTCTGCCATAAGATTCAATTTTTCGCTAACAGTCGTTGTTAACCCATTTACAGCCACATTTCCATAAATTTTTCCTAACAGTTCCTTCTTAACCTTAGGCAGGTAAATTACGTAAAATATATGTATACGCCTAGCGTTACCTGTCCATTAGGGTTACCTGTCTAGGGTTAAAAAGGTGCAAAAATGAATAGTGGGTGACGGGTTTTCTGAATTTTTATACGGTTTTTACATATTTTCGGCTCATGTCGTACTTTTAAATGCGTTGAAGAGTAGATGCCATTTTTTCTATATAAAATGTTATATGAAACTTTTTACAGAGAGGACTAACCTTGTTCCTCTAGATCTATTTTAGTCCGATATTCATCCTTTTCTTGTATAAATACTACTCTTTTTCAATCTTAATGTTAAGGTATTCATGAATGTGTACTGATTTCCATTCGATTATTCGGTATTTGTACAGGATTATAACCAGAAAACTCGTACACTACATTCACGCATAATTTTCTGTCATGCGAGTTTTTTTTTTTTTTTTTTTTTTTTTTTTTTTTGAAAATCCATCAAAATCTTTTATGATAAATGATGTTGAGTCTCTCTTCTGCTTGCTCCACTCCTGGACGGAAATGTTGCGATTTACCCACATTTGCCCGCATACCTTTTTGAAAAGCTGCAATTCATTGTCGAAAGTGGGTAAAGTGCAAAGAGGCAAGTGAAAAGGGGAGAAAGAAAGGAGAAGGCAAAGGGAAAGGGAAAAGTAATAAGAAAAGAATGAAACATGACATGGCGAGCATGTGAACAATGTTGCGATTTATATTCTATGTGGGTTGGGTGTGTAACTCCTCCTGCAGGACTTGCATTATTTATTTCCTGTCAGTTTGTAGTCTCTTTAACTGTTCCACTTCGGTTTGCATTACATTGGATACGTTTTTATTTCCTGGAAAAAAGAAAACAAATGTAGTGAAAAGTTGACGGAAGAATTTCAGTTCAAACCACTTTCGTTTATGTTAAGCCTTTCGTGAATTGTTCCATGGAAGCCCTACAATTATTATCGAGCGAAATATCGGATTACATATGAGTTGCTATAAACAATATATACATACATACATATGACATCTATGAATATAGGTACTTTCAATATTTTATTCGACTGTACCTTTTGTCATTTTAACTGCCGATGGCTGGCATATTGATTTTTGCGAAGCATTATGATTCGAGTTGAAAATGATATTGTTTCAAACTGTTTTACATGAAGAGGGTTAAAAAAATGTGCTTGAAAATACATTTTTCATTTGGCTTTAAATGGAATTCTCGGCTTTTTGGAACGATGTAAAAGGACTCCGAATAAATGAAGGAAAAAGTCGATTTCTCGCACGAAATCTGTCGCAAAAAATGTTGCTGCTTGAATCGAAGTTCCTCTCTTTAAAATGGAGCAGAACTATGCATGTAAATTCTTTTCGAATCTATATTGGATCGCACTTTGTCCTGATTTGTTTAAATCCAATATTTAATTTCACACACAAATTTTTCTTTCGATATAATCGACTAGAAAGGCGGTAAGGGCAAGATGAAGAGAAAAATGCCCCTTCGTCTTACATTTCTCTTACCGCATAACTAAAGAATTTTGAAAGAAATATTTTGTTTATAAATCGCGAATAAGCGATGAGAGTTTCAAATTTAAGCCTTAAAGTATGCAGCGTATTTTTTTGATAATGTTTTTGATAACCAGGGCTCGGAGTTTCTAGACTTTTATAAATTTAAAGCATACTTTATGGAGTACAAATTTTGTTAAATTTACATAAATTTAAGATTAAAATCGATTTTTAACTTCAATATGAATTTTTTCGAAGTCAGAAAAGCCGTTTGAAGTTCAACCTAACTAAACTTATTTGCAAAATGTTGGTAAGAAAAATTTTTGCTCCATTAAGTATGCTTTAGATTTATAAAGCATTAAAAATCACGAGCTCTTGTTGATACCAGCTCAAATTTCATATGACTTTTATAATTAATAAAGCATACTTGATATATTACAAATTTTGTATCAATTTACATAAATTTGTTAAAATTTCTTTTTTAACTTCCAATATAATTTTTTCGAAATTCAGAAAATATTTCAAACCTAATCTAAATTTCGCCCAATGTTGTGAATATTTTTCTTTAATAGCTTTAGATTAAAAATCAAAAAATGCGACCTTCATTTGAAACAAAATTTCATAGAAATTAATACAGACTTGTTCTTCGAAAAATTTAAGTTAGCTCCAAGTCTGTAATGCTACTTTTCGAAAAATTTCAAAAATTTCAAAAATCACTAAATGCCCATAAGATTTTGCTTACGAGACCTATAAAAAATATTTTTATTTAAATAAAATATCGAGAAAACTTAGAGTTACTTAAAACTTTTCCGAATTGTAAATTTTTTTAAAAGAAATTAAAAATTTCAAAAATATTGAGCCCATGAAATTGTACATAAAGATTTTTATAATCGCTTTTTTTTTTTCTATTCATTTCATTAAGAACTTGAGTTATTTTTTCCTTTCATTTCAATCAAAACTCGACTCATTAAAAAAAAATGAAAATGGACACATGAAAAGTTCGAATTGTGCCTTTAAAGTCGAAAACAAGTTTCGTGCGGAAAGGCAATAACTTCACGCAAATCCATCAAGATATGAACAATGGGGCGCTGTTGGCAAAGAAATCCCAAAGCACACGAAAATGTATCTAACAACTTCAATCTACTTATTTGACACAAAATATCGATCCGAATTATATAGGTTAGTACTTAATAGTTTCGCTGCAATAGAAACAGCTCAGTATAAATAATGCAAATTGCCTGTGGAGGGGAGTAAATCGAATCGATTTGAAATTCAAATATTGTCGTTTTACTGAAGGGTTTTTTTATTATTTATGAATTAAAAGACTGAAAGCTGAAAATATCTATCACAATCGAGCCTTTTCAATCCAAATTATTGATTTATTTCTGTGAAATTTTTTATTGATAAACAGGGCTCGGATTTCGCTGACTTTTATAAATTTAAAGCATACTTTATGGAGTAAAATTTTTGTTCAACTCCCACAAAGTTAAGATTCAAATCGACTTTTAACTTCAATATGAATTTTTTTGAAGTAAGAAAAGCGATTTGAAGTTCAACTTTGCTAAATTACTCGCAAAATGTTGGTAAGAAAAATTTTTGCTCCATAAAGTATGCTTTAAATTTATAAAAGTCAACAAAATCCGAGCCCTGCAGATAAGGAATGCCAATTAATAAAAAAAATAAATCCGGTATATAATAAAAAATATAAATTACTTAAAAAATAAATTAAAACAATCCCAATTATATTTGGATAACAGAAAATATTTAAATTCGCCACCTAAAGTTATGCATTTGAATATTTACAAACCAATAAGTATCATTTTAAGCCTTTATAAATGAAGCTTCATTAAGGCTTTAAAGATATCCGCACATCTTCAAGCTTCTGATTAAATTGGCAACGAAGAATGAACAGATTTGTCACTATCGGAAATATTCGGAATACTTGAATGCCTACTTTTAGGTGCCGTACTTTAAACATTTTCTGTTGCCCTAATAATATTCATTTAAATAAAATATTAAATTCACCAAAAAAATTAAGAAAAATAAATAGGAACCAACTCAAAGTAACCTTAGTTCAATCGGGATTAATTGCTGTACGATTAATTGTGCAATTTTAACCATTAATTATGACCCAAATTCGTCTAATTAGTCATTAATAACCATTATTTGAATTCAAAGGAAAAAGCCATTCAAATATAATAGTCATCAATATTAATATAATTAATTAACAAACTTGAACATAATCAAGGCGTCGGATTTTGTTGTTTTTATAAATTTAAAGCATACTTTATGGGGCAAATATTTTTTTTACCAACATTTTGCGAATAAGTTTAGCGAAGTTGGCCTAACAAAAGCTTTTTTAACTTCAATAAATTTCATATTAATTCAAAATCGATTTGAATCTTATATTTATGTGAGTTTAACAAAATTTTTACTCCATAAAGTATGCTTTAAATTTATAAATTCAACAAAATCCGAGCCCTGATCAAATAATTCAAATCGGTTCCTTAAGAAGTAAATAATTTTTAGATGTTTTTTGTGGAAGCTTAACTTTCGATTATCAATTATTAAAGGACATAGAATATCTAAAGCCTTTAGCGAAATTATCATTTCATTTTGAAAAAAAAACTTTTTGAAAAATTTGAATCAAAATTTAAGAAAAAAGCAAATATGCGAAAAATCTAATTTCTTAATACAATTTTTATACTTTTAAAGCGGGAGTGCATAAATTTTAGGTTCACATTTTTAACAATCCATAGTGTGTGGACAGTGGTTTAAAAAAAAAATTGACAAAACCGAGTGCAGTCCTTATTTTATGAGTGAAAAAATCAACACAGCCTAGTGGTAGGAGTGAAAAATCCTAAAAAATTAGGTTAAACATTTTTTTCACTAAAATTAATAACATGGAAATCAATGTCATAATTTTTTCAGTAGTTTGATTTGTACTTATTTCGACTCTCCAAGTTATCCATATTATATTCAAAAAAAACCCTCTCTTTGCCGGACTATTTCTTTGCGGATGTGAGAGCTCCTGCAGAAAAGTTTGGATGAAAATTTGAAATATTTAGAGGCTAAATTTGAATATTCGTCTTTGATAATTTAAACATTACGCAACATTAAGGTGCAGCAGAACCCGAGCCATGAAATTTAAATTTCCGCCACCAGGTAAGATTTCATACCAGGATCGCATGCCTGCATTTATCTTTTCAACCGTGTAAGTGTGTTAATATTATCAAAATCAGCTTTTATCAAATTCTTGATTTATGTCTGTGAGATTTTATTTTGATAAACAGGGCTCGGATTTCGCTGACTTTTATAAATTTAAAGCATACTTTATGGAGTAAAATTTTTGTTCAACTCCCACAAAGTTAAGATTCAAATCGACTTTTAACTTCAATATGAATTTTTTTGAAGCAAGAAAAGCGATTTGAAGTTCAACTTTGCTAAAATACTCGCAAAATGTTGGTAAGAAAAATTTTTGCTCCATAAAGTATGCTTTAAATTTTTAAAAGTCAACAAAATCCGAGCCCTGAAGATAAGGAATGCCAATTAATAAAAATGAAATCCGGTAAATAATAAAAAAATCTAAATTACTTAAAAAATAAATGAAAACAATCCCAATTATATTTTAATAACAGAAAATATTTATATTCGACACCTAATGTTATGCATTTGAATATTTACAAACCAATAAGTATCATTTTAAGCCTTTATAAACGATGTTTCATTAAGGCCTTAAAGATATCCGCACATCTTCCAAGCCTCTAACCCAAGATGTGATTAAATTGGCAACGAAGAATGAACAGATTTGTCACTATCGGAAATATTCGAAATACTTGAATGCCTACTTTTAGGTGACGTCTTTAAATATTTTCTGTTGCCCTAATAATATTCATTTAAATAAAATATTAAATTCACCAAAAAAATTAAGAAAAATAAATAGGGGCCAACTCAAAGTAACCTTAGTTCAATCGGGATTAAATTCTGTACGATTAATTGTGCAATTTTAACCATTAATTATGACCCAAATTCATTTAAATAGTGATTAATAACCATTATTTTAATTCAAAGGAAAAAGCCATTCAAATATAATAGATCATATTAATATAATATTAATTATTAATTAATTAACAAACTTGAACATAATCAGTGCTCGGATTTTGTTGTTTTTATCAATTTAAAGCATACTTTATGGGGCAAACATTTTTTTTACCAACATTTTGCGATCGATTTGAATCTTATTTTTATGTGAGTTAAACAAAATTTTTACTCCATAAAGTATGCTTTAAATTTATAATTCAACAAAATCCGAGCTCTGATCATTAGAGCGTGTATTTTTAAGCATTTATAAAATTGAAGCGTACTTTATGGGGCAAAAAATTTGTTCAATTTACATAAAGTTAAGATTCAAATCGATTTTTAGCATATTTAAGACTTTTTCAAAGCTAGGAAATCTCCTTGAAGTTCAAATTCGCTACTTATTTCCAAAATGGTGATAAAAAAACAAATATCCCCCCCACAAAGTATGCTTCAAATTTATAAATGCTTAAAAATACACGCTCTACTGATCATAATGTAATTCAAATCCGGTTCTCTTGAACAAAAGTAAATAATTTTATAAGAGTGGATTGTTTTTGTTGGAAGCTTAACTGTTTCGATTATCAATTATTAGAGGACATACGAATCATCCCATATTGGACACTTTACGCCTTTAAAATAGTTTTTTCCACTTTCACAATTGAAAAGAAAATAACTTTTTGAGGAAAATGACCACTCACGAAATTAAATTTAAGCCCATAAAATAGTACCTACAAAAAAGCGAAGTTTTCCTAGGGCTTTTTTTCTCCTTCAATATCCAGCATGTGCTCATAAATAATTACTTTACTCATAAGCAAGTGCATTGAACTATTCCACCAGCGGGTTGCAGCGATTTTCCGTTGGACACCACTGCACGTTGGATGTCTTCGCTCTGCCGTAGCACAGTGAACTACTTAAGACCAACGAGAAAGAAATGACAAATAGCAGGAGTGCCAGAATTTTCCGCCCTTACTTGGCTTGCCGAATTGGCGCCAAAGTGAAAAGTAAAGAAAACAACACAACGACGACGTCATTTATAAACGCCATGGCTTAAGGGCAGTCTTTCGCTAGCTAACTTTGTTGAATTGGGCTGAACGATGTGTAGAAGGTGTTAGGTTACTCGCCAAGTCATTTGGGGGTTGATCAAACTGGAAAGCACTTTGGCTGTAGTAACATTCGAGACGTAATTTCAATTGAGGACGATGACATCGCTGTCTATTCAGGCGGATAATGAGCAAAAATATTGCAAATTATTTAGATAGGCCATGAACACTGTTCGAGGAATACGTTGTGGCCAACGATTAGGGATTCTTAAGCAGGATTTAATCAATTTTGAATTAAAAAAAAAAATTTTTTTTCTCTTTTGCAGGAATCTAGTTCGTCGCGCATACCACGTCTAGATGGAACCGGAAGTCGTATACCCTTGCCAGGAAGTCTACGAAGCGCTTCTGGTATCCCGACACAACAATCAGGAAAACCAACATTGCTTAAGACATCAGCTGCTGGCAATGTTGGAGCAACGAAACGTCCTTTGTCGTTTGCAGCCCTTACGCCACCATTCACCAGCGATGCGAGCAATTTAAAGAAAAGCTCCTCGGGGGAGCGCATGAACAATGCCGTTAATATTGTCAGCAAGCGGACAACCACGGCGCTCAAGAGATTCTTCGGAATAACACAACAGCAAAAGCCACATCAAGCACTGAATAAACCAGCCGACAAAACTCATACAACCAACGGACCAAAGTCGGCTAACGATGTCACGGTGACAATATCAAAAGCAGACGTGCCAAGAACCTCACTGACCCGATCGGAGACATTTATACGCAGCCAGAATGAACTTAATTTATCGGAGATGACAACCACATTTCCAGCTATGGCACAATCCACACCGTCACATCCATCAACGATCTTTAGATCCCAACAACAAGGGACACGCCTACCCTTTCAAAATGTTAACTCATTAGATGCAACTTTTACGCAGAACCCCACCAATCATCCCTACGGTTCGCGTCATATGACGACTGGTTTTGATAAGAGCGTCAATCAGACGTCAATCGGAAAGACCTTCAACGGCACACTAGAAATCTGTAAGACAATGACCGTTGTCTCACCATTGAAACTACCAATTCAACAAAATCAAAAGCACACGAAAACTGGAATTGCTCAATTGAATTTGAATCAAATAAGGACTCTCGACTATAGTCCGAAATACTCGAATTTGGATATCGATATGACCGAAATTATTAAGACGGGAAAATCACTGATGTGCTCGTCGCCTGGCATAGCAACACCAGCGACCGATGCGACCTTTTCAAATCCCGGCTCCGTTGAGAACTTGCCAATGATCGAGGATGTAAGTGTGCCATCGGGTTTCGATTTGGATGTAACGTTGCAAGCCGCAGAAGACCCGGAGACTAGAACCCTTACCAATGCCCATACAGATGTAATAATGTCACTGGCACCGGATAAGTCCACTTAAATCTACCTTTGCATTCAACAATGAATACAAGTCGCCTTTTAGATTTCTCCTCGGACGATTTGATGTCCTCCGTTGGTCAATTTAAATTTCTCAATGCCAGCAAAGACGATCTGGAATGAGGAAAAGAAACGAACTCAACGCAGCTCCTCTATATGACGCAATATTCTGTCTCAGCAACCACAACGCCCGATATAAAACCAAAATTAAATGGCGATGAATTCCTCATTTATTTCGCCATTCTCGCTAAAGAGCGCCCAGAGCGATCTGGTCTTGCCGACACAAACACCCGATGATGCATCGTCAAATCAAAGGCTGTAGCTCATGCAGAGCAATTTATTTATGGTGACTCGCCTGCACACGTGGCAGCAGCAACGGCCATTCCCTACAGTGTCGAAACTCAGCTTTTTTCGCACTCGTGGTATTGTAAAACTCGGCTGCGCCTCGTTTTTACAACATTTACCACTCGTGCAAAAAAAAGCTTCATTTCGACACTTGTATCGAAAATATCTATTTTTTTAATTTAGTGGGGATATTTCTTACAGCCACTAGTAAAAGCAAGTCAGAAACATTTTCACTTCCACTACAGAGAATTTAGTGTAAATTTTTTACATTCACTAATTTTACTACTGAAAATAGTGGAAGAGAATTCAAATCACTACGAATTAGTGGAACCGAATATTTTAAATTTCACTCATAAAGAAACTAGTGGGGCTGAAAATTTAGTTCACTACCCCAGGTCTGCTTTTTGAATCCATTGGAGAATTCGGCAACACTGATCAAGATAGTGGTGCATTTAAAACTAGTTTATTCGGCTCTACGTCTTTTTCTATCGCTGAAAATCGCCAAATTTTTTTTTCGTGAATCAAGAAAAATTCTTATTTTAAGCTATGATACGAATTATCCAATAATGGCGACTTTATGCTTTTGAAATAGTTTTTTCCACTTTCATAATTGAAAAGAAAAGAACTTTTTAAGGAAAATGACCACTCACGAAATTAATTTTAAGCCCATAAAATAGTTCCTCCAAAAAAAGCGAAGTTTTCCTAGGGCTTTTTTTCTCCTTCAATATCCAGCATGTGCTCATAAATAATTACTTTACTCATAAGCAAGTGCATTGAACTATTCCACCAGCGGGTTGCAGCGATTTTCCGTTGGACACCACTGCACGTTGGATGTCTTCGCTCTGCCGTAGCACAGTGAACTACTTAAGACCAACGAGAAAGAAATGACAAATAGCAGGAGTGCCAGAATTTTCCGCCCTTACTTGGCTTGCCGAATTGGCGCCAAAGTGAAAAAAAGTAAAACAACAACAACGACGACGTCATTTATAAACGCCATGGCTTAAGGGCAGTCTTTCGCTAGCTAACTTTGTTGAATTGGGCTGAACGATGTGTAGAAGGTGTTAGGTTACTCGCCAAGTCATTTGGGGGTTGATCAAACTGGAAAGCACTTTGGCTGTAGTAACATTCGAGACGTAATTTCAATTGAGGACGATGACATCGCTGTCTATTCAGCCGGATAATGAGCAAAAATATTGCAAATTATTTAGATAGGCCATGAACACTGTTCGAGGAATACGTTGTGGCCAACGATTAGGGATTCTTAAGCAGGATTTAATCAATTTTGAATTAAAAAAAAAAATTTTTTTTTCTCTTTTGCAGGAATCTAGTTCGTCGCGCATACCACGTCTGGATGGAACCGGAAGTCGTATACCCTTGCCAGGAAGTCTACGAAGCGCTTCTGGTATCCCGACACAACAATCAGGAAAACCAACATTGCTTAAGACATCAGCTGCTGGCAATGTTGGAGCAACGAAACGTCCTTTGTCGTTTGCAGCCCTTACGCCACCATTCACCAGCGATGCGAGCAATTTAAAGAAAAGCTCCTCGGGGGAGCGCATGAACAATGCCGTTAATATTGTCAGCAAGCGGACAACCACGGCGCTCAAGAGACTCTTCGGAATAACACAACAGCAAAAGCCACATCAAGCACTGAATAAACCAGCCGACAAAACTCATACAACCAACGGACCAAAGTCGGCTAACGATGTCACGGTGACAATATCAAAAGCAGACGTGCCAAGAACCTCACTGACCCGATCGGAGACATTTATACGCAGCCAGAATGAACTTAATTTATCGGAGATGACAACCACATTTCCAGCTATGGCACAATCCACACCGTCACATCCATCAACGATCTTTAGATCCCAACAACAAGGGACACGCCTACCCTTTCAAAATGTTAACTCATTAGATGCAACTTTTACGCAGAACCCCACCAATCATCCCTACGGTTCGCGTCATATGACGACTGGTTTTGATAAGAGCGTCAATCAGACGTCAATCGGAAAGACCTTCAACGGCACACTAGAAATCTGTAAAACAATGACCGTTGTCTCGCCATTGAAACTACCAATTCAACAAAATCAAAAGCACACGAAAACTGGAATTGCTCACTTGAATTTGAATCAAATAAGGACTCTCGACTACAGTCCGAAATACTCGAATTTGGATATCGATATGACCGAAATTATTAAGACGGGAAAATCACTGATGTGTTTGTCGCCTGGCATAGCAACACCAGCGACCGATGCGACCTTTTCAAATCCCGGCTCCGTTGAGAACTTGCCAATGATCGAGGATGTAAGTGTGCCATCGGGATTCGATTTGGATGTAACGTTGCAAGCCGCAGAAGACCCGGAGACTAGAACCCTTACCAATGCCCATACAGATGTAATAATGTCACTGGCACCGGATAAGTCACACTTAAATCTACCTTTGCATTCAACAATGAATACAAGTCGCCTTTTAGATTTCTCCTCGGACGATTTGATGTCCTCCGTTGGTCAATTTAAATTTCTCAATGCCAGCAAAGACGATCTGAATGAAGGAAAAGAAACGAACTCAACGCAGCTCCTCTATATGACGCAATATTCTGTCTCAGCAACCACAACGCCCGATATAAAACCAAAATTAAATGGCGATGAAAGTTCCTCATTGTATTTCGCCATTCTCGCTAAAGAGCGCCCAGAGCGATCTGGTCTTGCCGACACAAACACCCGATGATGCATCGCTCAAATCAAAGGCTGTAGCTCATGCAGAGCAATTTATTTATGGTGACTCGCCTGCACACGTGGCAGCAGCAACGGCCATCTTCCCTACAGGATGTCAGCAATCCAAATCAAAAGTCACGATCACGATTCTCTTTTGGTGCCGACTTAGCTGAGTGCACCCTGGACTGTTCGATTGAGCTGATCGATGTCTCGCTATCGTCAAATGCCACAGCATTGATGGGTAACTCTCAATCGCAACAATCCCTCTCGATGCAGCAACTTCACGCGCAACAACATACGCAGCAGCAGAATCACCACCAGCAACAGATGCTCAAAAAATGCAATTCCATCGATTTGGATGAAAGTCTTGGTATTTTAACACCCGATCAGATGAAGGAATTCCTCGACTCGACCGCGACAAACAACACCAACAATCTGGAGTTGCCATTAGGTGCGAGTGCAACAGCAGGTTGCGTTAGCAGCAACAAGCAACAATTGTCATTCAATCTAATGCGCATGGATCAAACACCGTCACCCGAGGATCTACCCCTCGATCCAGTAGCAGTGAAAACCGATTGCGACGATTCAGTCGTTTCGATGGTCGAGCAGCAGCATTTACAGCAACAAGCAGCATTTACGCTCGCTGCGCAAAAGGAGCAAACGCAACAAATGTCCCAACAGGCTCAAGGACAAACCAACTGCAACAGCAGCAGCAACAGCACAACAACAGCAGCAACAGCAACGAACCAGTGTCCCTGCATACGGACACAGAACTTTCCAAAACGGAGCCCATCATGACGAAATCGAATGTCACAAAGATTTCTACCAGTTTCATAACAAGTGTCACCAGTGTCACTAGCCTCGATACCGGATATCAAGGTGATGGTGAAATGTCACGTCCAGCGTCCCGCGGCGCCGGTGATCATTCACCATCGAATGGACCGGCAGCACGTCGGTGTGGACATGTCTCGCGACAGCCGAGTTTCAATCAACAATTTCAGCAACACAATCAGCAATTGCCACCGATTAGACGTCAAGATCCAATGACCGATTCGGATTTCTTCACCGAATCCGATGCCGATGATTTGCTTCATCGTGGCGATCGACGTGCCCAGGTCATCGATGGCCAGCTATACAATTGCCCAACGCTACAGTCGGCGGCTGCTTCGGTTTTCATTACCGAGGATCCTCAAATGGAAGACTCTTGCATGGAATCGTCGGGAATATTCACCGATGTCGAGAATCGCTGCGAGGAGGATTTAACACAAATGCGACGACAGGACAATATGCAAGATATGTCGCCCGACGGTGAGGCTGATGACTCAACAGAAACCGTTAAAAGTAACCGCGAAAGAAACGGCACGTCCAAGTCCAGCAAAGCCACGACGACCTACGACCCAGATACGATGATCGGCCAAGGTCAACCGCTACAGCATAACTCCTCATCGCACACAATCCCCTCGCACAGCTGCAGCGCTGATCGACTCTCAGCTACGATCTCCAATCGCACATCATACTGCAGCGTCGAAGATGCTTTCTTTGACGAAATGAGCGTAAGTTTTTTTCTTCTCACAAGATCGTTTTTTTTTTTAGCGATAATCCGTTAAATTTTGACTGTTTTTTTCAAGCTATAGACTATTTAGCTTCTTTCTATTCGCTAAAAATACTGGACTCGAAAATTGCTAGACGGTTTTAAGGGTGTTATAGTTCTTCAACTATAAAAATATTAGATACAATTTTTTTTTTGCGAATTTTTGAAGAGTCAAGGGAAAATGGAAATCAAAAGTTGTGACAGTTTTGTTGAAATTTTTAAATTTTTTTTTCTGACCGCGCTCATCAAAACCACCATTCATCCATCATCATTACGAAGCCAAAAAAGATTTTAAATAAAATTTTGTTCTAGACAGGCCCCGATTTAGAGGTTGACAAGCCGGGTAAATGGCCAAAAGGACCGGTATTTTACGTACATAGGCATGGGAAAAGAGTTGGGACCCAATTAGTAGTGATGCCACGAATATTCGGCCACTATTCGGTATTCGGCCTATTCGGCGTCATTTTTCAGTATTCGGTATTCGGCCGAATACCGAATAGTAGAAATAACTTATTAAAAAACTCAGCAGTAACTAGAAATTAAATTTTTCTCACAATAACGTAAAAAAATTTAATTAACGAGAACTAAAATTACAGCAGATTTGCATTTTATTCTTTAGAAATATTAAATTTACGCTAGCTTCTTCTAAATTTTCTTCGAAAACATTATAAACAGTGGGCAAATTTTTCAGCGGCAGCTTTTGCCTTGACTCCAGCTAGTCGCGAGTAGGCCCAAGCTGTCTTTACTACGTGCCGAATATTCGGTTGCCGAATATTCGTTATTCGGCCGAGAGGTTGACCGAATATTCGGTATTCGGCCAAATCCACTATTCGGGGCATCACTACCAATTAGTGTCATCGCAGGGACCCCAAATATTTCTTAAAGTGTCGAAAACGCCGGATCGGGCCCTACTTATAGTGGAGAAACGTTTCCGAAGGCGAAATAAACTTTGCCACGCCCTTTTTGGATTTTTTCACACCCTACTTCTCAATATCAAAAGAAATTTCCTTCAGATTTTGTTTTCAATTTTGAATTTTTAAAGTCAAATCTTAGAAATTGCCTACACTTTTGAATATTTGATTTGTTCCATAGAAGCTACGAACAAATGGTCCGATTGAAACATTTTCGAAATTTCATTTTAATCATACAACATTTCTTTCGGTTCAAAGTGACAGACAAAGCGACAGGTTGATAGGCAGCCAGACGATCGAACGACTAAGAAAGAAGACTAAATTTATCTCACCGACAGATGAACAAACGCCACAGAGCTCTTTGTAAACGTTCGATTGCGTACGAAATTCATCCGAGAAACAAGTGGAAATCAGTTTTCTGATGAATTTCACGCCGTGCGGACGTGTGTAGACAGGCGCGCTGACGGATTTTTATTTTGTTTTTAACGAAAAATTCTATTTCATTCAGAAAATCAAATTATTGAAATCAGTTTTATTAAAGTGAAGTGTTTTTTTTTTGTGTTCGTTTTCGTAACATTTGCAGGTACATAAAAGCTTCATAAAACCTCCAAACGAAAGTGACAACAAAGTGAGTGTTGGCGGTGGAGGCGGCGGTGGCAGCGGCGACGGTGCTTCTCCAACGACGGAATACAATGAAATACCGGCGCCAAAGAAAATTGTAAAATCGCATTTGAAATCGGCAACCGGATCGTTTGATAGTGGCGGCTCGAAACAAACCAAACAAAACAAATCGATTGTGAATGCAAGGGGCAAAAGTGTTGATTCGAAATCCACGGCCTCCGAATTGCCGATTGTGCGTAAGGCTGCGCATGCGCCCAATAAATGGGACGTAGTTATGAATAAAATTGCCAGCAATAAGCCGGCCGTGCGCAAGAATTACAATGACGTGAAATCGAAAGTGTCGACAACGCGGGCGGCGGGGGGCAGTGGCAGTGGAACAGCCTCGCCGACCACGCCCACAATTCGTCGTACGCCGATAAGTGCCTTGAACAGCACTTCAAGTCCCATCACAAGTGCAAATAAAAATGTTCGCGCAAGTAAAACACCAACGTCGACTTCCAGCACCCCGACTGGTGTCAAGAAGGCCACCGACGTTGGCTCGCGAAATGGATCTCCACTTCATCAGGTGCAGACGCACGGCAAGCGCCTATTGCAAGGTGCTACTAAACGGTAAGTGATTGAAGTCAATTAATACCTGTGTACTATCAAACCTCAAGCCTTGAATTTATCTCCTTTTATTATATGTATTTTTGTTTGATAACTTAGTTTTACTGTCGAAAAAAAAAACGTGCAATTCAAGGACACATTTTTTTTTTAAATATTTACCTCGAGAAATTTTATCAGTGTTCGTCGCTCTTCACTTGTCTGATAGACCAATTACGTTTTTGTAAGCGTGTTGAGCGGGCATGAAAAAAAAATTTTTTTTTTTTTTCTGTGGGAAAGGTAAACAAGTGCCTTTTCTGCTTTTACAGCACATTCCAATCGTTTAAAGTTAAAAGTTTTTTAGCGCTAAGAAGATAAGCTTCTTCCAAGTGCGTCGCTCATGTCGCTTGATTTTGCTTATTGCCAACACGTCTAGCCACATGTTTCAATAAATTTCCAATTTTTTCTCCCCTTCCTTTTGTCATTATTATTACTATTGTTATTATTATTATTATTATTTTTTTTTTTTTTGGGTAATTTCTTTTTAATTTTAGCAAACAGTTGACGGTTTTTTCTTTTAATATTTAATTAAGTGTTTGCTAAAAATGATTCAAACTGAAAAAAAATCATGGATAGTGTGACCATGTTGCGAAAAACACGAGTCGGAAACATTTGTCACGTATTTATGCAAATGTTTTTTTTTCTTCTCTCTCTCAATTATTTATTTTGTTCCAAAGTTTCCTTGTGTCATAGCTTTAGTGTGTGCTTTTGGAATTTAAGTTGTCATCGATCATCGAGAATATAACAATTCATAAACGAATGCAGGGGCCACTTACTCATCCATAGATCTCTAAAAATAAATATAAAAAATATATATATAAATGAAAATTTCGAATAATTAAAAAAAAAGTGCGAAGTTTGACCAAAGGTCCTCCAACTAGGTTAGGTTAGAGTGGCTGCCCCCTTTAAGGGGACACACTTAGGCCGCATATGGGCCCGTTGTGGTACGTCCTCCAACTATATTCTGAATAATATTCTGATTGATCCCTTAATGATTATGATGATGATATGAAGGTGGGTGGGACATTAGTCCCTTGGCAATCAGGAAATTTTGCCCATTTTGGTGTCCCGAGGGAAGAGGAAGTGGGGAAAGAAAGGAAGTGGAAAGATGGAAGGAAAGGAGGAGGTTTTTAGTTCTCTTGTGGTAACCAAGAAGTTCTGTGAGAGCTAGAGAATGGATGTTTTCCATGCTAAGTAAGTCGCGGCCCCACAATCCTATCCTGGCCCGTGAGAAAGCAGTTCAGGATTGAACCCTTATTATGGTATAAAAAGTATTCACCAGATGGAAGTGAGTAAAGTGAGTAAAAATTTCCGCACGTATCAATTTCGATTATTTACTGTACAAAAATAAACCCTTTCAATTAAAGCCTTCCTTTCTTTTAAGAACCTTTCTTCATATGCCATCTGTCCAGAGAACTTTGGGATTTTTCTTCCATGGAGATTCTCCTATATGGACCTAGACTCGGTAAATCTTACCCAAATAGATGGCTTTGTGATTAGCTCAAAATGGTTCTAAAAATAGGTGTTCACCTCTATAGGGTATCACAATGGATCTTAGGTCCACGTGTGCCCCATTAACCGAACCTACCCTAACCTTCTTTGGGGTCCCCTCGACAAAACAGGTTGAGCAAAATGAAAAAAAAAATCACCCTTCGTTCTGTGAAGGCAATTAGGGTCCCATTCCGGAAGCTAAGTCTCGATAAAAATTTTGAACAATTTTGAATTGCTTGATCTGCTTTTCCGCCTCCTCTCGCCCACAAAGAAAGTACCTCTAAGAAAGCAAAACTTCATGAGAACGGCTGGTCTCTATCAGCGTAACAATTCACCTTGGTAACCTTGGTCATTCCTTCATTCACATTACGTGATCTCTATTATTTTCGAATGAAATTTTATTCATTACGGAAGCTTCAATTGAATCAGAAGTTTGACGTAATATCAACGTTCGAAGTCCGAACACCTGCATTGCTGTGAAAAGCTTAAAATATGAAGATAATAAAAGCAAATCCTGTCCAACAATTTGTTCTCTTATTCGAATCAAATGATTGCGTGCCATCAATCAGGAGAATATTGATAAAATAAAAAAACCAAATTAATGTCACAATTTCTATCGATGCGATGTTTCCCCTGCGGCACGAATGCCCTTCAGTGTTGTGTTGTTGATGAAATCCGACATTCCCGGACGTAATGATTCCGGGCGCCATGCTGTGATGAATATGAGGCAAAATTTGATGCAAGGAATTCAAGTCGGTGGTTCTTTGTAAAGTGCGTGACATTTTTCGCATATTTCTGTTGAATTTTTTGAAAAGTTCCCTCAATTCTCGTTACGATTTTTATATCACTCTTGCGAGATAGAGCGATGACGTACTCTCGTTTAATTACATTCATCTATGTATGTAGAATGTACATTGTACTTCTAGTTTGGCTTGGCGTCAATAAGATGACATCTTTTCGTTCACACACTTGCTTGCGGCTATGGAAATCATAATTTTTCATCATTTTGAGCACAGTTCGGAAAGTAAAATTGCAAAAATTCTGACGCATAAAAATTTGAGTTGAGCTTCTTCCTACGTGGGTCGTACGGTTAGTTCTAAGGATTTGGTTTAAACTCAATTCAAAGTTCAGATGTTGTGATATTTCACGTCGTCATGAACTTTCTGAACGATCCTCAGATATAAAATCATCCTCTCATAATCGTTTTTTTTTTAAATATTTTGAAGTAATTATTGCGTGTATCCATCGATTGTTGTATGGACTGACTGCGTTAACATCGTGTGACAGTCTTTTGCCACACGAATCACGACCCTACCTCGTAGATATGTGTACATATAAGTATCCCAGCGGGAAATGTCCCGCGGACATCCCCGATGATGTCCTAGTGACTTCGGAGCCGGAATGCATGCTATTTCCGGTGACACTTTGTATGACATTTACACAGGAGCTGACAGGGACTTCAGCGGTGACATTATCACTGGAAGATTAGAAAATCTCACTGGTCATGCTAGGGGATGCGATGGCGAAAAAAGCATTTGAGAGCAGCACATTGCTCTTTTCTCTCTAAATGTCAATTTATAGAAACCAGTTTGATAGCTCTCTTCTTTGCCCTCTCTTTGAATATTTCGGAAATTTTAAAAAATCTATTTTTAACAATTTTTATTCGCCTCTGCCAGGGATCGAACCCGCGATCTTCGGATTCTGGAGTCGAGCACTCATCATCTACGCGACTTCATGCTAACGCTGAACTGACGCTAAAACTTTATTTAAATTTCAGTAGCCAATGAGAGTCAAGCACATGAACAGCATCCCTCCACGATGACATGTCCTCAAAGATGTCATGCATGACAATGTCACCTATATGTCATCGATGACATCATTGATGACTTTGTCATGCTGGAGATAATTTTCCGCTGGGAATCCCTCCACGATGACATGTTCTCCAAGATGTCATGCATGACAATGTCACCTATATGTCATCGATGACATCATTGATGACTTTGTCATGCTGGAGATAATTTTCCGCTGGGTACCTCGTAGATATGTGTACATATATATATATGTGTGTGTTGCTCTGTTTATGTTTTAATTCCTGCTGACAACTTTGACAGTTTCATAGCACTTGTAATAATACATTCCTGTAATGCATTAAAAAAACATTGTTGTTGTTTCGGTGTTGCACTAATGCTCGTTGTTTTCGCTGCCACTCGAAGTTTACGAAATAAATTCAACTGAAGCAAGGAGAAAATTTATTGCCATACTTGAAAGTTTTTTATAGTTTCGTTGTGTTGAGGTTTTGAGGTATTTTTTTATATTTTTTTTATTTTATTGAAATTCCCCAAATTCGATTTTCGTTAAATGAGAGATTGAGGAATTTCAAGCGGTTTTCTGTTTGTGGTTGGTTTCTTCAAGTGCCTCCAAGGGCCTTGCTGTTACGTCAAAGCGCGCAAAATTAAGATTGATCGATTGCTTTCCTGAGTTTGCCAATAAAAAGTTTATTTTATCGAAGAAAAATATTGTTCCTAAAGTTCGATTTATGCTTTCCAGATTAATTTTATTTTGTTTGTTTTGGTCTTCTCCTTTCGCCGTTGTTGTTCGTTTCGCGTTGACCATGAATTTTCTAGTCGATGAGGCTTATGGTGTTTTTTTCTATTGCTTTTTAATGTTTTTGTACGTATTTTTGAAATTTATTTTCCATTAAAACACATGTGCTTTTTTTTAGTTTAGTATATCGAAGTTGAATCTTGTTTGTTATTGTGAAACATTAATGAATTTTTCAAGAGTTTCTACACAACAGAAATGTGCCTCATACATATATGCTCTCATAATTAATTATAAAAAATTTTTTATTATAAAAAAGTGCATTAGAAATGAATGAAATCATTAATTTTTCAAGTGTAAATTAATACATAAAATTATCCACTGTAGCACAAACTGCATTCTATCCACAATAGTGACACAATCATTTAATTTAACCCTTTCGTGTCTACTGGGACAATAAGTCCCACTCAGTTAAAACATGATTTTTTCTAGTGGGAGATTTTTGTCCCATCTGAAACTGTTATTGGGATTATATAACTCAGGATAACCGAAGGATATTTGAAATTTTTGAGTTATACAGTAGTTTCGCTATATAATAAAGTCAATTTTGCCAAGAAATTTCATTCTTTTATCCGGTTTTCTCTTATATAAGAACCCGTTTATAAGAAAATTCTTTCTTATAAAAAAAAACCGTTTGTAAGAAAATTTTTTTATCAATTATTATTTGGGCTTTTTGGTCCCTCATTTTTCACTTATAAGGTAAGTGTACCACGTAAGCCCCACCTAACACCTTTTCGATTACAGCGTACAAAGTATTGATGATAGAAACCCGATTGTTTTTGTGTTGTTTTATTTGATAAATTTTCTATAGAAAAACAAAAAATTCTACCAAAAATCATTATCGGAAAAGCTCCTAAAATGCGATTTAAAAAAATGTCATTTTGGGCCTTACGAGGAACATGTGTTCCTTAAAAGGCCCACTTACTCCTTGTTTGAGATAATGAACCCAAACTTGCATTCATTACTTTTGAAAGCCTTTTATGTTAATTTATATTGTAAAAGCTAGTAAAAAAAATTAAAGTATCAGACAAAATTCGTTTATTTAAAAAAAAACTTAACGAATGTTACTAACCTGTTTTTGATTAAGAATTAAAGATTAAACGCTATTTAAGCAAAAAAAAGGTATAGTTGCCGTCTTTTGACCTCAGAGCAGCTCAATATAAGGTTTCTTAATGACCGTTGTTGAATTTTTTATGGTGGGCCTTCATAGGCCTTCCAAGAAAAAAAAAATTTGCTTTTGATTTTTTTACCATAAACATAGCTCTGTATCTTCACAATACAACAAACTTTGTTATTTTAAGAAAGCAGCCCACAATTTCACTATAGATCATTATTTTTTAAGCATCGTCCACTATAAAAATGGCTTTTTTACGCCTCTGTTATTTTCAATTGACTGTGGTCGCCGCAAATATAGTGCGATTGTCTTAATTTTTTATTTCTACGAAATAACTTGAGGACATGTTTCAACATGTGCAAGTACAGAAACATTTGATAGTTAGAAGTTGGTTAAAATGAAAGTGGGCCTTACGAGGAGCCGGGCCTTACGTGGTACACTTACCTTAGTGAAAAATGTACTTTTGGCAATTGAAAAAATTATTTTTTTCAGAAATTACCGAGAAGTGTGGAAAGCCGACACGACCGGGTTTCGAACCTAGCTTACAGGTTCATCATCATTTTTCTTATATAAACTACCGATATTTGAAAATAGGGGTGTTAAATTTTTGATAAAAACCAAGTTTATTATATAAAATTTTTTTCCATACAAAAAGATTTTTTGGTTTTGGTAAACAATTTCTTAACGGGGAGTTTTTCTTATATACGAGTTTTTTAATATACAAACATTTTTGTACAGAGCTTAATATAAATGGACTTGGTGCCCTGATATTCCTTTCTTAAAGGCGGGTTTTTTTTATATACGAGTTTCTTATATAGCGAAACTACTGTATGCAGAACATGTATTCTTTTTGCACCTTTATCCATATCTGCAATCAGTTTTTAAAAAAAAGCCTGTTTCGAAAAAAAAAACTCCGGCGCGAAAGGGTTAAACTTTATTCTTCTCCATTCCGGTGGATAGAGTGCAGTGGAGTATGGTAAATGAAAGAAAAAGTCATGCTTGTGCGTTTGGGCGTTTTTCTCACACTCACACACAGCTCAGACACAAAAAAAAAAATTGTCGGTTTTCAACAAATTTTTTTTTTTTTTTTTTACATCGAGCTGTCGCCGGCCATAAAGTTACACGATACCGCAGTCATCGCTGCTGCTCCGCGTTCAGACTGTACGTCAGTAGGCTTGTTTCGCACCTCATTTAAATAGTTAGACGCAAACGAGCTTTACGCATAAATTTTCAGTTAGTTGAAGTGTTTTCTTCGATCGTGCACTCTACAATAGGTCATGTAAGGTACTGAAATTAAAAATTTAATTGAGAGTGTTTTTGTTATTTTGATGTAACCACTTTTCGAAATCGATTTTTCTTTTCTTTCATATATCGATAGTAAAAGTTATTGAGAATATGCTGTGAAAAAAATCAGACCCAAATTCCAAGTATTAAAAAGTTGCAGCCTAAGCGACTTCTTCTGCTCTTGAGACTTCATACGCCTTTTTTCGAAACGTCATTTTCTGTCACAGAGAGCATCCTGCCGACCAAACTATCCACCGATTGTTTTGAAATTTAAATATTTTTTCCACTTATTAGTGGTTTTCGCAGGTACCAGAGTTGTATTTTTTCGAAATTTTTTTATATTTTTTAATGATTTTTTTTTTTTTTTTACAAAAAAATCACGATTTTGGACCCTATTTTTCCGCAGTCTGCCATTTTCATAAAATAAAATTTTAATAACTCTGGTACGGACGATAAGGACATACGTTCTCACACAGAGAAAACAGCACATAATAAATACCTAATAAAATAGAACAAAATTAATAAGATATCTCTATGGTTTTTTTTTTCAAGAAGAAAGAAGAAGATTGTTTACCCATCATCTTACAGGAAACTAATGAAATCAATAAGAAATCCATTTTTAATACAATTCAGTATAAAACCTAATGGAATCAAGAAGTGTTTCTCTATGGATTGTTTTTTTTGGTGCCAAAAATAACGGAAATTGAGCAGTGGTGCCAACCCAAAAAGAATTTTCCCCCTAAATTAATTTCAAAAACCCCTAAAATCCTTCAATTTTAAACTAAAATACCCTAAAAATGCGTGTACCGTTTTTCGTTGTATTGGCGTTAGTAGGGATGTGAAAAAAGCATCGGTAAAAGTCAGCATTTTCATGTATCGAATATCACCAGAAAAAATTCGGTACATGTAAAAGCTGTTTAAGAAACAAGCGAGTTTCGGATGAAAGACAAGCGAAACAATTTTATGTGGTATGAATGAAAAAAATTGGATTCAGTAATTATTTTCCCCGAAAAAAACCCTAAACATTTTTAACCCCCAAAAAATACCAAATTCAAATCAATTTCCCCCAAAAATGGGGTAAAATACCCTAAGTTGGCAGCACTGAAATTGTGTGCAAAAAATTGTGAATAACTAGTTTTCTTCTTGATTTCATGTGTTTTCCTTCTTGATAAAATTAAAAAGACCATATTAAAATAATAAGGAATCTCTTTGGAACAATCTTCTCTTCTTTCTGCTGGGGTACCCCTTAGCCTAAAAACGTTTCATAGAGAAAATCTTCTTGAATCTATTAGGCAGTTTTGGCTCTGTGCACCCATAGTCCATTCGATTTTTTTATTTCAGACAACCTGAATAGCCTCTACTGTGTTGCCCAACGACCTACTTTCACAAAAAAAAAAAAAAAATAACGTAAAAAAAATTTTTTTGTTTGCCGTTTAAGTTATAAACTAAAACATACTTATACAAAAATTAAAATGATTGAACTTCATCAACATCAGAGTAACCCCTCAAGTCCAAAGTGTAAACTCTCACTAAGAAACATCACCGCAAAGCAGATGGAATACGAATCTTTTCTTTTCCATTAAAATAGGAAACTCATTCAAATCAGAAAAATCCGATGTCCACTCATGAGGAAGTTTCATTCCCTCAAAAAAAAAAAAAAAAAAAAAAAAATTAAATACAATTAAAGCACTTCATTGAATTATGTAGGTCTTTAGGTCAATTAAATTTTCACAAGCGAAGAGAGCGATAGAGTGCTTTAGGTATTCAATGTGCCCCTTCGTAAGTTTCAACTATTGAAGCCATGCAATTATATAAGGTATCTCTATACATATGCATATATGTAAGAATGTATACATGTAAATGAACTAACACATCAATATTCAATTATCAATAAAAGGTACACTCCTTAACTTTGGAACCTCGCACTGCGGTCTTAGCACTTACTACATTCAATTCAATTCAATTTGCTTGAATGCAAATCCCGGCAAGCCAGCCAGCCGTCAGCCGTCGAGTCGTGTGAAGTCTCGAGTTGACTCAAGCGTACGTGATTTGCAATTGTTGCGATTAAAATCATTCATTTTCAGTAATGAACAATTTAAAAAATTACAAAAATAAAAAATGACAAAAGAAAAAAAAAATAACACCAGCGTTTGATGATGCCCCTTTAGCGATTCGTTGATTTGGAACATACCACACCACACCACACCACATTTCGGGCAGGCAACAACTTCGCTGCTCTTTGACACTGCCGACGTTCGGTGTTTTCGCTTCGGAAAATGTTTTTCAATTTTTTGCGATTTTTTTTTTCAATCTGTTTTATCTCTAAAATTGTGCAATAAGGCATCAGTTTGTGTTGAATATTCGTAGATTCTATTTTTCATGAGCTAAAATAGTTTGAATGGCGTTCATTGTTTGGAATGCATGTTTGGAAGGCTGGCGTAGTCAAGTGCACAAAGGCGATGGGGGGGTGGGTACGATTAGGAAAGATGTGCAGTTGTTTGAATTTTTTTTTTTTTTACCCTTTTTCTCATAATGCCCCATAATGCTTTTTCCACAAGGTTAAATCGTATGTCATTTTCGTTGGTGTGTACTCTAAGGCTTTTGTAGGCTTTTCATTGCACGATGAAAAGCGTGTTTCCTTCCGCCTTTCTTTGCCTTCGTTCGTTCGTTCGTTCGTTGTTAGGGGCCACATCCGAGTACGAAAGCATGAGTTTTCTTGACAACATTTTAATAACAGAAATACTTGAAGGAAAGCATAAAAATGAAAAACGAAATTCAACGTTTGTCAGAGAGAAAAAAATAAAAATGAAAAATAAAAAAAATTCATTTAGCACCCAAGTTCAGGGTCACAGCATTACACGACGAATTGATTGCGTAATCGCCTCAAAAAATGAAAAACAAACTTAATTTCGAATTCTCAGAATAAACGTTTTTAAATGGAGAAAATGAGCTCTAATGAAGCCCTGCTCGACATGCAGACAACGCGTTTTTGGACTGGATAATTTTGCGGCTTTTTAAAAAAAAATGTTTTTTTTTGTTTTTGTAAGCTCAACTCGTCTTTATCTGAGCCGGCTTTAGTCGAATAACCCAAAAAGCAGAAATTTTAAATTAAAAAAAAAAATCTTCTGATGAGCAATTTTGAGGCTCGTAATCATGTGTGTGAGGGAGAAGTATTTATTACAATTTCAGTTTTTTTTTTTTTTTTTGGAATTATCATAACCAGTTTTCGGTTGAGACGCCCTAAGCTTGTATGGAAAAAGCAACAAGCCATCATCACAATCCAAATGTGGCATCATAAATTTTTTTTTGCGGCGTAATTAAAGATTAAAATTCTTGTTTTTTTTTCGCTCAAAATAATTAAAACTTTTTCAGTTAATCTCATGCACCGAATGTGTCTGGTTTTCCTATAATTTATTCTTGTTTGTACTTATTTTAATTAGCCACGATAAACGGTGGAAAATACGTTGCGATAGCCGTAAATTAAAAGAGTATATATTTTACAATCATAAAAAAATCTCTTGGACAGCGTTTCAGAAACTAGTTTTTTTTTTTTAAATTCAGCGGTTTAAACTTCCGTCATGCAAAGTTCCTTCAGCCTTAATTAAGTCTTTCATTTTGAGCTTAGGAAAAAAAAAAAACGGCTAAATATGTAGGTATGTATAAATACCATAATTTGAAGCCATCGCCGACTTATGTCTTCGAGCATATCTTTCAGTGTATACAAAATTTTGAGAGTCAAATTTCCCTGCAGAAATTAGCTGGTCAATTTTCTAAGAAGGAATCGCCTTTGACCGGTTATATTATGGCAGTTCGCTCCATCGAATTCGGCTAGCCGGCGGTCGGTAATAAACGGGTCGGTTTAAGGGTAGTCACTTTCATCAACTTAGAATATATGGGCAATTCCACGTGAAACTGTCCCACCTGTGGCACCCGTGAGAGCCATTCTGAACACAAATTGTCTTATTTAAGTGCTTAACGATTGTTCAACGTTTTTAAAATTTTGGATCCTTGAGAATAACGTCCTTTTTTCAATTATTATGCGCTAAAACCTAAAAAATTAGTGTAACGTGTGGGACCGTATTCATGGAATTGCCCATATATAAGAAATTGGTTTCTTATTTTCCTTATTTGACTATCCTAAGACCAGACGAAATTACGACAATTCACCCAAAAAACAGCCGTTTTGCGGACTAGTTCCTCTCCAATGACAGGCCCATGTTAAAAGGGTCCGTTGAATAAATTAGAAGTGAAATTATTAAGGGACTAATACTGATAACATGAAGGACTTACCGAAGGCTACACTTGGGTCAGTCCATATTACAGCAGGGTTGCTATGGAGCTGAAACACGTCTCTGTGTGTAGAGTTGTATTTGAACTCCCTGTAATGAATTCTAGCCATGGAGAAATAAAATTTGGGCTCCTTGAAAATACATTATAAAGAGGATAGGGGTTTGACTGTGGCTTATTTTTTCTCTCATAACAGTTAGGTATGTGATAAATCATATGTGAATGCACTTAACCTTAATATTTGACATTAAAAAGATCTACAACCGAGCTGAGAACAGGCCTGTAGCAAACCAGTGGCTTATCCTCCCTTTCCGCCCAGGCCTTTACTGCGCTCAGTGAAAAAAAGATTTTAATTAAAAATTTAAATAATTTAAAGGAAATCGCAAAATTTTCCCCACCACGCAAAGTCGGATTGCTACGGGCCTGACTGAGAGATGACCCAGTGACTTTCGCAACAAAAGTTCTTCCATCTTAGCGAACTATTCCAAGCCATATGACTGCGGCTTACTTTGCAAAAGATTTCTTCAACTTCTATTGAAGGTAGTCGGCTTTTTTCCATACCTTTTTTTTTTGTATAGAAAAACAAGGTCTCGAAAGAGCTAAAATCCTTCCAAGTCTAAAGCCTCCTTTACCCCGCATCAGGGAATTTCAATTCAAATTACTCTTCCGTGTGACCTCCCCACACAAATAAGTATATTCAATTTATATTCAAGCAAACATTGTGAGTACAAAGCTCGATGATTTTCTGCGAAAAGTTTTCGCCAGCATTTTCCAAGCGCCTCATTTTTCTTGGTATCATAAAAGCCTCTGAAGCCTTCCAAATCCGAGGGAAGTGGTAAATCACTTTTTCAGTTTTTCCTGCTCACTTCTCAATTCTCTCGATCTCTCCCTCTTTCTCTCTTTCCCTCCCTCTTTCTTTCCCCCCTCCTCTCCCACGAAACTCTTCTTACGTCCTAAGGTTGAACAAAAAAATAAAGTTGGCTTCGTCAGACAAAGTTTTATATTCAAGTAATTAGCTCGAGTGGCTAATAGTTTTCGGTAATAATTTAAATCCCCTTTTGAGCGTTCAACTTTTTCTCTCGGATCTCCAAGGTTTGTTTAACTCAAGTTTTTCCGCAATAATTTTTCGCGTCATAAAAGTTTTTATCGCATTGAAAATATATGCACGGGATTTCGGGGTTTTAGAATGTGAAAATGCCATCGTTACGATGTGATATAAATAATGCGTTAAGGGAAAAGTTCGAGGAAAGTTTTAACGGGGGTTTTTTTTTTTGATTTTTGCGGGAATTCAAAATAAAAGGAGCACCATCCTCAGCCATTTGGGGGTCCATTCTTCATGAATGAAGAATTTGAAATTTGAAGCACATACATAGAATATTTGTTAAGGGTGGAGTTGAATGGAAAAAATTTGCGATAGATATTCAGGTGAGGCAGATCCGATACGGTTGATAAAAGAGACCATTTTTTGAATTCTTATTAAAAAATTTTTCAATTTCAAAGGCATTTGTTGTTCGAAAAAGTGATGAATTTTTCTATTATGATCGCTCTTTCAAGGGCGTATGGAGAAATTTATGTAGTGGGGAACCTTTTTTTCTATTTACTGGATAACAAGTCTCCATGGATTCGCTGCAGTATTTCATTCATGATTTTAGCTCCAGCTTATCCGTTATGTCTAGGGCATTCCACAAGTAGCATCCATTAGACGCCCTTGACAAAAGTGCTTTCATCGATTTTAGCTCAAATATCTCAGTTGATTCCTAGGAATGATAGAAGGGCATATTCAGAATGCACACAAGATGCTTATGACAAATAGTATTTCATCATCTGAATGTATATATTGCAAATGATGACTTCAAGAATTCCCTGGAATTGATGCAGAAAGCAAATTTCTAGACAAGTCACACATTGCTCGACTTTCAATATACCCCTTATATTACATATAGATATTAATAATTTTCAAACGTGTGATTCTGATTAAAATTCCCTCAGGTAATTTCGATTGCAGAAAGCAAATATTCTAAGAACAAAGTACAAATTGACTTCGAAACTTTGAACTGTATTATATTACATATTATGTATTTATGTTGAATAATTTCCCACTTAACGTTTGAGCTGTGCCTATAAATAATTCCCTCAATTGAAGAAAAAATCTTTGAAAAGAAAATACAGAGAATTGCTCTTTCAAACTTGAACTGAAACTTCCTCGACTATTAATAGATTTAGTGTACATTTTGACGCACCCCTTAAGTTATTGAGCGACTTTGAACATAATTCGAGTGAAAAGGGAAATAGATATTATTCACTTCCCCCCCTTTTTTTTTTTTCGAAATTACCCCGATCCATAGGGAATTCATTGAGTATTGCTTTTGCTCCAATAACGAAAAAGCTTTCCTATCTATATAGATTGTAGGTACATATGTACCTACCCCAAAGCACTTGAGCGCACTCTCGAACAAATAATCGCGAGTGAAATGAGAAATTTATGTGTTTTTTTTTTTCATTTGTTACAGAAATTCTCAATTTAGTGCGCTCGTTCGATAATTTCGAAAATCTTGTTGACTCAGTCCTACGCGCTGTCTTTTCTCTCTTGACTTTCGGATTTTTCCCCCAAATGATGCATTTTCAGTAGACGAAGTGAAGCCCTGCGATAGAATCTCCTCACTTGATTTCGGTGAATTGTTTGGTGATTTGTCTAGCACGTGATTCTCTAGATAACGGCGAATCGAAAAAGTCTGAATAAGTCCTGTGAAAACCGCGCTCTACAAACATACATACATACATAAATCTATTTATTTTCGAATTTGTGTGAATTTTTTTTTTCGTTTTCACAATCCAAACTCTGTTCAGTCATAAGCCGTGGTGATGTGATGTGCGGTTTTCCTCCTCAGTGTAATAATTTTCTCAGAACCAAGTCTCACATTGTGCGCGGGAGACCTTTTGATTTATGCTTGAGATAAGCTCCAACTGTTCTGCGAACTTTTAATTGGGTTTTGCGTCTCAAAACAGTTTTGATGTCAGAAAAGGTTTTGGCTTAATGCACGATTGCTTCAATGGAAAGTGGCTGTGAAAATTTAATGTTGAATTTAGACCAGTTCAAAGAGTGCGATTGGTTTATAAGCTCCAATTAATTTTTATTTCATATAAACTATTTAAAGAAATTATCTGCTATTTTACATACATACATATATACAGCCCAGTTCTAAATAATCCCGCCGAGTTTTTCTCTGCGGATTTGAAAAAAAAAAAATATTCCACACACAAATTGAGCACACTGGGAAGGAAATGTTGAGACAGCAAAAATCACGAATAATTTTCTTGAATTGTCGCTAAGATGGCTCCCTTTTTCCGCGGAGAAAAACTTTTAAGGAAGAAATTCCCGGGGGCTAAATTTTTATTTAATTTTCCAATGAATGTCAAAGGCTGTAAATCATAAAATTTATATCCCATATTAACAACCCTATTAAGGAGTAAATCTACATGTAATATTCTTGTAATGCGAATCCCTATCGCAAATGATGCCTATCTTGCACTTGTTGTCAACCACAAATCAGTGTTGGATATCGTGGGAATTTCAAACAAAAAATTAGGTCAAATGGGGAAAGAGAATTTTTAATTTTGCGCAACGAAAAATATGGGAATTAAGTGTGAGAGTATATGAGCTAAACTTCTCTTTATATAGCGAATCAACAGATTCCTATTTTGTTGAATTTTTTGTCCCATTTTGGTGACTCTTTTCTGCAACGAAAGTTTTTTTCTAGAAGAACAATAATTAATTTATTAATGTGAAATTTAATTTTCAAGCGATGCTTGAGAAAGGCATCCATAAGCGACCATTTGCTGACGCACATTTCGACCTGCCGTCAGGGGTCTCATCAGAGCAATTTTTACGGATTGGCTGACTACTGAGTCAAATTCGGTTTGCGTATTAGAACTAAGTACCTTTGGCTGCAATTCATACCTTTGAATTGTAGCATCAGAATTGACTCTTAAATGGAAGATCTTACTTATTATTGCTGTCCACCTATATATTTTTGAGATCAGTTTTACACTCAAAATGAAATTATTCAGGGTTGTCACAGAATCATAGCTGTCGGAATTGGAATTTGTCGACTGAATTTTCATATATTTTTCATAGACAGCCGATAAATAGGGTTTTGTGGAATTAAGAACCGATAATAGTTCCAATAAAACCAAAAACAACAAAATTTGTAATTATTTAATATTGATTTGTTTTATTAACAATAAGTCACCGTTTGTTTCATCTTTTTATCTTAATTATTTCTGGAGATATTAAATTTTTAAAAACATGCCGTATGAGTATCATTTTCGCACATTTGTACTGGATATTAGTACTAGAGCATCTATGTGCACTTGTAATTTTTTGAATATCTCACTGTTGCGCCATTTAATTTGAATGAACTTTTTTTTTTAAATGAATGCAAATACTAGGGGGTATTTCTAAAAGCAATTTATAGAGTGGCGCAAAACTGGGAATACACTGAAAAAAATATTCCAAATTTTGTTTTTAGTTTTGTGAAAAAATTTTTCTCAGTGTAAAATTAAAAATAATTTTTTTTAGCTTCCTTGTTTTAATATCTCACAGAATCTTTTTAGGTATTTTATACAAATTTTTTTGGAGTGGCGTCCAACTGGGAATACACTGAAACAAATTGTTAAAATGGTCTTTTTAGTTTTGTGGGAAAATTTTTTTTCAGTGTAAAATTAAAAAAAATTTTTTTTTTTATTTCCTGTTATATGCAACCGGCCAACGTTTGTTTCATCTTCTTATCTTAATTAGTTTTTGAGATATAAATTTTTCAAAAAAGGCTTATTAAAAAATTATTTTCAAGGATATTTCAAAATAAAAATCTAAAAATTAGTCTCCACAGTGTTTTTAGATGGCACCTATCGAAAAAATAACAAAGTTTAAAAATTCCTTTCATGATGCCGCATGCCTTTGCTTAACTCGCCAGACCCTTTCGATCGGTTTTAAATCCGATTCCGACAGCTATCGGATTCTGTGACACCCTGAATGTTGCTCCATTGAACTGTGAGAATTTTTTGAAAATTTTATTCAGAACGAAAGGGAGAAAATATAATAATATTGGGTTTTCCTGTGGGAAATCTATTTAAGAGAATATCTCAACACTGGCCCCCAAGGCAAAAGAACTAAAAATTGTCCAAGGAACTGGCGATTTCCTTCATAGAAATGAATGCCTACAGATGTTTCAGAAAGGACATTCAAACATTAAAACTACTTTTGGAAGCATTGCTCTACAATTGTCAAAAATAGTTTGTCAGAAATAGGAAGGCCATCTTGAACGATTGATCGCAAGATTAAGATCACCATTTTTCTAGAAGCCGATAATAAATTCGTGTGAATTAAATGAATGGAGGAGCTTTTTATTGAAAACAAAAGTGGACGTCTTGCTGAATGCCTCCTTTTCTCACCGAAATAAAAACGCATACGAATTTTTAATCCCACTTCTTATAGACTTCTATCCCCTTTCAATACTGCCTCTTATCTTCCCTTTTTATAAATAAAAAAGCGGTATAAACCTTGAGCAGACTCAAAGCTCAAAGTCTGGCTGAATGAAACCTCACTCTTAATTTGATAAATGATCAACTCATTACACAGTTTTAGGTCGAAGTAGGTACCCACGAGGAAAAAAATTATGAAAATGAAATTAAGTTACGTTCTGTCGAGAGTAATAGAGCCTTCAAAAGCGATTTAATAAGGCTTGGAAATAGTTTGAAGCTGTCAAGAAATATCTTTCAGCACTTCTGAAAAGCAATCGAGCCTCGAAGTCCCAAAGTAATAAAATTTTTTTCTCAACATGTTTCAATTCATAATTTGTTCGGTTTTCGTAAAAATTCCGCGTTCTAATGAAATCATCGCTAATTTAAGCATAATTCGAAAAGGCTTGTCTGAAAATTATATGAAAATAATTACAAAAAAATAAATAAAACTTCAATTGAAAGCATGATCTTTGGTCTGCCGGAACTACTTAACTTAAATCGTTTTAATTTTCATTGTTCATTATTCATTCTCGGACAATGTGTTAAAATTCTCGAATTCTCATTCATCTATTTCTCATAATTAAAACCCATTTTTCCATTATCGAAATTCAATTCCAATGAAGTTATTAATTTCTTTATTTTTTTTTTCGATTCGATAAACAAATGAAAATCCTTCCTTGCCACCAAAATCTCCGAAGCGAGAAAACACTTTTCATATCTATTAAAAAATAAGCAACAAACCAGAAAAAAAGGCACCAAACGATGCGTCTAGATCCCAAAATCAGAAATTAGTTCAAATTCTAATTTTAAAAATTTGTGGCAAAGCGAACAAAACCCCAAAGAAATCGGCTGCAAAGAATAGGAGCGAATGTACAATGGACATGAAGAGGTCTCTTGGGCACACTTGTTCGCGATGATTCCAAAAATACGTTGAAGTTAAAGTGTGAAAGTGACAGAAAGAAGCGTAATAAAACCACTGAACTTAAAATAAGAATACCCCACCGATGCCTCCTTCCCTCTCCCAAAAAAAAAGAGAAAAAAATTGGTGTAAAAAATGCGTCAGCAAACGATTGCGGCTATAATTATGATGATAATTTCATTAATTCCGTTGCACCAACCACAAGGTGGCTGCTCGTTCGCTCATCAACGGCAGTTGGCAATGAATCGCATAGAATCACCCCAACCCAATCGCGAGTAATATGTTCATCGAGATCCGTGAGCTTCGAGTCGAACAAATGCATCCAGCTGGAACGTTCACAGCACGCATATGTGAGCATTCCATTGGAGAAGGAAAAGCTACCCAAAAGCATTCGAAATAATATGGGCAAAAAGCCACTAATCGAGTTTTTAGTTTTTATTCGATTTTAGAATTAACATTTGAAATCTTTTTTTCAACGCGCTCATTTACACATGAGCGCTCCCAACTAGTTCAGTGTCAGTATTACAGTATTTACTACTCAACAAAAGATAACCAAACAATGGAAAAGAGTTGAAGAGCAAAATCGTTGAATTATGCTCGGGTTTGTGTCTGTGGTCAAAAACCCATGTCGATAATTTGATTCTGTTTAATTTAAATCGCGATGCGATTAAATAAGCATTTAATTAATTAATTTTATTTTTCGCTTCAAAGCAAGTTCAGATCTTTATCAGTATCTTTATTAATATTTCATGAAAAGTCAAGAATAGATAATTTTATTCCATAACATTAGATATTAATAATGGGCCAATAATTCCGGCCAGAGTCGTAACTAGGCATGTTCAGGCGGTGCGATGCACGGATGCCCCCGGCTCTGAGGGCCCCGAATTTTGTTCAGGGGTGGAGAGTTTTTTTTTTTATTTTTTATGGAAGAGAAAGGGAAAGATGAGGAATTGAAAGAAGGAATCAAAACAAAAATGAAAATTTGACTTCGCCTTGGGCATCGAGAAGGATTTTCCAATTCTGTTTCCAATTTCTCACGAATTTTTAACCTTTTTTTAATATACTTCGAAAAAGCTTTGAAATCCACCTTTTTTTTTTTGTTTAGAAATTCATTTTCAAGGGCCCCTTAGGAAATCTTGCACAAGGGCCCCCGAGACCTTCGCTACGGCTCTGAGTGAGGCTCAAACAAATATAGGTTCCGATAAAATTTGGTTCATAAATCTACTAAGATTCATAAATAGGGCAGGTGACCCGGTTTTGGCCACCTTAAGAGTTCTGTCCACTTTGAAGTCTTCATAATTATAGTGTCGGCTGTTAATTCCACGATTTTTATTGAAAAGTTATTTAAAATATAAAATGCTTTGCTATGGATAAGACTTCTTTTTCGAACTATCGAAATTTTCTGAAAATTCCAGCTGCATAAGGGTTAATATGAAATCGATTACATTTTTTCTATCTTTATTTTATTTGACTTATTTTTGATAAATAAAAACTGATCCGAGCCAAATAGAAGTCATTATCCTAGACAATGTTGGACTGTAGTAATGTACCAACAATTGTTAACAAAAAACTTAATCCCGCCCGATGGACACAATGAGTAAATTGACTTATGCTATTCTATAGACATTGGTGCTTCAATCGCAGTATCACAAGATACAATAGTGTACCCATTTTCGCCTCATCAGTGGGCATGGACTGAATTAGCGAACCTGGGTCGAGATCCGTCGCTATCCTCGCCTGATTGATACCACAGCCCCCACGATACTCCCCGAGGGGTGGTCGTACCCCAAAAGGACCGGGAAGAATTCTAAACGAATTTTGAGGCATCCCGATCCCGTGAATATAACTACTTATAGCTAATATATCAATTTAAGGTTGTATAGTTAACCCTGCGTACATTCCCCAAAAGGTTCCTGTACTTCAAATTTAATCCCATACCATATCATGTATTAGTGAGTGTACATTTGGCTATGATCCGCGGGTTTGCCAAGCCCATAAATCATAAATGATTCCCCTTACGGGAGCCCGATGAACACAAAATGGGATTATTTTGAGCGTGAAAAGCTCCTTCAATCAATCAAAAATATGTTCAATTTTTTAACAATAGGGGTATTCACAAAGGCGTCGCAAAATAGTAAATTCAAAAATCGGAAAATTATATCTGCTTAAAAAGTTGTGCAAGATACCAAAAAAATTTTAAAATATTTTTTAAGAAGTCGCAATTTTCCGATTTTCTGACTTTCCAACGTTTTTAACACACGCCTTTGTGAATACCTGAGTAGGTCGCTCTATTTGGAGCTCTTGAAAGAGGTTCTTTTCTATTGAATATTACTTTAATTGGTCCCATTTAGCATGGCTTTATTCGTAGTGTTTAGCAATGTATGAAACAATTTCCTTATGCACCAGTGTTGTTAATATTTTGGTGGCACTTTTCCCTTGGATATGAGCATTTCCAGACAAAGTAACGTTCTTGTCGCGTCCGTAATAATGTATCTAATTGATATTCGGATCTGTTAAGAATGATTTTGATAAATGTTAACGTCCCCATGAGCTGCACGAAAGTGCATTCAAACATTAAAATTTATCAAAATCATTCTTAGCATATCTGAATATCAGTTAGAAACATTATTACGGACGCGACAAGAATGATACTTTGTCTTGAAATGCCCATATGTAAAAACAGACCTGGGGGTAGTGAACTAAATTTTCAGCCCCACTAGTTCTTTAATGAGTGAAACTTTAAAATATTCGGTTCTCCACTAATTCGTAGTGAATTTGAAATCCCTTCCACTATTTTCAGTAGTAAAATAGTGAATGTAAGAAAATTTACACCAAATTCTCTGTAGTGGAAATGAAAATGTTTCTGACTTAAGCTTTTACTAGTGGCTGTAAAGCCGAAATCCACTAATAGAGTTTTTTTTACGTAGAGATAAATTATTGTTAGAGTGGAAAAAATCTACCTTTGTTGTATACACTGAAGACCGTCTCTGACAATTCTAGAGGTCGAAATAGAGCTGCCGAAATCGACATATTTTAGAGTAGAGTCTTCTATGTGCTCCATGTCTGTTTAAATTCTGACAGAATAATGTCTTTCCTAAGGATCTACAGTAGAAAAATTATATTTTCAGTGTATAATAGTCGTGAAGCATCAAATAAGAGAATTACTATAAATATGTCGACGGCAGCCAATACTGCTATGAGCTTTAGCAACTGCAGAGACGTTTTCAGTGTACACATTAAAGGTACATTCTCTACACTCTACAATATTTTCTACGATAAAGAACTCTATAGTATTTCAGGCTTAAGAGATATCCCCACTAAATTAAAAAAAAATTCTTCATTAAATCTTTTTTTCCAAATCAAATTTTGTTGTTGAAAAATTGAGTGGCTAACAAAATATCTCCACTAAATAAGAAAAAAATATATTTTGAATATATTAAAACACACATTCAATCACGAGTTTGAAAAAGAATAAAGCTGGCAACGGCATGCCAGAATACACTGGCACTATGACAATCATTCACACATGGCTGGCAGGAAATGTTAAATATTCGATGTGCTGCTGGTGTTTCTGCTGGCACCTTTAAATGGTTTGCAGATAGATTGTATTTTATAATATTTATTCAAAGTACGAAATTAATTCAAATTATTAGCCTTCACTAAAACTAATCTTTCAAAATTTTCATCGCTCAAACTTTTTCTGCGAGGAGCGTCCACCATCCCGGAAAAAGAAAATAAGCGTTCCACAGGGGCAGAAGACGGCAGCGGGATATTGTATTTGTGGAATGCATCTTTAATAATGGGATAACTTCGGAGGGAGTTCAGAGAATAAACATACAAAATTCAAAGTTTACTGAAAATAATTTAGTGGAACAGTTTGATTTTCCACTAGTTATTTAAACTTTGAGTGGAAAAAAATGTTTAAGCACTAATTTTATTTTAGTGGTCATTTTTCAACTTCACTACCACTAGGCTTGTAGTTGAAGTTTTGTTTCACTACCACTAAAAATAATAGTGGAACTGACACGTCGGGTTTCTTGCACTCAATTTTTTTTTATTAAAACCCACTAGCTCCACTATCACTTGATTGGGATTTAGTTAAAAATGTGAATCACTAAAAATTTAGTGCACTACCCCCAGGTCTGTGTAAAAATAATCACTTTCTTTCAGTTTTCTATAGAAAATGATGGGAATAAATAATCCCTTGTAAACATTTAAAGTGTTTTTTGGTTAAAAGTAAAATCGAAAAAAATCCCTAAAAACTGGAAAAATATCCCGATCTTGCATCACTGTTAGAGCTTGTCGAGGCGTCAAATGCAATAAAATTTCTAGTTTTATGGGGAAAAAAAGAAAGAAAAACCTAAATTAATCAACCTAGCCGCACCCCTATTTTCATTTATCTCTCTACATGAGTGGAGAATAAGCAAAAGCCGTCGAAATGTCAAACAAAACACCTCAAAACGTGTGAAAATTTGTCATAGACTGTTAAGTTTGACATGAACACGTAAATGGATTTTCTTGTTGATTTTTTTTTTTTTTTTTTTGCTTTTTTCATATGACCTTTTAACCTTAATGATGTGTTCAAAAAGTTCTCAGATAAAAGTTGGAAAATTCAGATGTTTTTTTTTTTTGTATTTTTATCCGCCACCACAATGAGTCCTTAAACAAGTAACCCTGTAACCTCGCAATTTCTTCATACATTTTCATTAATTTTTAGCTTTTGTTTTTCCCTCCACTTTTCTGTTTGCAAAAGGCGATGTGTGCCAAAGTTTTATTTAGGAACTTGCAACCTCATTACGGCAACAAAGCCGGAGTAATCTTCTCTCGATCTTTTTTTTTCACAGAAACAGACGAACACAATAAGCGAACAGAGCTAAAATTATAGAGATATTGCCAAGTCGGGCATACGGATGAGATAGTTGTGGGGCACATTCATTTGTACATATGTATGTATGTTTGTACGTGCTGCAACGTTGTTCCAGCCAATTTGGTTAATGAATTCTATCACGTTATTTCAATCAGCCAAGATCTCATTTTTTTTTCTTCTTAGCGTTCTAACGTTATTTTTCGCAATTCATGAGAGCATCTTGATCTCTTTCCACTATCAGTTTTCAAGTTTAAAAATTTTCAGCTTCATTTTGAAAGTAGATACACTACACCATTGTATGCTGATTTTGTTCTAGATTTGCTGGCGAAATATTATTAATTATTCAGGGAGTTCCACGATACGCCTGAGACTGACTTCCTTCAATTTCATACAAATTTCATATGCTCATCACTCAACTCATTCTCCAACTACATAGTAGAGATATGCACTTTCCTATATTATTTGCTCCTCATGTTATTAAGTGCTAATTTTCCGCAATGATAAATGATAGTTTTCAGCGCGGAAAACTTGACTCCACTCAAGCCAAACGTGGATTCATTCCATTTCCATTTCGCTATATATCACTCAATATGGCAAGTCACTGAAAGAAAAGCCAAGCTAAACAAACTGAAAAGAGGCACTCTTTCCGTCCAACTTGTCTGCGACCGTTTAAACGTTAATTTCCCAAAGGGAACCTGCCGCTACACATCACACTACTGGTCCGTCTCTAACACGTTGTCAATCACTCGTTTATTGTCCATGGCAAATACATACATACATATGTCCCCATATGTCATGTTCCTTTTGTCGAGCTTCAAAGTGCCATTTTCCAATACATAACACGTCGCTCTTTGTTTCACATTCAATAACTCATGCGTGCAACACACTTTGCTGCTATGACGTTTAGTTAAGCCCACATCTTCATAGCTTGGCCACTCTGTGGAAATGGTGCGGCCGGCCTAGCAACGCTCATACTTTAGTCTCTGTACCTGAGTGGCGTGCTTTTACTTTTTGCCTAAGTCTTCCACCAGCAATTTGCCGTAGTTAATATAACCACCATAACGGACATGCTAGATATTCAATAGACTGTGTCAAATGTTTCACCAGACACATTTGCTCTCATACTCAACGTTCCGTTTATAGAGACCCCTCGCGCATCGAATGCATTTACGGCAATTTTAAAATGGTTTATACACACCGTGCCAAAGGTCCGTATCGACCACAATGTGTGGAGCGTAGGTTCCTCATTGTTTTACAATATTTTACAAATTTACAGCTTCATTATGCTATTATGTGAAGCATTAAACAGCCTACGGTCAGGTGCATTTTCCCCCTTTGCAACATGTTGCGCAACGTTTCCATTGTTTGAGAACTCAGATTTTGCTTTTTTTGTTGAGCCGCAATTAAAAGTGGTTTTTAACGAAACGATTCCGGTATATTAAGGGGATTTTCGTAGATAATTGATTTATAAATCGAAGCATCGTTCGATCGAATTAACCCATTTTAGCCCACGCATTGAAATTTCACTATTTTATTTATTTATTTATTATTTTTTTTTGTTTGATGTGGCATGTCAAAAGCGAATTAAATCTTTTCTCTAATCGAAATACAATTTGTTTTTCATTTTGTGAGACCAGAAAAACTTTCAACTTCCAGAATGTATGAAGGTAAAAAACCCTTTCTGCTCGCATCGCAAAAAAATAGGAAACCACACATTCGCTATTAAAATCATGTCGAGAAAATGTTATTTTCATGTTTGTTAAAAGCAACCAAGAACAGTGGCTAATATGTGGCTTGTATGTACATAAAATTTCATTCCGGTTACACGGTGCTAAACAAGCTTTTATTTCGCATGAAAATTCAAATTAAAATTTCAATCAGAAAAGTTTACCCCTGCGTCAGTCGGTTTGAACGGTTCTAATGGGGAAAAAGCCTTGAATGAAATGTTTAAATAGAAATTAATAATATATAGAAGTTTCACTGTAGCAGCAGGGTCGTATTTAGAGGATGAAAACTCCCTCTGAAATTCCAAGAACCACAAAGGAACACGAGGAAACAATCACGATAAATACAGGACATTACAGAAAATGCCTAAGACCCCACTTGAAAGGATTAGCCCATACGCTTCTGTAGTCCTTTAAATGACGAACAATTTATTTTTGAAACGTTGGAAATGACTCAAAGATGCTTTGGTCTCTCGATGACACTGATTGGAACAACTTTTCTCGTTTAAGGCACTTTAATTTAACCTTGAAGTGTCGCCTTTTTTCAGATTTTTATTTATCAGGAAAAACTTTTTCGACCAATAAAACTTTAAAATTACGACCGCCAAAAGAACTTTAAAATCCGCAATCGAGGAATATTTTTCCTTTTTTTTTTTTAAAAAAAAAGAGACACGAGCATCCGCTTCATTTCGATGCGGTGGGGATACAGCAAGCACAGCAAGGGCTCGTAACTCCAATTGCAATTAAATTTAATGGAAAGTTATTAAGTGGACACGATAATAAGCTTAAGTAGAATAGAGAAAGACCGCAGTTGCAATTCAAGTAGCCCAATGCAAAATGCGACGCTGCAGTCGAAGACGCACACGTCACGAGCGACAGAATATGTTGATGCAATGCACATAAGAGCAGACGACGAGTAGAAAGACAGTCGAGCAGGCAAACATTTGCACAGACATATGTATGAATATGCAAATAATTGCATAATTTGTGGTAAAATGGAAAGAAAGAAAAATAAACGTACAGCAAAATGCTATGGCAACTGAATACGATCCGCAGAACAGCAGAAGCAAGAACCAGCAGCAGCAGCAGCAGCAGCAAGAGAAATGAAAATTAATGCGAACCATATAGCGAAGTGAGTGGCAAGTGGGCGGCATATGAGTACATGAGATGTGAAATTCTGTTGTGGCTTGTGGGCTCTTTGTTGAATGAATTATTTGGTTTGCATTATAAATGTTTGCTTAAATTGTGGAATAATTGCCAAAATTCAGCTTTTGTCTAAGTCAAAAGTTTTGGTTTCGATGATAAGTACCTTGGTATTTGCACAGGTTCTTAAGAGACAAAAGTCCTGGCTGAGAAGGCAGAGAAGCTAGACCGAGTGGCGGTTATAAAATTGTTTACATTTCGATATCAAGCGGAATGAACGAATTAATTGATGAGATGAATAATAATAAAATTAAACACAGTGTTCTGTTAGGTGTGGGTTAATTTTTGGTCCCTTTCCTTTCTTCTCTCTCTTCTCTCTCTTCTATCTCTTCTCTCTCTTCTCTCTCTTCTATCTCTTATCTCTCTTCTATCTCTTCTCTCTCTTCTCTCTCTTCTATCTCTTCTATCTCTTCTTTCTCTTCTCTCTCTTTTCTCTTTTCTCTTTTTTCTCTTCTCTCTTCTTTATCTTCAATCTCTTTTCTCTCTCTTTTTCTCTATTTTTTCTCTTCTCTCTCTTTTCTCTCTTTTTTCTCTTCTCTCTCTTTTTTATCTTCTCTCTTTTTTATCTTCTCCCTCTTCTCTCTCTTCTCTCTCTTCTCTCTTCTTCTCTCTCTTCTCTCTCTTCTCTCTCTCTCTCTCTCTCTTCTCTCTCTTCTCTCTCTTCTCTCTCTTCTCTCTCTTCTCTCTCTTCTCTCTCTTCTCTCTCTTCTCTCTCTTCTCTCTCTCTCTCTCTCTCTTCTCTCTCTCTCTCTCTCTTCTCTCTCTTCTCTCTCTCTTCTCTCTCTTCTCTCTCTTCTCTCTCTTCTCCTTCTCTCTCTTCTATCTCTTCTCTCTCTTCTCTCTCTCGCTCTTCTCTCTCTTCTCTCTCTTCTCTCTCTCTCTCTCTTCTCGCTCTTCTCGCTCTTCTCGCTCTTCTCGCTCTTCTCGCTCTTCTCGCTCTTCTCGCTCTTCTCGCTCTTCTCTTCTCTTCTCTCTCTCTTCTCTCTCTTCTCTCTCTTCTCTCTCTTCCTCTCTTCTCTCTCTTTTCTCTCTTTTCTCTCTTTCTCTTCCCTCTCTTCTCGTTTCTCTCTCTCTTCCCTCGTTTCTCTCTCTTCCCTCGTTTCTCTCTCTTCCCTCGTTTCTCTCTCTTCCCTCGTTTCTCTCTCTTCCCTCGTTTCTCTCTCTTCCCTCTTTTCTCTCTCTTTCTCTCTCTTTCCTCTTTTCTCTCTCTTCTATCCTTTTGTCTTAATCGTTGTTTCTGGAAGCGCCAATGTACAACTTCAAACTTTACTTCAAATTTTTTTAACAAAATCAGAATAATTTATGCCCTTTTGACGCCTGTATAAAAATGTCCCAGAGGCTCAGAATTGGTGTTCAGGTGTGTTCGTGGTCCATCTGACCACTTACACTGAATTGATGTTGACCAGTCTGCATAAGTCAAAAGTGAAACCATTTTTATCATAGTTACATATGTATCTTTTACTGTAAAGAAGGATTCACTTCAGATGAAGGAAATAAATCTTCCATGGCAACTGCCTCAATGCTATCCTTAATTTCTATATTTCCTTCTACCCTTGTCACATTGAAAGCCAAACGTAAAAAGATCATATTTTTCATTTTTAATCCCCAATCGTTCATTTCCCTCTACAATTTATTTTATTGTTGTTTCAATTGATGTAAGCCGCCCATTTTGGAACACCATTTTTTTTTTGCCATAAAAGCCATGTTCTTTTTTTATCGACCAAACTCCGCTTGACCAAAAGCTTTTATCTTTTCTCGGAAAGAGAAGGAAAACTAAAAAAACAAAAACCGATGAACATGACAACAATTAAAAATATTGCCTTTGGCAGGCAATAAAGCCAATGTATAGGCAGGATGGGCACTTTTCCTCTTCGCTTATTGTCTTCTCTGTAAAAACGAAAAAAAGAAGAAAAGAAAAACACACAAATTTTCACATTGTTAAAAAAATTTGCCATTTAAGAGCGTTCCTAGAAGGAAAGGCCGAGATATTTATGAACAGGTCGTAATAAGCTGTTTTGTAAGATGCCATTATCTTCAGATTTTCTCTTTGCTCCTTTGGAAGAAACAAAAAAAAAAAGAAAATATTTTGTTTCTTTCTTCAGCTTTTTGTGGCCTTAAATTTTCATTACTCTTCACTTTCTGTCAAGACTTCGTGTAATCCGTTTCTCTTTCGCTTTCGTCGGAAAAGCGGTTAAGTTGGCTTGTCACATTTTCCTGCGGTTACACTATAATTTTTTTTTTGCGCTTTACATAAGCTCCGAAAGCGATTTCTCTTAATTAAATTATGTGAAAATGACTTAATGATTGGGTTTGTGGATGGAAATGAGAAAATCCAAAAAAATTTAATTATTTTTGATTGTGAAAATCGCAAAATCGAATTATCAGCGTGAGGAAAAATTTATTAAAACCAAGGTGTACCAAATAAACACATATATCGAAAATTAACAGCCATACCCAGCGGAAAGTTCTCCTGCATGACAATGTCATCAGTGATATCATCGATGACATATAGGTTACATTGTCATGCATGACATCTTGGATGACATGTCATCGTGGAGTGATGCTGTTCACTTGCTTGCATCTCATTGGCTATTGAAATTTAAATAAGGTTTTAGCGTCAGTTGAACGTTAGCATGAAGTGGCGTAGAGGATGAGTGCTCGACTCAGAAGCCGAAGATCGCGGGTTCGATTCCAAAGAGAGGACACAGAAGAGAAGTTATCAAACTGGTTTCTATAAATTGACATTTAGAGAGAAACGAGCAACGTGCTGCTCTCAAATGCATTTTTCGTCATCGCACCCCCTAGCATGACATTGTCACCGCTGAAGTCCCTGTCAGCTCCTGTGTAAATGTCATACAAAGTGTCACCGGAAATAGCATGCATTCCGGCTCCGAAGTCACTAGGACATCATCGGGGATATCCGCGGGACATTTCCCGCTGGGTAAAGACGTAACTGACATGGTTATGGATCTTTTTTTAATAAAAATTCCATAGCTGTAATATTGATCGTTATGATTTTACAACTAAAAGTAATTCTCGATACGAAAAATCTTACAACAAACGTCTTTTTTGCGGTCGAGGGTTGATATGCTTGTTTGTTGTTCGTTACACAAATTCACATGATATGACTATACGGAAAAATCATATTAATACATATCAATAATAGGTATACCCGAGAAGTATGCAACATTTTTTTGAATTTGCTTTTTTTTAAGGATGTTGCAGGCCGCTTTGCACATTATAACTTAACATACTTAATCTTGGCATAAAACTCTATTTACGAATATTTTGAGTAAGTAGTACCACTTTTGGAACAACAAAAAAATGATCATGAAAAAATATCCTTCCACGGGAGCATGTATTGGTTTTAGCAAAATTGCTTGAAAAGTATTTTTGTAATATTTTCTAATCAATTTTCTATATATGGGCTTTTGAATGAATATTCTACCTTTAGAATTGTCTTAGATATGATTTTTTCTAAATTGCTCCAAAAAAGCTATTTTTTCAAGGATATTCAGACACTTTAAAAGATAGAGAGCCAAAACTCGGCGGAAATTAAACGTTTTGCATTGATTTAAACAGCAAAACAACTTTCGTCGAAATAGGCTTCGGGGTCCGAATCACTATGCAAATAGTGCTATACCCTTGTCGAAAGAACGCTTGAGAGCTGAAATTTCAATGTTCGTAGCAACATTTGAAGCTTAATAATTCAAAACAGGTCAACAATTCGATTAATAAATCATAAATGTTTACTGGAATGCATTGAATTGAAATGAGATTTGCGCAAGGACAATTCTCTGCATGCCTGTCCGTTCATTTATTCATAAATCATATTCGCCAAAATTTATCGATGTCATGTTGAAATAGGTTTTGGGTCACTTACACATACATACCTGGATTTAATGTTGTCATGCATTATAATGCTCGGCTCTAAACATTTCCAATTAAAGTTTGTCTTCTTCCTTAAAAATTATTCCTGTGCCAAAAAAAAAGATTTCAATTTTAGAAAAAAAATTTCTACGCTAGGAAGAGAATTCATATATTTATTCTCGGTGAAAGGATTCATATAATTTCGATGGACATTTCCAGAAAAGTATTAAGGAGCAAAAGTACTATTTACCGCATTCTTCAATTCGGGACTTAAAAATTGCTTATTTAAGTTTCGCGTCCGTTTGGAAATATCCATATATGAATATTTTTAACATCCTTAACATTGTATAGTTTCAGTTTCGGACGTTTTGACTCTTTATCCGACTTGGCCAATGAAACGAGTTTGATTTTTGCTCAAGTTGCAGTAAAAGTCGGAGTGTGGGAAGGAAAAGATTCTTCGTATTGCCCAGCAACTTTGTCACTGTTTCATTTTTTCCACCTCGGAAAATTTTTGAAACTTTTCCCGGTCCATGGTTAACATGTCGGCCTCAGTGCTCGGACTTCTACCACTTTAGTGGTAGATCTACCACTATTTTCACTTTCTACCACTTCTACCACGCTAGGTCCAAATCTACCACTTTTTTTTTTTTACTTATTTATGCATTAGTTTTATTAATTTTATTGTCATTAAGAATAATTGAGAACATAAAAAATGTGGTTCAATGTTATGTTTTATTGAAAAATATGTTGGCAGCTTCCTATTGTCAAGAATGTTGTCAAAAATGGCAGTATTGGCGTTTAACGAAATTCAATAAATATTGACACATTTTTTTTATAACAATTGAAAATACCTAAAAACAATTAAGTTTTCCAATTTTCTACATGATCAGATGTGATATATTGTATTATCATTTTAAACAAATTTTAAATCTACCACTTTTTTTTTACAAAAATCTACAACTTTTTAAATAAAAATCAAACACTTTTTTAAATAAAAATCTACCACTTTTTTATAAAAATCTACAACTTTTTTAATAAAAATCTACCACTTTTTTTAAAAAAATGTACCACTTCTTTAAAAATCTACCAGCTTTAAAGATTTTCAAGTCCGAGCACTGGCCAGCCTCCGTGGCGTAGTTGGTTGAGATTCCAACTTAGGCTGAGAACACACCGGGTCAAACGAAACGAAACCGAAACAAAACGTTTTCAAAAACAAGATTTCATTGTGCCTTATGAGAGCGAACACACCAGATTAGACAAAATGAAACGATTTTGACTAAGAAAGAAAAGGGTTTCTCTTGACTCACGAAACGAAAACGTTTTGTTTCCTTTCATTTGATCCGATGTGTTTTCAGACTTACGCTGCGAGAGGTTCTGGGTTCAAGTCCTAGCTAAGGTCGTGTTTGTTTGTGTCATTTTTTTCTCCTTCTCTTCTTCTTTGTTTTCCCATTTTACGTGGTATCACATCCTAAATATTGTCCACACTTCATAGTGGCAGCCACACTAACCACCCAACCAACCATGGGTTGCATCATTTCCATTTCGTTGGAACTGTTGCACAGCTCGGTTTCCCTTTGTATTTTCAGTGCCATTTTTGGTGTTTTTTTTTTAATGGAATCGCTTGTCTTCCGGTCATTTTTTTGATGGCATTTCTCTCTCCGTTTTACAAATTCGCTTAATTCGAGCAGCTTACCCAAAAGACCAATGGAAATTGGATTGTGAACTTGTGCGTTGCAATTTGCCTGGCGCAGGAAAGAACAAAACTTGAACGCGACTGCAGCGATAAAAGGAAAAATATCGAGCTCCGCGGGTTATTTGGACTTTTTTAAATGTTTTTTTTTTTATTTGTTTGGCAATGAATTTGTTCAATTTGTGCGAATCTTTTTCGGACCTCCGAAATCGTTTCAGCTTGGCTTAGATATTTCTCCATTGCTGCCAATGCCGCCACTGTGAAGCGGAGCGAGGATTTTGGGACTTTTTTTTTATTATTAATTTAGCATGTGGGTTCACGATTCTCTGCCGTCGATGAACCGATGGCTACAGGTGAACGCGACATGCTTTTTCCACCTGTTTTTTATTTTTTCTTCCTCTTGGTTATAGCAACTTTCAATTAAATGAAAATTGGCTTTTCCGGCGAAAAACAAACAAACAAAAAAGACACAACGGCTTGTGGGTTTTTATGGACACTAAAATGTCGGATATGCCTCATGAGTTTGGCTTTAATGAACAGAAAAGTGATTTCGACAAATTTTTCACCTGATAATTTCGAATGCGTTCGAAAAGTTTTTATGACGTCGAAACTTTTTTGGATTATAATTTTTTTTTTTTTTTTTTTGAACACGCCAAAATCTTAATGATTCCAGTTTTAACGACGGGAAGATTAATCTTTTTTTTTCATATATTCTCTGAAATCATTCAGTACCGTGATTCCATGGGGTTTGATATTTAAAAAAATTGTTTTTAAATTTACTCAAAAATTATTTCTCTTCTCATTTCAGTGGTCGCTCGTGCAGCAAGGACAGTCAAAAGAGCTCCCAAAGCGATCTGAGCATGGCGAGTGGCGCTGGATCTCCAAAGAACTTGGCGAAGACGCCATTAAGTAAGTAAATTTGATATAACATTGAACCTACTAAATAATTGAAGCTTGGAAGTCTTTATCGGAATTATAAGCTAACTTTGAAACTCGAGTAATATGTATAGTATTTTTCATTGTAAGCTTGGGTAAGTACTTTAGTCGTCAAATAAATTTTAAAGTGATATAGAGGAACTTCGAGTATTGTGGTATAGGTATTTTTATTTGGTAAGTTGTCGGGTAAGCTACAAGTTTGTTCTTGTTCAAATCAAATTATCTAAGCTCTCTGAAGTATGGGAAAATAATACTAAAGAGTAAGAATTGTGTGATGACCCACAGAAAAGTCATTAGGGAAAATCCGATAAGCTCCTTCTCTAAAAATTGGAGGGTATTGTGGTGCACATGAGTAGTATAAACTGGTATACTATACCAGATTGCTATACTATAAATTATCCCCCTATACCACAATTCCCGATAGTTCCTCTACAGTAAAAGTTTACAACTGAAGAAAGTTCCTTCAGAAAGTGTCTCATAGTTCGAAACTAGGGCGTTTCAGAGGTGAGAAAAGTGTTGAATATCGATGACGGCGAAGATTGAAAAGCCCTATTGGTCACCTTATTTTGATTTCAATCGATAATTGCCCTTAAAAGACTGCACCGTGAGGAGAAATTTCTTTTCTTAATAGGGTAGGTTTGGTCCTTTGAATCCACAAGGGACATTTCCCTGTATTTAATTCGAGAAAACTGGGAAATATTGTTTTTTTTTAACGAATTCGTTCTTTAATGATCTTTAACCCATTCACGCCTACTGGGACAAAACGTCCCACTCAGTTAAAACTTGATTTTTTCTATCAGGACATATGTGTCCCATCTAAAACTGTTATTGGTATTATATTATATCTTTAACCCATTCACGCCTACTGGGACAAAACGTCCCACTCAGTTAAAACTTGATTTTTTCTATCAGCCCATATGTGTCTCATCTAAAACTTTTATTGGGACTATATATCCCAGGATATCCGAAGGACATTCGAAATTTTTCAGTATGCAGAAAATTTTTTTTTTTGCTCCTTTATCCATTCCTGCAATCGGCTTTTCAAAAAATGCCTATGTTTCGAGAAAAAACTCTGGCGCGAAAGGGTTAATTATAATCAAGAAGTACGATCAATTTCGTTCCCATTTTAAATTAAACGTTAAAAAATTCATTTTATATCCTAAAAGTATGCAACGAGACTCACTACTCAAAGTGCTTGCACAAAAAAACACCACCATTGGCCATAAAAACCGTTGCATACTTTTGGACGTTGGCATGTTATGAATGCATCTCGCGTTTTGGTATTGAAAGTGTGTATCTATACAAATGTATCTAAGCACGAGCAGCGAAGAGAAATGACGATTCCTTTTGTATCTCTTGAATTGCTGAAGCGATTAAAAACAGCTTAACCACTGGCGCGAGTAGAACGACGAGCCAACAACGACGACCGGCAGTCGTTAGAACAACGGGCATAAAAGTCAAATCAAATATCAAAGAACTATAACAACTACAACAATAACAAAACAACCACAAAACCGGCTTTTATTTCAGCTGCTCGAACTGTATCTGTTGGATAAAATTTCTTCCATCTTAATGCCTTTTGAATCGTTGCCAAGAGAGATACTTTTTGTTGCCTGTTAAGAGCAATGGCAAGGGGACAAGCAGAAGAAGAAAAAAAAACAGAACTCATTTAAGAGCGCTGCGAATTTAACTTTGTCAATGGAAATTAGCCTTCGACGCTTCAGTTTCATGGCGCACAGTGAGCCGTATTGAAAGTGTTGCGCATAAACGCGATAAATTTGGTGTCGAATTGTCTCGCCTGCGCCTGCGGTGTGCAACATTGCAGCGCAATTAAACGTGTTAATTTGCAAAAATGTGCTAACGTCGGAAAGGTGCACAATTGAAATTTTATTCCTGAGATTATTTTTTAAAAATTTCAATTGAAAAGAGATTTATTATTTAATATGATGAGGAATTTCTCACCGCAAAAAAAAATTATATCATTTTTACTGATCGTAATTCGCGTGTGAAATTGGGCTGCATGCAAACGTGCATCGCGACGTGTCGAGATGAATCAAGTCGAGTCGAGTCGATTGGAGTCGTGCCGTGTATTCTTCCGTGCAGTCACAAGAATTGATTTCTTTTTTTTTATTTGCATTTAAAAAAATCTATTTTTGCAAAGTTATCTCACATTTCCGATGAATTGCTGTGATGATTGCATCACCAAGCGATGTTCCCAGGCTCGATTTGTGTTTTCTGCCATCGAAAACTGGTATTCTCGTTGGCGAAATGAACCCTCCTTCTCGCAGTTATTCCCGGTCTGCGGTAATTGTTATTCATTTTCATCTTGTTCGTGAATTCGTGTCTTTGCACGATTTCTACTCTTCGGCCTCAACTCAACATTTCTATGGTGGCTGCTCACCATATTGACGAGTTTTGTCTTGAACCGGATGACAACTAATTCACTTTTTTTGTGTTATTTATTTATGAGACGCATTTGATGAAATGCCCAAAAACCAAAGAAAATTTCCACTTCAATTTGTATCTCCTTACGTATGTATATATGTACGTATGTATGTGTAAGCATAGAGCTTTTTAATCAATCAGTTGACATTGAGCTGTCAATTTGAGGTCTCGACAAAGTGTCTTTGAAACTTCACAGAAAACTGTCACTCAAAATTATCATAAGTCGTTGTCAGTTTCTTTGAGTTTTTGTTTTTACAGTGTACTAACATACAGTGGCGTAGCGAGATATTTAGGCGCCCGGGGAACAATGGGGGAAACGCGCTCCTCCGCTCTTAATAAAAATACCTTATTAAAATCAAAATATGATTTGTCACATGGAGTGGATGGCCCCTTGTACCTCCCCTCGCTACGCTACTGCTTACATAATTATAGTGAATTTTACGAAGAATGTTTTTGTCATGCATAGCAATCGAAAAACTTAAGTTTTGATAGATTTTTCTGTACTAACTTGCAATGATAATGGAATTAACCCTTTTAAGGCACTCCCAATTTGATCGTTTTCCATTGTTTATTTTGAGTTTTCCATTTTGAAGTGCTAAGAAACCAATACAGCCCGATTCTGAATATCCCCGGGGTTTTTACTTTTCTCGAGACTAAAATTCTCCATTTTCAAATAGATAGGGTAAGGAAAAATATGGGTATGGGTCAAATACCCATTTCCTATCAAATTTCTTCCCCCAAATATTTAAAAAAGAAGATTTTTACGGTCGAGAAAAGTCAATTCCCCGGAATTTGTTCCCCGGAATATTCAGAATCGGGCTGACAGTAAAATTCAATGGCGAATATTTTCGTAGAATATTTCATCGTTGTTCTCCCCCATTTTAGGGGTGCTTTTTAAGTTTCAAAAAAATAAGTCACAAAATGACCCTTATTTCGGGTTGTTAGAGGGTTAATATGTTCCACAGAATTATTTGCCTAAATATTCCAACAAAGTTTCCGAACATACCCTAGACCTCAGACGTAGGGAACACATAGTTTCATATGCCGATATGCTTCAAGAATAGGTCAAGAGGGCAAAATTTTAACCCCCTCTAAAAAAAATGCAGACTTTAACTTTCAAAACGCCGATACACGTATGTATGTTTTTTCCCCCTCTACCTAAATCCTTTGTGAGAAGCCCGTTATTTTGGAAAAAGTTCAAAATTTTTTTTACAGTGTAACCAGCCGGTTCCCAAGGTGTTCGTGTCTGGTGAAAGAAAATTGTTCTATCCTCGTTTTTTTTTTTTCTCAGCAAACATTTTCGTCTCCCAATTTTGCTTTGATGGCGTATCCTCCGATTTCATTGTCTAAGTTTACTCGAGGTAAATTAAGCAGCCGAGATTTGTGAAATGACTTTTGTGCTGCATCATTTAAGGAGCTTTGAGTTATGGTCTCAAAATAATCTTTGAAGATTGTAATCAGTGGAAAGCAGGTGTTCGGAAACTTTTCTTCTATATTAAATGGCAGGGATGATAAGGATAATTAAGTTCCTTTTGTTTTCGAGTCGGATTTTGTTTTTTTTTTTTTGGTGAGAATCCTTAATCGTGTTCATTCATGATGCCATAGCTGGCGGCGAACAATAGGAATGTAATTAACGAAAAAGCTCGTCGCGGAAGTCCTTGAATGATAGAAATTTTAAGCTCTTGCGGCCATTTATTGAAGAAGACTCAGTTACCTTTGTTTTGACGCATCTTCGAATTAAATTTACTTAAGAAATTGTTCCCAATAGTATAATCCATTCGAATTATAATGAATATTCCCCGGGAATTTTCACCTCAAAAGTCTTTCATCGCGGGAAAGAAGAAGCATTATACATTAAGTGTGAAAAAACGTGGTGGAATGTGATGAAATGCTTTCGCGAGGGGACATTGGACAGTGACAGGTATGGGCTCCCGCGGACCCTAGCCAATTATTCACTAGCAGAATGATCGGGTATTGGATCAAACTGGTAGTATATTGGGATCAGGAACCGCAAGGCTAGTAAGAGCCTGCATGATCTTTGGACAGCCCCCTTGTGAGAGTCTCTGGGTTGGGTCGGTGGTTATGATGGGAGAATGGCCCCGAATCTTGAATAAGGGTTTGAATAATGTCAATAGGCATGCACTGTGTGACATCGATTAAAAGCAATCCAATCGAATTGACTTTCCCGTGTGCTGCGAAGAGGAAAAAAATTCTCGAAAATATTTAGAATCGGGCAGTATTTAGTCTCCCCATCAATTTGGAGAAAAAAGATCTAATCAGCTTATTGAATAAATTAAGTCAATATGCTTTTAGTCTTAAGTTGAAATTAATTGAATCATCATCATTCGATTGTTTTTACAGCTCGGGCCAGATCCGCCTCAAGTTTTTGTGGCCAATGTTCACGGTCTTTGGCTAACATTCTGACGATTGTCTTCATCCCTTCGGATAATATTTCCAGCCCATCTAAAGCGAGATACTTTGATAGATGAAAGTATTTCATGGTCTTCGGACTGTTGATACAAATCATGATTGTAACGAAAGCGCCATCTTTTTTCTTCGAACACTGGTCCAAATATTTTCCATAAGATTTTCCTCTCCAACGATTTGAGCGCATTTAACATTTTCATTCACCTCTATGAATCAGCTGGTTGAATATGTTCCCATAAATTTTCTATGGCAGTAGTTGACTTCACTTGAGTGAGAGATATTTTTACTTATATTAGATCAAGTTCAGTCAAGACTAACTGAGCCTTAAGAACCTTATCACAGCGTCGCTTGGCTTAAAAAAAAAAATATTTTACTATAAAAATTCCTCAAAAATTTCATGTTGAAATTGATTCATCTCTGAACTTGAGAGAAAAGTTCAAAAAATTTGACCTACTTTTAATAAAAACTTTGGATTCTTCTCAAAGAATTCTTTGTCATTTTGAATAATTTATTGATTTGACAAAAACCAGCATAAAAACTTTTTTTTTTCATTTAGAGACCATCAAAGCGTTCCGAATAAGTCGGAGCATCGTAAATTTACTGTTCAAAGGAAAACAATTCAATTCTTCTCACATTTTTTTGTGGTCATTCGAACTCTTTTTTCAGCCATCATTCTCATGCTTGGCACAATCAAGAACATTTGTGATCTCTCCCTGCTAAAAAACTAAAAAAATGTAACAGAACACCCAATCAAATGGACCATAATTTAGTTAGTTCCTTGGGAAAATGTGAATTTCCTTTTTTGTCTTTTCTTCTGCACAGCTTCAAAATGAAAGAAGAATGAAAAAAAAAATTATTAATTCAATTTAAGTGGAAAATGCAGTTCCTGCATTTGAAAGTCCAACCAACGATCGCAAGCATCCGGTATCAGGTTGCAAAAGTTTTGACCCACAAGCTCTCGCGGGGAGAGTATGAAGATGTTAATTTAACAAGACTCAACGCGTTTTTCCTTCCTTCTTTTTTTTTTGGTTTTTAGTTCACATTTCCACATTTCCAGCCAGCTTGTATCTCTCTTTCGGCTTACATTGTTGAGGCAGGAACATAAATTTTCTTTTCAGTGTAGTCGCTTCGCATGGAAAACAATGGAAATTGTAGCTCGTTTGCTTTTCTTTTCATGCCTTTTGGTTTCTTGTGCGAATTTTCTTAATTTTCGCTGCCTGGGCACGTTGCTATTATAACAACTATTATTATTATTATTATCTTCCTCTGCTTCGCAATTCCATCGTATTGTTGTCTTATTTTGTACTTCAGTTCGGATTATTTTATTCTCTTTCTTCGCACACACACACACGGACATAAAAAAAAACACATAGAAGAATAATTGGAATAACATTTCAACGATTCAAACGATCAAATAACTTTGTATGTTTGTTTGTGGGTGAAAATCGCGGAGGGAAAAGCATAAAGTCTTAGTCGAAAAGATTTGCAAAGAAATGTGTTTCAATTAAACGATTGTGTTTCTTGTTGAAACGCGTCAATCTCGTCCCTCGCCGCCGTTCTACGCTGATACATAAGCTCAGAGCACAGAGCGATCAAAAAAATGTGAAGGTGGCTTTTCATTTTTCATTTGATTTTTCATTTCTCATTGCAGAAAAATCGAAAACCTATTTATGAGAATTCCTTTTATGGCCACATCGAATCAGATCGTGATCTACTCGAAAAATCACAAACAAAGCAAATTCAATTGACATCGTTATGACCTTTTTGTCATATTTGGCTTTAATTAGACTTGACTTTGAGAATTTATAGAACAGGAAATTACAAAAAGAAAAATAAAACAATAGATCATCGTAGCTAGAAACTTAATAGGCGTAAAAAATGTTTCTACACAGAGAAAAAATCAACCAGAAAACTGATTAAATCAAGAGGAAAAACATACAAAACGGCTTCAATAAGGAATATTTTTATTTTAACAATTTTTCTTGTTGGAAAAAATAAAGATTTTTCTTTTGTATCAACTATGATTTCAGTTTGAATTGAAATGATAATTTTCAAAAATGGATTTAAATTTAAATTGTTGGAACTAACCACGGACATAATTGAAATGACAAAATAATTTTATAAAAAAAAATTTCTAAAATACCCATAAAAGAAGAAATGTCAAAACAAATTTAAATAAAGTTCAAAGCAAATGGCCACAGAGCCCTCTGCTGAACATAACCCCAAAACTAGCCATCGGATGGACTTCATCCGATTTTGTCCCTCCGTTGTCGTGACTGCTTTCGCAATTCTTAAAAAGTTCTAAGATGTATAAATCAGGGACTGAAAATAACAGTTTCAATGTCTTTCAAAATTTGAAAAAGCAAGGACAAAAAATTTTCGCACAGAAATCTTTTCGATGTCATTGTGATCCTCAGGACATTCTCTATACGATTCCGGGATGCATTTTATTTTCCTAACTTTTTTAGAAAAAGTCCAATATTAACTGGTAAATACTGACTTTTATTTTTTCAGTTAAACAATAACAGTTAAACTGGGCCAAATATTTTTTTTGGCAAAAATAAAAGGCTTTGCCAAATAACAAATAAACCGTTACTCAGATTCTAGAATCCAAAAATACATAATTCGATAATCATTGGACGTTTCTGTGTTAACCACTTTTCCTTGAAGAATGTTACGGAGACAAGGGTTTTGCCTAATGATGCGTCTCTGTAAAGGGAATTCAGTGGTATTAGTAACTCATTTTAAGCTTAAGTCGACTTAATCTACTCTTCCATAAGACCAGAGATGAATTTTTAGGTTCTAGAAACTGAGACCTATCAATTGGTATCAAATTTATTTAAATTGGAGTAACGGTTTATTTGTTATTTGGCAAAGCCTTTTATTTTTGCCAAAAAAAAAAATTATTGTTTTACTGAAAAAATAAAAGTTACTATTTTACAGTAATTTTTTTCAAATAAAATACAAGTCAAAAAATAACTTTTTTTGTAACTTTTACTATAAAAGTCATAACTGGTTCGATCCCTGGTATAAATGTCTTATATGTCCTATTTTATAAACCAAATGAGAATTATACCGATCGTAAAGAAATGTAATTGAACTTATTTCCTTTCAAATCAACCAAAAATGTTGTTGACTCAACCATTTTTCTATTGAAATTTTCGTTCTGCTCGAAAATAAAAAGGACAGTGAATAACAAATGCGCCCTTTTAAAAAAAAATCATGGTTGCATTCGCTGAGTGTAGTAAAACAATCGCGTAGATGAGGAAGAGAGATCAGGCGGATATATTTGATGCTTTAATTCCGATTTCGATTCCCCTTGCAAAAATCGTTGTCTGTCAATGGGGAGTAGCTACGTTCATAATCCGTAGGTTGGGGCTTTTTGGAGCGCTTAAGACGCCTAAGTTGGAAATTATTCCTTCGAGGGAAACCTTCTTAAATTACCCAAGTTCAAATGCCTCACTAGTTTCGATCAAATTTTATTGATGAATTAATTTTTTCCTAAACATAAACTCTTTTAGACTCCAAAAAATATTTCATGGTATCAACATGGTATCTTTTTTTGGTTAATTTGACTTAAACTGTTATTCCTTATTGTCACAAATATGTGCTCTCTCAGCATATCACATAGAAGAATTTCAACTTCAAAAATCATCGTCTCTATTTCCTTCAAATGGATTTCTAGCTCCATTTTCGAAGCCTCATTTTCTTAGTTTTAAAGCAAGCCTTTTCGTCTGATACTCCTAGATTTTATTGCTGTTCTTTATAGGCCATTTATCATTACCGTAAAATTCTAGATATTTCGAGGCTTTTTATTGAGGAAATCATTCAAAAGTTATCAAACATAAGTATCCCTTCAAGTGCCTCACCATCAGTTTTGTTCCTACACACGAAAGAATCAAACATCTTCAAATCCATCGAAAATATTTCGCAAAAATCATAAATTGAAACTATTCAAAATTAAGTATAAAAACTGAAAACGATTTCCAAAAAAAAAATATAAAAAATGCACATGTTTTTTCATGTCATTTTTTTTTTGTAAATGTAGCAGAAGATCCGAATGCAAGGTGCCTTCATCAATTGAAGTGGCGTTTCATCAATAAATTTCTTTTGTTGAATTTTTTCGACACGAGAAACATGAATGGACGAGTGAATGAATCGGCGAATGATGAAATGACGAAATGATGAAAAGAAGAAGTTAATCGAACAGAAGAAACTGAAGTGAAAGTCGTTGATTAGCTTCGAACTGCTGTGAAGATTAAAAGACTTTCCGAGCAAGCAAATTCGATCGTCAGACGTCAGGCGTCAGATCGTGAAGTGGGGGAGTGTGCATCTGCTATTTTTTTTTTGCACAATCGGCAATGAAGTCGTCTATGAATTTATGAATGAGTTTCGTTGTCGGAAATTTTATGAAATTTTTTAAATTTACGATTGCAAAATACAGTTTTCAAGCGGCATTCTTTGATATTCGAAATTGTGCGTTGTTCTGGATAATGTTTTCATGTAGGTGCCCTTCAGCGATCGAGCGATCGAGCGATGACAGGCGGTAGATGTAATGGAGTGGAGCCAGAATTTTCAGTTTTTTATTTTTCTCTCTCTTCAAGTTACAGTAATCTAAATGTGGAGGAATTTTGCTGGGGCATGTTAAAAGTTGAAAATATAAAATTATTTTTATTATTAATTAATATTTTTTGAAGCCTTTGAACACACTTACTTTTTGGGCCTCATTGGCCATCGACTCGAATGTCAATCAAATCTTTCTTCAAAGATCTCCTTTGAAAAAGAAATCCTTCTGAAGTCATGTGTAAGTAAATTCTAAAACTAAAGCAAGTTGAACCCTTATTCCGTGGAATAACATCGCGAAAAGTGATGGCGATTGTAGTGATCACATATTTCGGTGATGATTTCATTCTTGATTGAAGGTCGGAAGCTGTCAAAATTATAGACGAAAAAACATTTTCAAATGTAAAAAGTAAAATTGTCATTATTCTCGAACAGCCAACATCAACATCCATAAATCATGGTCCGTTAAGCGCTGTTTTTATGAGCCTTTTCAAAAATTTAAAAGCAAAAGATCGCATATGAAGTCTTGACATACTTAAAGTTTGTTGTAACCTAATTGATTTATTTTCGCCGTTTTTATTTTTCCTCTGAAATGAATGAGAATTGTATGTATTAATGAGCCATTTAAAATTTACTTTGCTTTAACCGTAAAAGTTCTCGGAACCATAAATTTGGCTCGTAAATACATTTCTTAATAGATCTAGAAAATATAGCGAATTATTGAGAGCATGAAGAAAATTCAATCAAATGAGCCAAAGAACGATTCTCGAGTAGTCTTTAAACTATCAAATGTTTATACTTAAATAGATAATCTTAATTTTAACCAGATAAAAAATTTTTGTCTCCCATTAAATTAACAACTTGTGTGTGACACCTTTTGTCCCATGACTCCTCCGATCGATTCGGTCACCCTGAACTCCCTCAACAATAACTTCAAAAAAGAAGCACCCAAAATCATTCTCTCAACATTTTTTTGTGGATAGAAACTTCCGGCTGATATTTATGATGTCAATTAGGCAATTATTTATGCCTCGGAAAATATTTCTGAACTTCAAAGAATTTTAAGCACTCTTCATCCAGCTTCCTGAACTTAAACAAATACAAAAAAAAAAAATAATAATAATAATAAAAAAATAAATGAAAATCTAGCACCTTGACATTTACGACTCTGAACATTGGGCGGGTACATCGTTCCGTCTAATTTCGCTTCGTGCATTCTAAAACCAGAAGTGACAGCGCAACAAACAAGAGGATAAACTTGTGACAATCACAAAAAAAAAAGAGAAAAAAATTGCCTCCTCTCCCAGGGGAAAAATACACATTCACGCTCCCATTGAAATCTTTATCAAGGCGTTCATATAAAATGCTTCGCTTATTTTTAAATGCGCACAATTAGCTTCCGGTTGAGGTTCCCTCCCCACGTCTCTAACGCTGTGGATGCACTTCTTTTTTAGAAGACAAAGTGAGACCAAGAAGAAGAATATTTTATTGGCGAAATTCCCAAAGTACCCGTGCGTCTGTGTGCCAATTGTACCTACTGATTCCTCAGAAAATCCTCACGCACAAAAATCTTTCAAGAAATTCTGCTGCCTGTGGTGTTGTCCTCTTTCAACGGGTTTTGCTTGATGAATTTTCGTGCCCCTTTCACAAGTGCCTAATTAAGTTGTTCTAAATACTCTTGTTTTTTCTTTCTTTCTTCTTTTCTTATTTCTTTCTTTAACCCTTTGATGCATAAGGGTAAAATTTGTCCCTAATTTAATGGAAATGATTTTTATCAAATGCTTTTCACAAAATTACCGTGAGTCGTGGACATACATATGTAACTATATATGTTACTCAGGAGCTGTTTCCATTTTGGCTTCTTTTCACCACGGTCTTGAGTACCCACCACGGTCTTGGGTACCCACCAAAATAAGAATTTTTCACTTGGGTGTTCACCAAAACAATTTATCTCTTTCTAACTGGCGCGAAACGTCCAGCGCAATATCTATGTGAGTGACATATTTATATGGTTATATGTGGTCGTGGATAAGGCCCGGTCCAGCCCTTATGCCGCTCTGGGGAAAATCAATATTGGGCGTCCCTACATTGTTACTAATCGGGTACTATTTTTGCATGTCTCTATGTGAAATTGCTGCATCTCACATCGCCACTCTGGGCATTTACCCGGCCTGCCACCCTCGAAATCGGGGTCTGATCGTTGAAGGCGATCGGAGTGGCAAATGAAGATCCCTGTAGGGTCTGTTAATCAGAGCAGGAAACAGTGGAGCATGTTCTGAGTGTACATGGTGTAGACTCACATATCTGGGGGCAAAGATAGTGGATCTCCAAACTATTAGTCCGTCTAGTTTCATGGAAATAATGAGATTCTAAGCAGTCTTCAGCTACACTATGGGAGCATGGGTCGCACAAATGATCATCTAGGGCTTGGTGTTCTTATAGCCCTAATTAGAATAATAATTTGTGTGGGGACAAATTTACCCTCATGCGTTAAAGGGTTAAAGTTTTCCTTCTTGCATTTGTGATGCATTTCTGATGTTCGTTTTTTCCCCCATTGCTCCAAAACGATTATGACGGAGTTAAGTACGCAATCAAAACTGTCATCAGGCGTGCTTTTCCATTTCCCGACCTCGTTTTTTTTCTTCTTTTTTTTCGTTCATCTCAACTTACACCTGCTGCCGTATGTAAGCATTTTCGTGCGTGATTTTCTTTTGAGGGGGAAAATTTTTCATTTTCAGTGAAGAATATTCCGCCGGATCAAAGTGTGTTTTGTTGACAATCTTTGCCATCGGAAATTTAGGTCATTTCGGCTCGATCGTTCGGTCGGTCGTTCGGTCTGTCTGGGCGCCCCACTTTATGGGTACAATTCAGCGCGTGTCTCTTCGTTTTTCGTCTCATATTCTTCATATATTCGTCGTCTTCCATTCGTTTCTATTTATTTGTTTATGCTCCTCTCACCGCAATTTGTCGAAAATCATTTTCGGTTGAATTGAAAAACTTTTTCAAAATCCCCCAGCATGGAATCGTGCAGTCTTCGGAATCGGCGGTCTTAACGAAATTTTCGCAATCGTCATGGGATTATTATTTCGGTTAATATTTTTCAAAGTGAAATTCAATAAATCAAATGTTCTAAACTGTAAGATCAATTGTTTTAGTTCTCCATTTCGGTTGCGTTGCGGGAAAATCAAAAATTAAAATAAAAAGAAAATGAATTTTAAATAGAACAGAAAAAGAAAAAAAAATGGGATTTCGTCAATTCGGTTTTCATCGTCCATAATTAAGCATCGAAAAAATTCATATTTGAAAAAAAAAAAATGGAAAATTGAAAAAATGAAAAAGTGCTGAACAAATGTTTTCTCTTGGCCTCGTTAAGTTTTGAAAGTTTCGGGAATTGACAGCAGAGCGAGTCTTTTTGAGAAAATCGCAATGGGAGCTCACGGCTCGAAGGAGAAAATATCGCGTTCGTATTCAGAACGTTATATTCATAGTCAAGTGATCGAGCGCGAGAGATTTGGCAGCTTTGGGAAACGTGCGAAAGGTAAGCTAATTGAGACGATTCATTGCCACAGGTGGGCATCATTAACCTATGAATAGAGAATGGACAAGCGAAAAATGAGAGCTAATAATCGTCTTTTGAGTGAAAAAAAAGTAATGATAAGGTCATGCTATAGAACTTAATACTAATTAAGAACCAATCTGGGTTGAGTGTCTTCGAACAAAGAATATTCGCTCTCTACAATCGATTTATGTAGCTTCATTACATTGACAAAGTCGAAGCTGCTATCGAATTTGGTAGGGTGCTATTTCGATGAGTACTTACTTACTACTTACCTTGCAGTAATGAGCCGGTCAATTTCGTAAGAAGGGCTGGCCTTTGATCGGTCCAAATTCTACCAGTTATATTATGGCAGTTCGCTCCATCGAATTCGGCTAACCGATGGTTGGTAATAAACGGGTTGGTTTAAGGTTAGTCTGTAAATGACACTTTCATCAGCTTAGAATATATATAAGAAATTGGTTTTTTATTTTCCTTATTTAACTATCCTAAAACCAGACAAAATTACGACAATTCACCCAAAAAAACAGCCGTTTTGCGGACTAGTCCCTCTCCAATGACAGGCCCATGTTAAAAAAGTCAGTTGAATACATTAGAAGTGGAATTACGAAGGCTACACTTGGGTCAGTCAGTCCATATTACTGCAGGGTATGTCTTTCATTTAATAATATGTAGACAAAGTCGTCTCTGGATAGAGTGAACTAATTTTTGAAGGCCGGCCTATTAATGCAAAATCAATAGGGAGGTTTGTTTCTTACCTTTTCCTAAAGATTTTTGAACGGCTTTCTCACGGAGGTTTTGTACAACAAGAATACCTCCGATGTTATAAGTTTCATTCCAGTGTTCACACAGCGGAGGTGTTCACTCCATTCGGACTTCACTCTATCCAGACTCGACTGTATATAGAAATGTCCAAATGGTGCTCTTATAATAGATGGCTAGCTCGAAGCTAGGCTATCGAAACTGTTAACAAGGATTGAATATCGCTGCCCAAACATTGAGAGAGGTTAGGTTGGAGGGCATTCATACATCGGTGTGGAATACTTAGACTTTTTAGAGCGGTGATGTCCAAACCAATGCATTCATTTTAATACAAGTGCTTGTGTGTTTGTGCTGTGCTGTCGAATCTGCTGTGACTTGCGCTGATTTTCATTGATAAAGATTATTTTGTACATGCACGAACGCGTCCGATCATTGTTCGGACGAATTAGTATACGCTGCACGTTTGCTGCTGCTGCGTCGGCAAAATGTTGTCTATCAAGCACATGTGCTTGGGAAATCGCATCCTGGACATCAATGCTTTAGAGAAAGACGATACAAACTATGTTTAGAAATGATCATCGCCACTAAGAGCCTCGCCTTAGATGTCTCTCTGTCTGTCTATCTGTCTATCTGTTTGCCTGTCGCAGATGAGGATCGCATAAAACATTAGTGAGAACATGTTCAAGAGCCTACGCAATCAGACCATTTTAGCGGGTTACTTCCAGTAACCCATCCTCTTCAAAAATTAAATGGGCCTGGTCTAAGTGAATTTGAAAAAAAAAAAAAATTTATAGACAACGCGTCGGGTACTGTGCTGTCGTCCTCGCTAACATATTTTAAAAATACTGATTACAACTAGTCTAGTTTGGGTATAGTTTCAAACTGGTCCAAAAAGGACTAGTTTTTAAAAAAAGTTTTGGTGCCAAAATTCTTAGAATCTTTCACATATTATATAAGTATATTAATTTAATTTTCATCGAAATCGGACGCTATGAATTTTTCGGATTTTTGGTCCAAAACTCTCTAAACTTCTTCTTGCCCCCCAAATTTTTTTCAGTTAACTCATTAACGACTGACCCTAGATTCCGTTGTCCGATTTTGACAAAACTTCACACAGACATTACTTATGGTGTTTATATTGACAAAAAAATTTTTTTATTTTTTCCCTGCCACCCCTGAGCCTACAGGACATGAGTATTTTTCTACCCACTTCGCTGTTAAAGCGTTAAAAATGAATTATTTTTTTTTTGCAAAGTGTGTCAATAAAAACACTTCTTCGTTCAGATTAGATGAAAAATCGTAAAAAAGAAATCGGTCAATTGTTGGTGTGTGTAAAAAGGGATTTATGAGGGACAATCCAGAAAAAATTTCGATTGTTTTAAATATTTTTGAACATTGCAAATTTGACTCGTGAAAAACCCATCTAAACATGACTCTATATGACCCCAAAATATTTTTAAAGTAGTCTGATCTCTCCTCTACCTACACATAAAAGCAATTTAAGATACCATTCACCTACCTCAAGATAGAATTTTTTTTTAATGGCTTTATTTATGGTATTTAAATACCCATCCGTCGTTAATGAGTTAATGTCTTATAATTAATCAATATACCAATATAAGCGTTATCAAAGCACTGTTTCTCTCGGTAAGCCCTTGTCCTCGCCTGATTAGCTTCTTATACTAACTACCACACATACATATGTACATGCAAATTGTATGAACCTCATTATCCTAATGAGAAATAATAGGACTCAAAGCAGTACTTCATCTGCTCCTTACTTGCCTCATTCATATTCACATTTCTTATGATCAAATTAAATCCATCCGAAAATCCATTAAGCAATATTTTCTTATTGATTTGGCAATTTGTTCACTTCAACGCGCAAACATTCGGCGAGGGTAGAGCAATTTTTTCCATTAAAATTCCAAAAAATTATTTATGCAATTATATTTCTTTTTCATTTCTTTTTCTTTTGTCTTGAAACTTTTCGTTAAAGGATTTAAATCTTTGACTTGTGAAAATTGAATCCTGTTTGAGTTTAAAGACTAAAGTGAAAAGATTCCTCCTTGAAGCTCTGGGGAAACTTTTTCGATTTAAAAATTCGATAGTGATGCAGCTGTCTCTGCTGCACTGTCTCTGCTACTGTGCGGCGTCATCTGGCTGTGCTGTCTTCCTCTGATCAGTGCACCGACAATTACGTATGCAAATTTTAAGTCAATTCAATGGCCGAAGCATGCATCTTCGCATCAAAGTTTCTTTCGTTAGCCGCACAGAAGATAGCCGAAGATAATAAATTCTGTGCTGAAAGTTGGGAGCTTATTTCATTATGTGTGTGTGTGTGTGTTTTTTTTTTTTTTACTATCAAAACCGAAAGCAGATGCTGCTATGGCTTTTTGCAATTAACCCATTAGTCCTTAGGGTTGTTATTTAATTGAAGTTATCTAGGGGTTAATGTGGAAGCACTTTGATATTTCTGATTTCGTTTTTTAGACTCGATGGTCATTCTCAGCCAGTGCGTTACATTTAGATAAAAATCATTAACCCATTATACACCGGTGTTGTTTTTGAACTGAAATCTTTAGTTGAACAAATTTTTCTTTCAATAGAGTTGATCAAGAGATCAACATAAGAAATATTTAAAAAAAAACTATAAGGGTGTTATTGTCAGGCGACCTTGACAATACAATACCCGACACAGACATGTATGTATGTATGTTTGAAAATTTTTAAAAACAGGCCCCAAGACCACTCATAATATGGTTTTTGGAAATTTTTAGCACCATTAAGGCCATTATTTCCATTTTAGATTAACGAGTTTATTCAATGAAAGCTGCCTTTTGCCACGCCCACTTTTTCAATTTAAGAAATTTAACCGGAGGCTTAAATATAAGCTCGAATTCTAAATTTCATTGAAATATTTCGAAAAACTCCGGTTTTAGAGGAGTTTTTGGGATTTTTGTGACAGACCCTAGTACTGAATGTACCCTTAAAAATTGTCCGATCGGGTCCATTGTTCTTCCTAATGTTCCCGTGAATACGCATGCCAAATTTTGTCAAGATATCTAAACTCCTTCGATAAGAAAATTGTATCGGATATACACACAGACAGACAGAGGAGGCAGACAGACAGAGAGGCAGACAGACAGAGAGGCAGACAGACAAGAGAAGCAGACAGACAGAGAGGCAGACAGACAGACGGACAGACGGACACAGACAGACGGACAAAAAGACGGACAGGCAGACAGACGGATATGTCTAAATTGAATCTCCTGGTGACGCTCATTTCTATTCATTTTATTCATTCCTATACACACAACCACACAAACGCAATGTACACTTAGAGAGTTGACAGAGTCTGTCAGCTAAAAAAAAAGCAAATCATTGAAAAATACTCATTGATGAATCACAGAACAGCGGTTAAGGGGTTAAAAAGTAATACAAACTAGCAAAATATATCTAAGAATATTTTTAAATATTTTTTAAACCGAAAAAAACCCCTGAACGAAAGAAACTTTTTGCCACAATACAAGTATCAACTGAATAAGTACCCTTCAAAAGTGAATACTTCAGCTGCTGGCCTCCTTCGCGGACACACATTGAAGTTTTCCATCCAGTTGATGATGCAACCAAATTCAGCAAATCCATTTTAATAAAAACGCATTTCTCTGGGATTGCCAAAGTAAACATCCTTTTGCGAGACCATTTCGAAAATTGAGCTCATTTTCCGGAATTTGCATTGCACTAAAATCCACCTCCCTCTCCTCCTCCGACGAAACTCATCCTCAGAGGCATGCATTCGAGGAAAAGATTTTGCAACCTAATCGAGCAGAGCATTCCGAATGGTCACGTTTCGTATATTATATCCGGACTAAATGTGCTTAAATGTGGGAGAATTTGCTGAAAAATGTTTTCCTTGCATTCTTCCTTTCCTTTCCTCTTCTTCTTCGTTTTTTTTTTCGTCATGTGGTGGAGCTGGAGCAGGCCATTGATGAAGTGGTTGTCAGATGTTCGCGCCGAGTTTCCAGATAAATTCAGTTGCAGAGAATGCATGATTTTTGCTCGGCTTTTATCGTTTATTCTACGGAAAGTTATTCATTCAAGTCTGTCGGAGAAGGAAATAAAAATATGTTCCGCCTACCATGTGCGTTTGATTGTGTATGTATCTCGGCCGGAGTCCGTACTCCGGAGTGCGCCAATGCGCCATGGAAAATGGAACGTGTTCTTGCATAAATTAAAAATGATATACGAACATATAGAGACAATTTGTGTGTGGAGAGAGAGAGAGAGAGAGAGAGCTAGGCCTCTAGTGCTTAAATACATTACGATGGATTCTTTTGCGGAATTTATTCACATTCTTTTTCTTCTTCCTCATTTCGTCCATCTCTTTAGGAGCTGCCAAAAAACGTGATGTAAGAAATCTGAACATTTCACCCACTGATTTGGGCCCACCGCCAAAGGCACAGCAAACGGCCAATGGTGCATCAACGCGTATCAAGACGTCAGTGATTACCAATGCGAGTAAGTAAGCCAGCAGACAGACACCTTAATGTGCTGCATTTATTATTTATATATTTATTTATTTTTATTTCTTTGTCCACTAGTTTTTTTTTTTTTTTTTGCTTGCCAGCAGTTAGGAATAGTAATTGACAGTTAGTTAACAGACTCCATAGCCATTTGCCGGTCTCGCCTCAATGCCCCGATGGAGCATCCTGCAATTGTGCTCTTCCAAACGTAGACGCGCCTCGTCGACATTGCGCTGCGATTTCTCTGACCATAAACGTTCGGCGACGGCGCTGACTCTAGGGAAGGTTGTCGGAATCACATTATTCTCATTGATCCACTCGGTCCAGAGGCATGCCTCGCCGCCAATAACTAGTTTCTTTTGCGCTGCCGTCCCGCTGAAATTTGTCGGCTCGACTGCGTAGAATTTCTCCCAATCGGCTCCGGTATCGAGCACGTATAAATACCAGCCATCGCTCAGTATTACATTGTTGCCACGTTTTGTCAATTTTGCCATAGTTTCTTTTGAGTTGAACCAGACTTGTGCTATCGTGTCCGATGGCCATTCCATAGCCGGGTTTTCTATCATTGCCTATCATTGACAAAATTTCACAGCATAGGGTCTGACGGGTTAAGCAAAGGCATGCGGCATCATGAAAGGAATTTTTAAATTTTGTTGATTTTTCGATAGGTGCCATCTAAAAACAATGTGGAAACTACTTTTAGATTTTTATTTTGAACGGTCCTTGATATATCCTTGAAAATCCTTTTTTAATAAGCCTTTTTTCAAAATTTTATATCTCAAAAACAAATTAAGATAAGAAGATAAAACAAACGTTGGCCGATTGCTAATACAACAGAAAATCAAAAAAAAATTTTTTTTTAATTTTTACACTGAGAAAAATTTTTGCACAAAAACGAAAAAAAAATTTTTTTTCAGTGTATTTCAGTTTTTGTAAAGCCTTTTTGAATGTTTTAAAAAACTACCTTGTTTTATTGACAATAAGTCACCGTTTGATTCATCTTTTTATCTAAATTATTTCTGGAGATATTAAATTTTTAAAAACATGCCGTATGAGTAATGTGTTTTGTATCATTTTCGCACATTTGTACTGGATATTAGTACTAGAGCATCTATGTGCACTTGTAATTTTTTGAATATCTCACTGTTGCGCCATTTAATTTGAATGAAACTTTTTTTTAATTGAAAGCAAATACTTTGAGGTGTTTTTTTTTTTAATTTGTAGAGTGGCGTCCAACTGGGAATACACTGAAAAAAATTGTTAAAATTGTCTTTTTAGTTTTGTGGAAAAATTTTTCTCAGTGTAAAAATTAAAAAAAATTTTTTTGATTTCCTGTTATATTAGCAATCGGCGAACGTTTGTTTCATCTTCTTATCTTAATTAGTTTTTGAGATATAAAATTTTGAAAAAAGACTTATTAAGAAAGGATTTTCAAGGATATTTCAAGGACCGTTCAGAATAAAAATCTAAATAGTAGTTTCCACATTGTTTTTAGATGACACATATCAAAAAATCAACAAAATTTAAACATTCCTTTCATGATGCCACAACCCGCCAGACCCTTTAAATACCGAACTCCGAAAGCACTAACCTCTTGCCAGACAATTTGTTTCCAGCCCAGAGATGAAATATTCGCCGAAAATCGCTCGAGATACAAATATGGAAGGTCGCCGTTATCCAAGCCATTAGCTGAAAGATATTTCTGTATTTGAGAATTCGATTCCCAGCATGCTGCGGCGACCTCATCCACACCCAAATGTAAATAGGCATCAGGGAAGATTGTTCTTATTTCACTGAAAGCCCCCAAAAATAAATTTTATTCCGCTTCAAGGGGATTAATAATACTCACTTACCTAAAGAGTTTATATAGAAATTTGAAGGTGGTATCTTTGGTTGGATTCAAAGGACCCAATTGGCCAGCATAAGTGCCTGAGCATTGAGTCATCAGCTCGGGATGTGAAGCGCCCCAGGAAGCTGTATGAGCTGTAAATGGAAAATGAGAGTCAATTCAGTTACGTATTTATACGACTTCCCAAGTCAATTCAGTTTAACCTGGCGTATCGAATTCGGCTACAACTCGTATACCCCGCTTTCTAGCAAATTCAACGATTTCCGTTACATCGTTCACCGAATATGTCATCTCGCCGCCATATGCACCTCTTTCGGCCAATTCGGGAAAAACATTTGACCTAAACGGAAACGCGGAGTCGTCCGTCATGTGCCAGTGGAAAACATTCAATTTATTGTAGGACATCCCATCGAGCAATTTCAGGATTTTAGATTTGCTTACAAAATGTCGTGCTGAGTCCAGCATGAGTCCGCGATGCCTAAAACGTGGCTCATCGTAAATTTCCGTATCTCGGATGCGCAACTAAAACAAAAAAAAAAAAAAAATCCTAATGGATGACACTATTGCTTTCAAGGTCCCGAAACATGCGCACATACATACCATGCCATTTGGCATCGGCACCAGCAGCTGCGACAGCGTCTCAAGACCGCGCAGTATGCCCCAAATCGAGCTGGCAATAACACGTCCATCGCCCCAGACGTAATCTGTAATGGAGTTAAGAATGAAAAATGCCTCTGACGACGCAACGCGTGTCGTGCGTCATCGCAACATTTGCCCCTGCGACCGCTCACATGACTCATCCATATTGAGGGACGGCATCGTCTCACATGGCTGCGTCAGATTCACGCGTATCTGAAGAATATTGCCTTTCGTTGTTGTAGCCGGTGCACGATTGTGCTGGTAGCCGCTGGCGGAATTCTTGATAATCGCCGTGTAGCGTACGATGGCGTCTTGTAGCAAAAGGCAATTTCGGTTAACAACCTATCAAAGCAAGTCCCCCGATAGATATGACCAAGCGAGCATAAACATATACCATACATACTTAAGATTAAGAATACTCACCGTGATTTGAAAATTGTTCGGATCCACGGCATAGAATGACTCAGTATCGTCCGTGTACGAGGTCTGCCTGTAGGGCTTTGGCCAAACTTGCCCTATGGAAATGAGTTAGTTTTAGTGGAAAAGAAATCGGAACGCCTTAATGAGTTCACTCTCACCCACTGTCGGCTTAAATTGTGGACCAAAGCTCACATAGCCGCCATCGCCTTTTGAAAAACGAATTTGCAAATTCAACAAAATTACCAAAATTGTGTATTTTAAAGCGAGCATTGTGAGGAGCTTTTGCCTAACTAATTAAGACTAAATAGCTGGCGGTGGCTTATGGAATGTTATCTTAGTAGGAAATAATATTTACCTTTCAGTTAAGTGTACGCCGGAACACCTGTGTAAAGCCCCCATTCGCTAAACATCATTCGACATCACATCAAATCGTCTCCGCTACTCGTATAAGCCAAGGGAAATTTGTTTAGGCAAATTGCGCCTTAGGCTTTCTTTTTTTTTTTTTGGTAATCTGTTTGCTTTTGGAGGTACATGTTCATACGTGACAATTCGCGAAGAACGAATTTTGCTTTTCTGTGTCCGTGAGAAACGCCCAAAACCCACTTCAGGCGGGGTATACAAAATGTTTATAGATATATAGAGATAATCAGCGCCTCCAGGGGATACGATTTATCCATATCAGCCTTTTAAATTATCGTTTTGCATGCGATGTTGTTAGCGAAATTCAGTTCTCTTGTCATATCTTGACGGAATTCGATAATATTTTGGGGAAAATGTTCAATCCTAAGGCTTAAAATAGTAATGAGTGGAACTTATTTTCAGATTGGTACTTCCATTACTAGGATCTGTATTAAAAATGATTTTGTTAAATGCTCCGAAAAATGAATTTTCGAATTTGAAACTTTTCAATGACGAATTATGCTATTTTATAAATTAAAAGTGGGCGTGGCATAGATGAAACTGTGCTAAAATGTCTCTTATGATCAAAACAATATTCTTAAATAGAAATTTTAGTAGCCACTTTAACAAAATATATGTATATAGCATATTAAGTATTATTATAGTTTTCTTAGCGCTAATTTCTGTAGACTTACAAATTGAGTGTATTCATAATAGATATTCCTCTGATAGGGTATCACTAGTTTCATTTGGACTTGATACAAGTCAGGGAAGTCTGACTCCCTGCAAAAATTTCCGTTAATGACGTACACCAACACCTTTAAAAAAAAAAAATATTTTATGCTCATATTTTTCCCTATAAAATACGAGTATATTACCCAAACATTGATATAAACAAATAAAGGTGTTATAGTCAGCTGAGCCTGACAATAGAATACCCGAAACATATTTACGGTATCTATACTTGTTTGAATAACCATACATATTTACAAGGCCACGAACAATCCGAAAAAGAAACCTGGACTTCTTTAAGACCATGAAGGAGCCCCATATGGGTATTTCCAAAAAAACGTAAACTTTTTGTCACGTCCGAGCACATCTAATTGCCTTTCTGATCGGCATAAAATTTTCATAAGTATAAAATTCCGGAAGAGCTGGACGATAATAGTTAGAAACAAAATGAATATTTTCCACATTCTTCAATTCGGGACTTAAAATTGATAAAGTAACTGTCACGTCGGTTTGGAAATACCCATATGCCAATGATATTTTCAATTACTTTATGAAAACCGCCCTTTGCCACGCCAAGTTTTTCCATTTTTGGAAACTTGATCGCGGGCTTTAATATACCTAAGCCCATATTTCAAATATCTCTAAACTATCTCGAAAAAAAAGTAGATTTTGGAGCGGATTTTATGACCTTCGTAACAAAGCCTAATACTGAAGATACCCCTAAAAATGGTTTTATCTGGAAAATTTTTGAACCTATTCTCATTCATGTACTTACTTAACTGCTTCGATAAGAACACTGTATATGGATATATGGCCGGACAGACAGACGGACATGCCAAAATTTAATCTCCTTGTAACGCTGACTACCATGAAGAGTTTTTCATGTTACACAAGTATGTTTGCACAAACGCAAAAAAACACTCTACACAGAGTCCGTCGGGTACATACATACATACATACATATGTATCTAAGCGGCACTTTACACGATTTCAACTCTCCATATTTCAAGAGCTTGAGTAGCGATATTTTTGCTGCCTACATGGACACCGATAACTGTTTTTTATGTTCAAAAAATCTAAAAAAAAAAACATGTTTGGACATTCATCAAACAGCATCAAACAAGGCTTTGCAAAAAAAAAAAAAAAAAAAAATGTACGAAAAAATGCGACTTTGACCTCCAACTTGGATTCATTTTAAGCTTCTTTTCGTTCATAAATCTCGTCGAGTGGATGCCATGCGTTTTCCGAACAAATTTGCATCTCCGCAGGGTGCTAAAGTCGCATCTCAAAAAGCAAAACATTTTTTTTTCTCTTCTTAACTTTGCTTCAGTCGAAGTGCAGAAGATTAGATTAATTTATGAGCAGCTTTGAGTATCCAACTGATGAGTCTTCGTTAAAAAGTTTCTCTCCATTTTATTTTTTCCATTTTTATTTATTTTTTTTTATTTTTGATCTTTTTCTTTCCTTGTTCGCTTTCGACGCATTGAGGCCTAACGGCCGAGGCGACTTTGACAAAGTGCTTCTATTAAGTTCGTAAAGTAACTAAATTAAATGCAATTGAGTGTAAATTAAGCAAATGCAATGCGGCAAAAAGATAAAAAAAACAAATAAAATTCGACCCGCATTGTTGTTGCTAATATTGTTGTCTGGAGTCTTGAGTCAAGATCTTAGCAAATTTGGAAGCTCACATGGCAGAGCATGCGAATTCGTGATGGCGCCGATTTGAATTAAAAATAATTTTTTATCTTTTTTTTTATTTATTTTCTTTTAATACTTAATTCATATCGACCAATCTTGAGTGCTTTCGGTTTTCGACTTCATTTGTTAATTTCCTAACCACGCTCGATTTTTTTTAGACAGATCAGAAATCACCGTCACGAAACGTGCCTTCAGTACGCAATTCAGACGATGACGGCTTTGGCCACTGAAAGCGCGGCCGGCCTACACGCATGCGTTGTTGTGCTTCTAGAGTTGCGTACAATCTCTCCGTGTATCGTTAATTTATTTTTATCATTTTATCATGTTGGCGATTTGTTCGCGAAAATCATGTTCATGACTCGAATGCGAGTTGCCGCTTAACGCGTTCAAGCTTGCAAGGCTGGAGTCCGCTTCACAATTTAAAAAAATAAAATAAAATAAAATAAAATAAGAATAAAAAAAAAAAACTGCGGATGATCTGAAGTGCTGAGCAGCGGTGTTGGAGCCTTTTGAAATCCGGTTTCGAAGAAGTAGCTCTGCTTTCTTGTTTTGATTTAACGTATTTAACAGCTTCAGTGGGTAATCAATACCTTAATTGGCTAAATTGCAAGAAAAACACCCACTCCTTCGGAAGTGATCTCAATGGCGCTTTGATTGTTGTTGACATAATTTCAATGGAAAGATTTAATCTGTGGGCATTTCTGTTCGTAGGAACAATCGTAATAACGGCAGTCCACTGGACCACTAAAATTCGTTTGTATAAGAAGACAACTACCTACAGTGAAGCCTCTCTCAATCGTTTTGTAGCATTTCGAAAATTTTTGAGGGGGTCATACAATAACACTGTGCGACATTTTAGAGGTCATATTTTTGTAAACAAAAATTTGACGACTGTTTTTGAAAGTGCTCGGTGAGTATAACAACGCCTCATACTCAGTTTTGTCAAGTCACCTCTACTTTTTTTTTAAATAGACTTCAAAAAGTGGGGCCGAGAATTAAATTTCTCACTTACTTATGGCTATATCTCGTAATCCGTTCAATATTTTAATTTCCTATCTATCACAATTTATAGCTCTGAACTCATTTTAAATAGTTTTAGTAGAAACCGACCCGAAAAAACTCTATCTAGTAGGTGGAAATTGCAAAAATTCCAAAAATTTGACATGTTTTTTTTAAATCATTTTATCAAATTATAATTTGTTATTTCACTTACCACTGCGATACATAGAGAGGTCTCGCCGCGCCCGTAAAAGCAGCAAAAAAAATGTTGCAAAAAAATTCCACAACTTTGTTCAAAAATAGCAGCAATTAAAGCTCATATCGAATATCTAAAAAGCCGCAAAAATACCACCAGCAAAAAAGTGTATAAGTCAAGGCGAGATATCTCAAGATTTCCTCATTTTATTTCGCCAATTATTCGAGTTATTTCATCGCACTGGCAAAACTCTTTAAGTCTCTTGAGTTAGTGCAATATTAACTCGTAAAGATATCAATGTTTACCAGTTATTTATACGGCACTTGGCGATTTAAATCGAGGAAAGGAATAAAAATAAAAATAAATATAGGAAAACCGGAAAAATTTTAATACAAAGCGTATGTAAATTAGATCGAAACCTGATCGACATACGAAATTACAGGGAGAAAATTACAGGGAGAGAAAAGAGAGAGAGAGAGCAATTCGAACGAAGAGAAAAAATAATACTTTAAGAGTAAAAATCAACAAGAAGGCCAGCAACATGTTGCGATGCATAAAATGCACAAGATCTCTCATGTGAAAACGCTCTTCGATTTTGCGTCTTTCACGCTTTGGAGCTCATTTTGGAGCTCTCCAAAAACAGGTGTCTGCGAGTAATTCTTGAGACTCTATTTATGTTTGCATTGGCATTTGTGGTATGCATTGTTGTTGGATTTTCTTTCCGACATTGTCTTCTGCAATTGCTCCGGACGGGCATGCTTAAGGCCATTTATACTTATTTCTTTTTGGTTTGTTGTTCTCGGAAAGCCTTTAGACATGCGCCCAGGGATCGAATGACAAGCTGTTTTTTTTTTTTTTTTTTTTTCTCTCAAGTTTATGAGCTTATTTGAGAAATATTTTTCCTTTTTCTATCTCACATAATCGCATCATGTCGACATTGTTCAAGATACGAACAAACATGGATGTACAAGTGCCTCATTTGGTGCAGTTTTCCAGTTAAACATTTTCTTCCGTTGAGTTCTCAGCGGTCAAGGTGTGGGTGTTGTCTTATTCATACATTTCATACACATATCACAATTGAATATTGATTCGCCATTTCTTTGAAATTTTAATCTGCTTCCAAAATCGTTTGAAGCAAATGAATAAAAAAAAAAAAATTTATTGAATTTTTCAAAATTTGAAGTTTCCCTTTGTTTGTTCCCAAAATTCTGCGAAAAGGAAGCTCATTTTGAAATAAAACGAAAATAAAAACAAGATTTGAGTTGTCATAATAATTTTTTAGTGATATTTAAGATATTTGCATTTTCTCTCTTTATTTTTTTTTTAATTTTAATTGCTGTTATCGAAAAATGATAACAAAATTATTGAACGCAATAAAGCGAAAGCGTAAGTGAAAGGAAAATGTTTTTTTTTAAACTTTTAAATCATCCGCCTAAAGTCATGCAACAATTTTTTTTTACCACTAATTCAAAATATTTCTTTTCTATTGCAGAGAAACGTGTGTTGTCGGTGACCACAACAAGCTCCACGCCAACCAATAAGAGTTCCTCAACATCCCCAACTAATTTACGACGGGGCACTGGAAAAATCAATTCATCAAGCATTGTCTGCAGCAGCAATCCGCAGAGCAAGACAGCCGAAGCGGTGCCGGCGGCATCGACTGCATTAACTACCAAAGGTGAGTCTTAAGTTAAGTTAAAAAAAAAAACGTTAAAATCCCTTTCATTGGGCCGATGTGTCGGCAAACCCTTTAAATACTTGTGGTCATAAAATGAAACTTAAAAGGGGTGCTAGTGAAATTTTGCAATTTTAGTTCGTTAGAGCAGAAATTCATACAAAAATTCAACACATGCAAACATATGAAAGGAAATACAATCAAAATCGCAAATGATTGTAACTGGTTTCATATGTTTCCATGTGTTGAATATTTGCAAGAATTCACACGCTATTGGAAATCATCGGGCACAAGGAAAATCGAATTTTTTGATGTTCTTCAATCGTGGGCCTATGGAAATGGACTTCCTTGGGGGTCAAAAAATCGATTGAATGCTTTTCTTTCACTTTGATATCTTTTGAGCATTTCATTCTTCGCTTAATGAGCCGTCGAAATATTTAGCTTGCCCATAGAATTTCTTTAAGTGATACAGTTTGAATGGACGCTAAGACGTGTAAATGAGTCTAGCCGTGAATTTTCCACAAAATACCCCCCGAACTTGCGTGGTCTTTCGGATCGCGTGTGGTCGAAGAATTTGTCACAATTTGTTATTTGAATGGATTTAAGCTTTTCCTATCGGTGTAGGTGGGGATTTTGGTGTGAAAAGCGAATTCCTAAACCGATTTTCAACATGCCAACTTATGCTTTGCTTCTGAAAAGCTTTTTTTCGGAAAATTGGTTTTATTTTTTTTTTTTTTTTTTTCGAGTATAATTTCAATAACTCCATGAGTCCATTAGCTCTCCTAAGCGTCGTCTTTTGATTTAATATTTTTTTAATTTACATAAATTTATAGAGAAAAAAAATGTTCCAGCAGAATGTTGCTTCAGAAAAAAGCTGTATTTTTCCCAGCAAGAGAGAATGTTTTATGTTCTTTGTTTGTTTGTTTCTTTAATGACGAAAATTCATGGCCATTAGTGCTCCTAAAGCGCTCTCATTAAATTTGTTCTAAACATAACTTTATAAGCATAAGAAAAAAAATATGATTGCAAGACGCTAGAAGGTGTTGCTGAGGTCAGTGACGAACGACGAGAGAGAGGTTCAGCCAATGTACAATAGCAGGAAATCGTTGAGTTAGAAAGAAAAAAAAAGACGCGGGGACAAGTTTTACACATGTTCGTATTGTTTGAATTTGTTGGGGTTGCATTTAAATGCGAGACGCCTCAACAAATTTTCAATGGCGCATTCAAATTACGGTGGCAAGAGTGCCGTAGAGGAGCGCTGAGCTCCATTCAAATTTGTGTCATAAAGCAGCATTAACGCCTCCTTTGTTCGGCACTTTGCATTAAAGTAGGTAAAAATGTTGGGGAAAAAGTTTTCAAAATAAGAAAAAATATATATTTTAATACGATTGGTGGTCGGCATTGACGTGAATATCTATAAAACTATGTGAAGTGTTTTCAGCTTTAAGAAAAAAAGTTTTTTATTCGAAGGTGGAAATCGTAGGAGTGCGATAAGCTGGAAAAATTTTTTGTGGGAGTGTTTTAGACATAAAATTAGGCCTGTTTGATAGCGGGTAAATAGTGCAAAGGAGAAAAGCTTTAATGAATTCTTTAAGCCTGGAAAAACGGGATGACGGGAAGAGGGTGAGCGTCGTTGCAGCCACAATTGAGCTTTAATTTGAACCAAATTTATGGCATAGAATATATGTACTTACAATTTATAAATGCATCTCCTAAAGATAATTATATTCGCAGTAATACAAGTGCATTCGGTCAACTGAATATCATGACTCTCCCATCAAGATTCCTTCATATAGCGGGAAATATCATATGCCAAGAAGACTATCAAATGACCGAAAGCTAAAGCATCATTTCGTGTTCAGCCGCATAACATTCTGATGTGACATGTTGAAATATTCAGCAGTAGTCAGGGATTAATCAACCAGTTTTAAGGCCTGAAAGGGCGTCGAAATTCAAAGATTCAAACTAAGAAAACATGGAGGAGAAACGGACGGACAATTGGAAATAAAAGTGATTTCTCCCTTCCAAACTAATGTTGAATCTATCCCTCGTCCAAACCGGTATTGCCACAATTTTTGCTCCAATTTTCCCTCAGATATTTAGAAAAAAAACCCTATTGTCCTAAGTATTCTCTAAGAAAAATGCGTACGAAAAACCTTCAAAGTATTTGAAGCACTCTTTGATTAAAAACTAAATCGAAAATCCCTAAAAGTGGAAAATCCCTCAATCTGGCATCACCGCTCCACATGGGAACATCGTCATTACATCACAAAAAAACTTTCGGAATAATATCGATTAAAAAAATTAACCGGAAACTGAGAAATTAAAAAGCATTCGAAAAATTCGCACTAGATTCGCTATTGAAGTCGAAGTCGAGTTCAAATGTTTGGCCCCATGGCCGCTTACGGGTTACATTTGCCATTGAAAAATATTCAAACTACTTTTTTGTGAATATTCCCACGAAATTTCTTTACGGTAAGCTCCCAGGAAATTATATAATCTTCAGTGTTAAATATTGGAAAAATTTCGATATGCCGGCAATTTCAAAAGTGCTTTTTCATAGCTTAGTTTTAGGTGGTTGCAACATTGTTGCTAAGTGGTGAAAACTTCAAGCCCTTGTCTTGCAGCATTTCCAGCAAACATATTCGGAGTGCTCAGAAATATGAGTCCAAAATGAGTCAGAAATATGAAGAAAATAAAAGGCGGCTCATATTAATGAGTCCGAAATGAGTCAAAAATATTTAGAAAAATAGAATAAAATTCAACTTTAACCCTCTAATTCCTGGCTCCGTCTCTAGACGAAGTTTTTTCGAACAAATTACCAAAAAAAAAACTTATAATAATAATTTCAGATCGTGTTTTTCTACCCAAAATTACTCAGATCTGAACCTTTCAATAAAAAAAAAAAAAAAATTGTGCCATTAGAGGGTTAACGTATAAGCGAAAAAATAATCCGTTCATTTCGATTTAGCAAATACGCGGTCGATGGGTGAATCACATGACTAGAAAGCGAGAGTTCCGAGGTTCGAATCCCACACAGAGACGAAAAATTAACATTGAAAAAATAATATTTAAAATTATAAATACGTAAAGACGGTGAAATGAGAGTGTATGGGGATAGGCCGGGACATTTGAATACGGAAGAAGAAAATTATAGATATCTCTAAAAAATTTTAGTCTTTTTAAACACATAACCATGACTGCGGAAGAAGCCATATAAAGCTCTAATATGGGCATTTCCAAACGGACGCGACACTTAAATGAGCAATTTTATGTCCCGAATTCAAGTATGCGGTAAATAGTACTTTTGCTTCTCAATACTTTCGTGCAGCTTATGCGGAATTTTATATTTTTTCAAAGTTTCTATGCAGTCCCGAATGGCAATCAGCTATATACGGACGCGACAAAAAGTTTACTTTTTCTGGAAATGCCCATATGGGCTCTTTCGGAATACGATTTTGTTGGACTCATATAGGACTACCTTCGAAAAAACGAAGCACGTTCATTTTGGACTCTTAAATGATCTCACACTCCGAATAAGGACTCATTTTTGACTCATTTAGGACTCCAAATGTTTGCTGGGCTGCAAGGTTTTTAGGGAAACAATGTTCAGTATTTTATAGACATTTTCACAAATAAGGAAAATCAAAATCTTTTCACAAATTTTTTGACATTTCGAAGTTCGAAAAAATCTTTCAGCTATAACATTGCAATATCGAGCTTGCGTCAGTTTTTCAAGAATATCAAAATCAAAAGCTTGCACTTAGCCTCATAGCTTTTACTTTTTTCAATTTTTTTATTCAAAATATTAATCGCTTTTCCGTTATGGTAATTTTTCCATCAAATTTTTGGACTCTTTGTTTTTATTTATGATTTTTGCTGTATTTTTTTTTGCTTCGCTCGCAACAATGCGTAACACAAAACCAAAAGCCGAGGAAAAATCGCGTGCGGAGCGCATAAATTTTGCGTGTTCATTAGCGATATTTCGCTTCATTGTTGTGTGTCTCTGCTCCGAAAAGTCTGTTACTTTTTTGTTTTGCTCGGATCGAATCTATGCGCTCGAAATTGAATTCGATGTTAATTGCCCCAAAAATGAAATTAATGAGCACATTTCAGTGTTTGGAAAGTAAGTGATTTAAGGATTTATGGCTTTTTTTAGTTACGCTCTTTACATAAAAAAAAAAAAAATAGAAAATAAAAATAAAAAAATCCCAGAAAAGAAAAGGCGATAAAAATAAATGAGGACAGCACTTCAAAGTCTATGTGGTGTTTAGTAGGTCAACTTCAATTTGTTCCCCTCTTAATCATCGACATTCGAGGCAAAAACAAATCGAAGAAAGAAAAAAAATCAGCGGCTTTTCCCACAAGCAAAAAATTAGAATATTCCCCGCCCATTCAATCGTCACTTGGTGACCGTGAAAATGATTGTAGAAAATCTTGTCGCAGCACGTTGTTCCAAATGCGAAAATTTCTGCTCTCATTCGGAAATGTTCAAAGCCACGAAAGCGAGCCGTCGAGCCCCCCTCCGCGCGCCGGAACTGTAACTGTAAAAGAGAAAGGGTGCATGAGTTTTCAAAACACCGAAATGTGGAAATTATTAAAACAAAAAAAAAAAGCTCATTCACTGCAAGTGAAAAACCCACACTTTAGCGCGCTAAAAATAAGAAATAAAAAAATAAAAAATATTTAAAAAAGCGCTGAAAATTATTATAATCAAATAGCCGTACTAACTGACCATATCGATAATGATGGTGTGCATTTTCTTATTTGCAAGTTAATGATGACAGCGGAACAAATTTCCTTTGCTCCCCCTCTGTCTCTTTCTCTCTCTCGCTCTTCTGGTGCCCCTTTCTTTCATCCGTTTCGTTTTCTTTCTATTTTTCCTTCCTTTTTGGCCACGTTCAAATGGTTTCTGAAAAGCTTTCTAGTGACAAATTGAATCGCCATCGCCGCTTAAGTGTTCGCATACAACTTCGTGTTGTTTATAATTTATAAAGTCATCACAAGACAAGACTTTTTGTTCCCCTCGACGATGATTGTGTAGAGAATTTGTTGTGCGGGCACATCCGATGAACTACGTTGTGACTCTAAGGCGTCATATTTACGAAGTGTATATTTTTTTAATTTTTTTTTTTTTTTTTTGCTACTTGCTGGGTTTCTTCATTAGGGTACCTAGAAACAAAACGCCGCTAACGTTTTACCTTACCTCTTTGTAAGACAAGATCTATATACATATGTTTGCAATATACAAATGTACATATTTTTCTTTATTATTTTTCTTCTTCTTTCGTCTGCGGTTTTCGTTTCATTCATTTCTTTTTATCATTCATTCGGCAGTAACTACTTTTAAGACTTGTTGGCGCTGTAATCGCTCTATTACGGTTTTTCTATGATCTCACCAAAGCTTTCGAGGGCTGTTTAAGAAATTTCACTGCAGAACACAGCCCAACGGGGAACTCTCTATGAATTATTTTGACAAAAAAAAAGGAAGGTTGTTTTACTATACAATACCCGGAATAGAAACATTTTTTAAAACAGCCCCGAAGGCGACCATTAAGACTAATATTCTAAAGACTTAGAAAGCCATAGGTAGGTAGGTAGGTTGAAGTGGCCACTTAGGCCGTTAATCGGCCCATGGTTATACCAAGGAGGTGTTCTTGTGTTTGTGTGAGTGTATGTCTTATTATGTAGTGTGACCCTAACATGCGATTTTTTGAAAAACCAGTGCTAGGCTTGGAACATTACACTCCGTTTCGCCTGTGCCGGGAATCGAACCTCGGACCCTGGGATCAAGGGCATAGCACGCTATCCCAGAGCCAATAGAAAGCCATAAAGCGCCCCATACGCTGACTTGTTCAATTTCTTCATGAAAATCACCCTTTTTGCCACGCCCACTTTTTTAAATCTAATCGGAGGCTTAAATATACCCTGAAATTCCTTATTTCATTGAAATAATCTCGAAAAAGTCTGATTTTAGAGCAAGTTTTGCTATTTTTATGACATTTTAGTGGAGCTACTCCTAAAAGGTCCGATCTGGTTCATTCTAGAACTTGATCTTACTTGTGTGCTCGCCAACACATATACATATTTTTTATGGTCTATCGCGACCTCGTTCTGGGTGTTACACACGGACACACAAACGCAATATACTTTCGACACCGTGTCGTCGGGTAAAACAAATTCCTGCAATGTATGTAAAGTAGTTGGTATCTCAAAAAATTCTTCTCCCAGTGATCCAGTCTCTCCTATCTCTCCCATTGTTGCCGAAAACAATGCAGACGCTCTGGTTTTCCTCCCTTATTTTGAAAAGAACGATCGGTGTGTGTTAAAGTGGTTCAACGATTAGAAACTAGTTCCTTTAGTCCGCGTTTAGATAGGAGAAATATTGAGCAATAAATTTAGATTTAAAAAAGGACGGTTCTACTTGTGCCACTTGTCCGATTTTATTTCTCACGTGCCTTTCTTTACCCCATTAAAATGTTGTACAACATGTTGCTTCAATTTAAATGGCCGACTTAGAAATCAGAAATGCATAAACTTTTTGAACGACCTTCGGCAAAACAATCGATTCTCACGTGCCTTTCTTTACCCCATTAAAATGTTGTACAACATGTTGCTTCAATTTAAATGGCCGACTTAGAAATCAGAAATGCATAAACTTTTTGAACGACCTTCGGCAAAACAATCGATTCTCACGTGCCTTTCTTTAACCCCATTAAAATGTTGTACAACATGTTGCTTCAATTTAAATGGCCGACTTTAGAAATCAGAAATGCATAAACTTTTTGAACGACCTTCGGCAAAACAATCGACTTCTCACGTGCCTTTCTTTACCCCATTAAAATGTTGTACAACATGTTGCTCCAATTTAAACGCCGACTTTAGAAATCAGAAATGCATAAACTTTTTGAACGACCTTCGGCAAAACAATCGACAAACTTAACAAAGCGCATTCACTTGAGTTAGCTGATTTTTTTACTGTGGCTTCACACGGCTTCCAAACACGAACTCTAATCGGTAGTTCAACGTGTTCCGCTGCTTAAGGCAGACGTACTTTTTTATCATTACTTTAAAACTCAATTTCCAAAATGTGATTCAAAACACTTAAAGGAATTAAAAACCAGAAAAAATAAATAAAAAATAAATTGAAATAAATAAAAAAATTCCCTTTGCTGCCTCAATGTTGTGCCACTGTTTGTATTCGCTGAGAAAAAGGAAAACAGTTGAAAGAGCACTGGATTCATAAGGATACGCTCTGAGTGCTTCGCTCTCTCTAACTTCGTAAAGTCGCTCGCTCTCTCTCGCGTGCTTCTTCCATCGCTCTCTCTCTTCTCTCTTTCGTTTACTCCTGCCGTTCGTACAATGGGACTGAATGATTTTGTATCGTTTTTTTACGGTTCGGCACAGAGTTTGCCAACGACAGCGATAGTGGCAGCAAATAATATGCCAACAGCTGCTAGCTTGGGTGAAACGGAAATGCTGCAGAAAAATCGGAAAAGTTCTAAATCGAATAAATTCAATTTAAATGAGTTTTCCAGTGAAGTGAAATTTTCGAAAAATATCGCACGAAAAAATTTATTCGCAACACTGACCCCAGGAAATGGAAAAGCGTTAAGTGCAAATAACAGCAATGAAAATAGCGCAGCAGCGAGAAATGGGAAATCAGTGTCATCGAAATCGCCAACAATGGCAACGAAACCGACAACCACAACGACGACGACGCGACGGCGACGACAGGAGCAAAGAAAGCATCAGCAGCAACAGCGGCAGCATCCTCCGTGGGGCTCAATAGTGAAATGGATTTTTATCGAAATTCATCATCGGTGCTGCGTAAAAAGTCGTCCTTTTTATGGAGCTCCTTTCGTATACCGCGAAGCAGTGGCAACAAGAAAGGCAAAGGTAAGAAAGGCTCACAGGCAAGAAGGCGATATGTGTGTATGTACCTGCATACGCACGTACAGTCAATGTGCATCTTTTATGGACGTGGGTGGGTTTAGTGGGTGCGCTCCGCTCTCGTTCAATGTCGAAGGACATTGTTTGTTTTTGAAAAATCAATTTTAATTATGAAGTCATCTGATTTCTTGTTGTGATGCTGCGAAGCGTGAACATCAAATTCTTCTATCGATTTTTTTTCTCTTTCACTTTTGGAACCTCTCTGTCTCCCTCTCTCACCACATGAAACCACATGAAACTGTTTGCGTAGCTACATTTCTGACATTGTTTCGATCCATGAAACGAATTTGTTTTGACATGACTTTTTAGTCTTTTGGGTTACATTTTCATAACATTTCATTGCTGCTGCTGCTGCTTATCGCATCGTTTTTGGGCACATGACCCACTTCGTTACTACTTTTCCGCTCGTTCCAAGGTTCTGACAACAACCGGCAACACAAAAAGACTTCAAAACTTTTTCTGTAAATAGAAATCATGACCAGCCACAGTTGACAAGTGTTTTCGTGGCTTATAGTTTTCAGTCGAAACTTGTAAACATTTTGTTTGCCCAGCAAGTAAGCAAATAAGCAGTTAAGGAGTGAAGAAAATTTTAATGATTTCAATTAGCATGATAATGAGTTTTATAGGCACTGAAGAGATTACGTCTGATTAAGTCCCATTCACACTGTCGGCGTTTTTTGTTGAAATAGAAAATGTTTTCAATAATGGAAACCTACCTTCCTTACAACTGACTGATCAGTAAAAGCAATGCCATCCAAAGACTGCAGTTTTCACCCTTAAATGCCACAAAGTGGCCAGACCCTATCCATACCCAGGACCCTATCCAGGTATTTTTGTCCTCTAAGCAAAATCGATTGTATGCTGCCGCTGTGGCGACACTAATGGTATACCTTTGTTTTTTGGCCATTAAACCCAATTCTCCGCAAATTTTGTTAACCCAAATTTATAGTCCAAAAATAATTTTGACTAGGCAAACCTAGGATTGGCGGAGCTTCGGGGTTTGACTATAACATATATCGTCGGCTTAAAGTGTAAACCTGCTAAGTCCACTTTTAACTGATTCTAACTTTTCGATGTCATTCGAAAGAAAAAAGCACACTGCATCGTCAGGCAAAAAAATATTTTTTAATTTCAAATTCTAAATACGGAGAAATTGGTGATGAGTAAAACTGCTAAGTCCAACTGTGGTCAAAGTTCACAGCTAACACCAACAAGTGACTCCAAGTAGAGTTTATATAGTGCACAGAATCGAATTTATAAGAGATTTCATATAGGAACAAAATAAACCATCCATATTTTGGGTCTCCTTCCCAAGCTTGAAGTCTTGAAAAAAAAGTGTTTTTTGTTTACCCTGTAAAGTTTTGAAATTGTTAGTTAGCCGACGATATACCTGTAATGAATTTTATCAATGTCGAAGGTATTTTTCACTCCATTGAGAATCGTTATAGGGATTTTAAGGCTCAGTTACTCTAGATTGAACGTAACTTAACTTTACTTATGTATTTAATCAGCTGGCTTGATATGTTTAGCACATTGTGTATGGGAACCAGCTTTGTCAGAAATGAAAAACTTCATATAAAAAAGCGATTCGAAAATGAATCAGAAATTTTCTGAAGTTTTTTTTTATATGAATTTTTTCATTTCTGTTTCATTTTTCTGACAGAACTGGAGACAAGCCCCTAAGATAAGAATCTGTGGAAAACAGATTTCTATATGTTAAGTAACTGAGTCTTTAAACCTTTTGCTTTGAATTTTCCGAAAAAAATGGGGCTTAGCAACTTACCCAATGTATCCGTTGAAGACCAGAAATTTCCTCTAATTAAGGGGAGATTGCTCTACATTGGCAACAGTGCTTCACAGCCAAATTCAAAGGAGATCAAGAAGTCTTGTGTAAACAGTCCCAAAGTTTATAAATTCCTTCAACTTAAACTTTAAATTTGACATTTGATTTCTCCAAAAAACCCCCCTCTATCCTCTTCCGTTATTCTCAGTCGCGAGCCACGGAATTTCTTCCAAATCGGAAAATCTGTAACTTCCGCGCACTCATCGACATTTTATGCTTATCGAATACACTTGAATCAATTTTTACGACAAAATCAATGGGCATTTTCTATCATTTTGATGCCATAAAAGCCGAACAGAGAACAGCTATGTACATATGTATGTATGTATGTAAAGCTAGGTGAGCACTTAATTTAAACAAACTTTGCTTGCGCGGCGCAATTTCAAAAGAATATCCAAATTTTATGGTTCTTTCGCCACGCTTTTTTCTCTTATTTACTCGTCTCTCCTTCTTCAAATGCTTCTTCTTCGTCTTCGTGTCTATTCATCAAAATTTGGTTTTATTTATTCCCCAAATAAAGGTTTGGTTTAGCTCGAAAGAAGAATTTTTATTCAATTCTTCAATAAATACAAATTGAATAAAGAAATTTATAGCCTCAATAATGGCAGCGGCGGCGGCTCTAATATCGGAACACTCCTATGTAAAAAATTCCCCCAATTTAATAAATTAAATTAAAAATAAATTAATTTAAAAAAAACTTCGCCTGCAATTGTCGCCCATTATCCTGAGGTCCTTCCACAAATTTCTATTTGCCGAAACCAAATTAAGCTCGAAACTTCGCTCGATTTCGTTGGGATTAAATATTCAGCGAACGTTGGACAAAATTGAAAGTTCCAGTTTCTCGGTTTTCGGTTGTTGGTGTTTTGCTCCAACTTTCAACTTTTTTCGATACTTTAACCTCATGACTGAATTTTGGGGAATATCCTGCAGAATTGATTGCAATGTCAGGCCGTTGTTTGCGCTCGAATGCGCTTGCGTAGTGAGAATATGAAATGCATTGTTTTGGACGTGCTTTGTGTGGGAGCAGAATTTCCCACTTCTACTACAACGTGTGCCGGTCATGGGGAAAGCATCAAATATGCTGCCATTGCTGCCATATTGTGGGCGGTCGGGGTTACTGCTGTGGCACATTATGTTGTCCTTTGTATGAGTCATACTATGTAATTTCCATTTTGTTTTGATGTACATTTTAATTTTTCAAGTTGATGGTGTAGAGAAGAAATGTCCTGGTTATTAGAGAGATTGCAATTCAGCTGGAAAAGAAAAATACATGATACAATGGCTTTTAAACTGTTGGTTTTTTTACAGTGCGTGCGGAAAGTCAAGTTTTTAACAACTTCAAGAAATCTAAGAAATATCCATATAGCTCTATTGGTTCCAGATTTAGTCATAAGCTCAGAAAGGTATCCTCGAATGGAGCTGTATTGGTACGGTGACCATCATATCTGTTTTTAGCAGAGGTGTTCTGTTTTTTAGGCGCTTGTTCTGCGTATTTTTTTTTTAGTGGAAAATAGCTTTTTTTTTGTTCTGTTTTTTCAATTTCAATTTATGGTCACCGTATGTATGGGCTTCTTTTTGAGGTTATGGCAAAGTGGGGAAAAATAGTTTATCTCAGAGTAGGAACTGAATATGAAACAACCTGTCATGCGTCCGATTGAGCTATATTGACCTCAAATTTGGATTCAGCGACCCCGAAAACAAATAGCAATAATAGCGAGACCCCTGGTCTGAAACTTATTTATTTTGTTAGGCTGTGTTATTAGGGCGTTTCAGACGGTAAAAAAAAGTGTTGAATTTCGAAAACAGCGGGGTCTAAAAAGGAAGATAAGGTACTAACAAAAATTCTGGTATATTTACAAAAAATTTTCATTGAGGTTTATTAGAGGTCGGTAAAATCCATCAAAGCCAAAAATTCAAAATTTTGTCCATGCGACAAAATTTCAGTCAATTACAAATACAATTTTATATGGAAATATATATTTTCGAATCGCTTAAACATATTTTGAATCAATTGATCTGTAAAAAATCGAACTCTTCCAGGGAAAACCATCAATTTTTGTGTTTTCTGTCCCTTAAAGTATACAGAAAAAGTTTCGAGTCTGTCAAATTGGAAAATATAAATTTTAAACTAAATAAAATTTTTGTAGCTCTCTGTAAGGCGTTTTATACGAATATTCAGCCATTTTAGTGACCTCTAAACCTCAATCCAAAAAGTTTTTAATCATGCCTGGATTTTTGTTAGTACCTTATCTTCCGTTTTAGACCCCGCCGTTTTAGAAATTCAACACTTATTTTCACGTACGTGGGTATTTGGTACTGTGCGAGCATACATTAACTATACGCACTAGAGCTGTAAAATGTCGTTACTATTCGGTAAAAAGTAACGATTACTTTAGTCAGTTATCAATAACGTCTCGTTACTGATGGAAGTATCTCGTTACTAGAACTTTTTTTGCATACATGCCAGCTGATGGTTGCCGGAGTAATAAAATACTACTATAATGGGTCCACAAAACAGTATGGTAGTAGAGTGAGTTGAGTTGATATTTGATTACTAAATACTGGATGAAGATTCAAAGACCATGAGGGAGTGTTGATTACTTTATCAACATTGAGTTATTCATGCAACGGCATTCGTTCGTGAACAATATTTGAAAAAATATAAATAATACTTAGTAACGAGTACTAAGTAACGATTAGATACTTTACGAAAACTAACGAATATACTCGAGTAGTGTAAGTTTTAGCATTTTTACAGCTCTAATACGCACTGAGGACCTGTAAACCTACCTGTCGTATACGTAACGTACAATCGTATGCACGCACAGTACCAAATACCCACGTTTTAAAAAAATAAAAATGCAGTTTTCTGCTTATAACTTTCACATTTGTCATCCTATTATTGAGTTCTATGGCTTTAAATGTTCGTTACGATTCTCTGTTATGCTTAATATTGGGATAATTTGCACTGCTTGCTAAGATATGGCTCGATAAGTGAGTGAAAGTAGCAAAAAATATAAGCGAAAAATTGCCCTTCTGACCTCAAAGAAGCCACAATTAGAGTCGTAGGGTGGCGTTAAGCACTTAAAATTTGCGTATTGACTCCACCTTTTCGAATTAGGTCTATCTGCTTGGCTATTTTATACGGTAATTGAGTTATGGCCCGAAATATGGGGCAAAGTAGAGAAAATTGACTTTTTTCACATTTTGGGCCATATCTCGGAAACGCTACTTACATCCATCAAACCATTGACCTTTTTAGATTGAGGGGGCCCTTTGGTAACAAAAAAAAAAGACCAACAGAAAAAAAATGGCAGAAACGCTGTAGCATTGTGTAAATTGAGGACAAATTTTTGAACATTTTTCAATCAGCCTCTCGTTTGTTTTAATAAGCAAAACGAATCAGATATATTCAATAAATGGTTTCGCCCATTCGACCTGTTTTAATCAAAAATATTAAATATTATTAATTTATTTAAAACCAAAATTTTCCGCTCATCATTACATTGAAGCTCTGCCGATATTTTCTCAAATCTTGAGTTAATTTTCTGAATGCTTTGAACATACTAACCATCACCTTGCAACTAAATTTAACGGTGATTGATTGTGTTCAGCCAAGTGAGACAGCAATTTCACTTGAATGCTTTAAACAAAATTAAATAATATTCGTAAGAGATTGCTGTGCTCGCGCCAGTGTCGGATTTTGAGATGCATTTAGATTTGATTGCAATTTTCAAGTGCATCGATTGCATCAGACCATTAACGCGCTCCGAACATCGATTCTGAATTCATCTTTTCTATCTTATGTAGAATTCTCATTCATTAAAGTGAAAATTGGAGCATGCCACAACTTGCTTGCTGCTGCATTGAAGAACAGTTACGTTTTATGTATGTATGTATGTATGTGCGTGACGTGACGTGCATGAAGACGGATGAGAAAACTTGAATAATTGTAATTTTCCGATGAGAGAAAATTGATTGCATAATTTTCGAAGCGAGAATGGATAAGAATAGGGAAAAAATCGTACATTTGAATGTTAACTTGATCCTGTCGATGGGGGGCAGGAGACCATTTGTTGTTATACAATTGTATGCTTTAAGGGTCGTCGATCTAAGAACTTAGAAAGTTAAAATTTGTGAACACATTTCCTTTTAGTCTTCATACCATAGATTATTTTAAGAAAAATTAAGAGCGGACCTTTTTTAATATAGGTTTTAATGCATTTTTTTTTTTCATAAATTTTGTACATACTTAAACGGTATTTTATTTTAATAAAAATAAGGAACATAAATGTGTCGTTGACTAAAAAGAAAAAGAAACATAAACAAAACATTCTGTTTTAAAAAGTGTTATTACTTAGAACTAATGTATTCCTAGGGCTAAGTCGGCTTTCACACATACTATCGTTAACACAAGCGAAGGGATGATTAATAATCGCTGATTATAAAGTAATCGTTTGTACCACTTTTATCGCTATTGACCGCTTCACGCTGCCGTAAGAAAGAGAGAAAGAATTTTTGTCATATTTCCGACGAGTTTTCATTACGAAATTATATTTTAAGAGCGTCCAATTCTGTGATTTAGAGTGGCCAATTTTACATTAAGAGTGGCTAGAGCGGCCAGAGCGGCCGCCTTAAAATAATCCATGCTTCATACCTAGACTGCCTGGTAGCAGTAATCCTGAATTAACATGAATTACGCATTTATGAAGACAATCATTTGAATGTTTAAGCCTTCAAAAAGTTTAACCCTGCTGTTACCTTAAGAAAGTTACACTAAATGCTTTAGGGACCATTTGGCCCGCGATGTATATTTCATACAAAATATATAGTCAACATAAAAATTTGAACTCTTTACAAGAAGATTGTTATGGCTGAAAGTAAATATATTTCATCAATCCCCAGATATTAGCCTCGAAAAAGTTGCATTTTGGACCAAATAGTCCTAAGACACCAGCAGGGTTAAACCGGGCTGAGTTTAAGGGCAAATATTACCAAACTATTTTTTAAATTTTAAAATAAATTGTATGTAAAATATAAAATGCAAAAATAAATGCATGATTACTATTTACCGCATTCTTCAATTCGGGACTTAAAATTACTGTCACGTCCGTTTGGATATGCCCATATGTTAAGCACACAATAAAATGCTGCAAAATTGCTCGAAAGCATTGCCCTAACGTATGCAATGCGCAACGTTAATTGCCTATCAATATTTGTATGGCTTTCATGCAACTCACCACACTCAATTAGTGCGTAACGCAAAACTCACCACACTCGCTAGCAACTGACGATGAGAAAGAAAAGCTGCAAGTTCAAACAAACAAGCTACCACATGCCGAAAGGTCTTCCATTATTTTGAATGAAAAGCTTGTGAACGTTTCTCTCTTCTTTTTTTCTTCATTTTGGCACACGATCATCGATCGGTGGGAAAAATAATTTGAACATGGGGCGGCAAAATACATTAGTCAAAAGCCCCAAACGTATTAGTACGCAAATAATTGCCGCCGCGCGCGCTTTTCGATCGTTTACGCGCTACTTTAGTGTGTGCAAATTTAATTTATTAAATTATGGATCACTCTTCAAATGATTCGAAACTAAAAATAATAAAAATAATAATGCATCGGAAACGTGATCAAAGTCTACTTGTGCTAAAAATTTGGACTTAATCTTTTCTGACAGCGTAAAATTCGGTCGATATTTTTCTCTGTGTTCTTGTCAAAAACTAAGGAATAAAAAAAAAAATTATTTAAAGTTACAAATTTTTCATACAAGGGGAAACATAGAAAGCACTTTTTTTTCTATTTTCTGATTTAGTTAATTTCTGATGCCGTAATTTTTTAAAGAAAAAAACAAAACAAAAAAAAAAAAAGATCGACCATTGAAGCCTGAAGAAGATCTCCGTGCAGACGCGTCACGAAATGGCCAGTATTCGCCATCTGCGCGATGAAAATGTTCTGTTGGAAAATTTTCGATTTGATGCTGTCGAGTCGGAAAAGAAAAGCTGGGCATTTTTTGTAATTTGCCGTGAAATTTCAAGATCAAAATCGAAGGTGAATAAAAATAATGGAAATTCGGATAAAGGAAATTTCGGCTCACGGGGGAAACGACAGAAATCTGCGAGAAGAATTTTTTCAAATCATTGCAAACGATGCGGTAAATTTAGTCATCTGAAATTACCGCATTTTTGCAATGTGAAAAGATTGTATCACAAATTCTTGTTGGACTACTTCCATCGCAGGCACAAACATCGACTAATAAGTGTTGTACATTCAATTCAAAGGATATTAAATTCAAGTGATTTAATTAGGATATTCGATTTTCTAATATTCATTCAAAAACAATGTTTCAAAGTCAGTGCGATTAAACATTTTCTTGGCGATAAAAATGATCGGTATTTCTGCGAAAAGTCATTGATGATCCCGTTAGTTGTGCTATTGAAAAAAACGAAAGTCATCCGGAAAGACGGTGGAACATTGGAAAGAGAAATGGAGAACGAAACGGAGCGGTCTCCTTCAGACGCGAATAATGTTGAAACCGATTGCGGGGAAAGTGATGAAGATAATATATTGATATGATTGTCTAAGAATTCGATAACATGGTAGCGATATTCTGACGATAAAAAATGGTAGCCAAAAGATCATTGATGAACGATTGGTATTAAAAAATACGTCTCCGGCAAATACGATAACAGTTCGGAAAAGTATGAAACAGAAACGGCTTCCTTAGGGCAATGGGAAAGATGGGATGAGTTACAAGAATACTACGAATGTCTAGAGATTGAAGATTATCAGATTGAGATAAAAAGTTACCGGCAAAATTATAGAGAACATCGAAAGGTCTAGTGAGAGAAAAGTGAGAGAGAGATGAGTAGTGAGAGAGAATGTAGAGAAAAGAGAGTAAAGAGAGATGAAAGAGTGAGTAGAGAAAAGATGAGTGAGAGAGAGATGAGAGTGAAGAGAGAGAGAGAGAGAGAAAGAGAGAGAGAATGAGAGTAGAAGAGAGAGAATAGAGAGAGAGAGAGAGAGAGAGAATGAGAGAGTAAAAGAGAGAGAATGAGAGAGAAGTGAGAGAGAGAATAGAGAGAAGAGAGAGAGAAATGAGAGAAGTGAGAGAGAGAGAAGAGAGAGAAAGAGAAGAAGAGTGAAGAAAGAAAGAGGAGAAGAAAGAAGAGAGAGATGAGAGAAGAAGGGAGAGAGAAGAGAGAGAGAGAGAAAGAGAGAGAGAGAGAAGAAAGAGAGAGATAGAAAGAAAGAGAGAGAAAGAAAGAAAGCAGAGGAAGAAAGAGAAGAAAGAGAGAAAGATAGAGAGGACGGAAGACACGAACAGCATAAAACTGTCCTTCCTGAGTATGTATGTATGTATATGTGTCTCTATACCAATCTGAGTTTGTTTAAAATATTCTTTCTCTATCTAAAACGTGACTTAAATTGTTGCCGAAATATTTTTTCAAGAACGCGTTTGCGCATGCGCACACTTCGATTATTGCGTTAGCGATCTGTGAACATCGACAACAAGAGTTCAATAAACCTTATCGATTCTCAATATCCAGAAGAAGTTTCGAACTTCCTACAATTTCCTTTTTGAAAGTTTAAAGCAAAAATTTATTCTGTAAAAAGACCAAAAAAAGCAATATCACCCTGTGTTCGCTATTTTTAGACTAGGCGGTTAAATCTAAGAAGAAGAAAAAACGAAAATCTAAATAAAACAAAGCGATTCGGCATGAACTTTTATAGAGAGGCGTGCCAAAATGTTCTCTGAAAACGGCACCCAAGAAAATTTAACCTTGAAATATTCATCTTTGGCGTCTTTATGAAGTCGATTTGTATTTCATTTCACATTTGTTCATCGGCTTCTATTTTTTTTTTTTTTTATTATTATTTTATGTTTGTAACAGAAAAGCATTCTTTGCTTATTAAAAATTCTGTCGATTTTCATAAGGCAAAATGCATAAAATCCGCCATTGGCCCCTTGAATGTCTGCTGTCGATAAGCGATTTATCTGCATATGTGAGTGTTTCTTTTTAGCAGCTGCAAAAAAAAGGACCACTCCGCCATTCTAATTGCTGCCGACATGTGTTGATTTTTTCAGTGATTCGATTCTAGTGCTTTTCACTTCATTAGCATCGTTGTTCGTCGCTGTGTTTGGCCCACATTAATATTTGCCGACACCGCAGGGGGTTTTCCGACACCTTCACTCGACGTTGACGTGCGTCGATATCCGTTGAATGATTTTCATTTGTCTGTTTACTTTGACGTGTTGCTCCCAATCCGATGTGAATGTTGCCTTGCCTTAAATTAGTGCGTAAAATTTAAAATTGCGTTTTGTTTACACAGGCGGAAAACGGAAATTTTCCTTTTTCTTTTTCTCTCGACGCACATTTTCTTTAATTTGACTTTTCCTTTCATGTTTTCATTTTGCTTCTTTTTTCTCCAATTTGCCAATTATTTTTTTTCTAAGGAAAAAATCAGGATATCATCTTTCTTTTGGGATAAAGTTGACTTCATTCTTAAAACGGAAATACAGTCATCTAAAGATTCAAAAATTGACGATATAAGGGATGCTCTTAAAGGGGTGATGAGATCACTTTTGAATCTTCCATTTCCAGTGCTTTCAAGAGGGTAGGGTAGGTATTTTTCCCGGCATTTTTTCCTCCGAGAAATACGAGGGAAAAAATCCTGATTTCTACATTTTTTTCTCACTAAATAACCGCCTAAGGAGGCGAGCAGAAGAGAGGAATTTCCCCTCGTCACACCTTTCTTATCATAAAACTGAAAAAATTCGAATGAAAAACTTGTTTTGGAATCCGGAATAACTTTGTAGGTAGCCCTTTTCATCATGCTGGCAGTGCTTGTGCGGAATTTCTGAATTCTATGTGCTGCCATCTTTTTCAATGCAGGGGTGATATTAACAATTTGACAGATGATATACCATTAGGTCCGATTTAGACTAAACAATTCTGATTGAAGAGTTGCCCACATTTGTCGGACAGTAGGTGACAAAGAGTGTAGAATTGAGTACACTCCCGTCGCCTACTGTCAATCAGAATTGTCTAGTCTAAATCGGACCTTAAAAAAATGAACTTGGACACAGCCAGTTACGTTGCTCATACAACCCTGCATGCTTGCAGTCATTACTAATAAAGGTATGGCTTTATACCCCAAGTAGAAAATCAAAAGATTGAATCTCAACCCTCTTCATGCACTTTAGGGCTCCAAAAAACCTCTGTTCCGCATTCGCACAGGTATGAACTTCTGAAAGTCTGTTCCAATCATTTTGGTTTGCATTTTAATTTCTTTAATTTTGGTCGTGCTGATAATGTATGTATGTATGTCACCTAGTCTTTGCGACTGCATCAAGTCACGTTGAGGCATGCCGCTAATGTACTTTTTAAAAAAGTTAATGGCATTCTGCTCATGTTTCTTTGCCCCCACAGTATCGGCGAAGAAATCAAAACATAAATCAAGTTCAAGTTGCACATAAAATTTGCATTTTACCCAGCAAACATATTCGGGGTGCTCGGAAATATGAGTCCGAAATGAGTCGGAAATGTGCAGAAAAAAAGAATAAAATTCTAATTGACTTTAAAATTATAAACGAAAAAATCCGTTCATTTCAATATAGCAGACACGGCGTCGATGAGTAAGCACAAGACTAGAAATGGAGAGCTCTGTGGTTCGAATCCCACACAGGGGTGAGAAATAAAAAATAAATTGAAAAACTGAAAAAAATATTTGAACTTATAAATAGGTTAAAATCGAGAAAAGTGTGTGTATCTAGCAATAAACTCTCTTTTTAAAGCATGCGGGATAGGCCGGGATATTTGAATATGAAAGAAGAGAATTATAGATACCTATCACTAGAGCTCAGATTTTGAATATTTAGAATTTTTTTTGAATTATTTGAATTTATTGAATATTTTGAATTTTTTGCTTTTAACTGTGCTTTTTGAATATTTTCACTGAAGTAGGCTTTTTATTAATTTGACAATTCAACATTTTAATAGGCATACTAAATCGAACTAATTTGGAATTGTTGACTGTGATTTTTTTGATTTTTTTGCATTTTTGTTTGAATTTTTTCAATACTTTTTGAATATTTTTTTGAAGTTTTTTTTCCATTTTTTTACATATTCAAATGCCGAGGCATATGTACCTATCACTAAAAATTTTAAGGCTTTTTAAACACATAACTATGACAGCGGAAGAAGCCATATAAAGCTCTAATACGGGCTCTTTCGGAATATGATTTCGGACTCATATAGGACGACCAGAGCCGGATTAAGGTTGCCGGGGGCCCGGGGGCCAGAGAATGGTGGTGGCCCCTCTGTTAATTGAAAGATATAGGATAAAATTTCACACAATAGCAGAAAATGTGTTTGTAGAAAGGTTATCAATACGATATACGATATCGACATTCTAATGCTCGATACCCATCCCTACTTATTAGAACGTGCAAAAAATTCGATAACTTCTAATAAAAGTTGCCAGATCGGTTATTTTAAATTCTGCTAGGGAGTTCTTCATTTTCCTCTAGATTCTGCGACGTGGCTGCCAATTTAACGGAATCACCGCGGAATTATAAAATACATGTGTATAATATATCATGCGACCAAATTACTGTTCAAAAAATTTTAAAATTAAATTTTATGGAATTTCGACCTTTTTTGGATACATTCAGCGGAATATTTCGCTGAAAAATTGGCAACAGTTTTTTTGCGGTTAGTTCAAAAATAGCAGTTTTATTCTCGAATAAGAAGTGTAGTTTTCTTAAAAAAATGTTTCTGTCTCAGAAATTCGTATGATAAGAAAGGTTACTAATAGAAAAAAAAATACAAGTTGTTTGTCAGAGACATGATATTTGAATTTCACTTGCTCGCACAGAATTTCGGAAAACCTCACCAACAGTTGAAAACAACTTCTGGTAGGTATATGTTCACAAGTAGTGGACCATTATTCCCAGATCAGGGGAATTCTTTTTTCTCTGCTCGGTGAGGAAAAATGGAACATAAATTTTTTTTGATCTTTTTGCGCACGACCACAGAACATGTAATTCAAATTCGGTTAAAAATGTACGGAAAAAATTCCGCTCGATTTTTTGCTAACCGCAAGAATGCATTTTTCTCCGCTGTCCAACTTCAAAATCTGCTAGATATGCATATTTTCTCTAAACGACAGATTGATTGTTAGCAAAAGTACGTTTTGTGATTGATAAAAGGTTTTTTCAATTCTTAAGTCCACTGAATAACCGTATAAACAAGTGAAAATTTTAAGAGAGTAGTTACTGAATATCTTGAAAACTATAATAAATAAAAAAAATTATTTTGATCACTGCTGGTGGGGGCCCCCACGTGGTGGAGGCCCGGTGCCACTGGCCCCCCTGGCCCCCTCCCCCCCCCCATAATCCGGCCCTGAGGACGACCCTCGAAAGAAGGGAAGCACGTCCATTTTGGACTCCTAAATGAGCTCATTTTGAGGGCTCACACCTCGAATAAGGACTCATAAATGACTCATTTAGGGACTCAAAATGTTTGCTGAGTATATAGACAAAATAGGTCTGTTCCCGTGTTGCACGAAACTGCCCAATTTCACGAAAAAATGTCCCTGAACTACACGATTTTGCAAATGAGAGGGATTTTGACAGAGAATTTGTATTCTTCTTCGTGTAGTTCGGTGACAGTTTTTGGTAAAATTGGGCGGTTTTGGGCAGTTTCGTGCAGAACGGTAACAGACCTTATGTGTGTGTACATATTTGACTCATTGGATCATGGCAATTGGCAATTTTTGTGTGCTCATTTTCTCATTCTGAAATAAGTTACGAAATAAACCATTCGTTTCCAATCCCATCTAAACATTATAGCATAATGACTTTCAAGTAATAAATCCCTCAAAATGGGAAACATTTAATGTCAATTTGCGCAACCAACTTCTAACAGCAGAGTTTCACACACCACACCAGAAGCAAAAAAATTCCTAGCAATCTAAAAGGTACTTGAAATGCAGACGCCACACCAACCAACAGGAAGCGTTTTACACACGCCGTCGTCCGACACATGTGTATAATAAATGTACATATTGCTATGCAAAGCTCTAACTAAATGAGAATGAAAGTGACTTTGAGGCCACTCGAGTTCTGATCAACTCAATTTGGAGGACCCCGAATAAAAGTCATTTCAATTTCGAAGCGGAGCAAAAGTCACTTCACGTTAGACGCCTAGACCAAAGGCGAAGACAAAAGGAAAATCATAGGCAGGCAAAGCATTTTATCCGTATTTTACGTTCATTAAGGAACGCTGCTGTCGCTGTTAATTAAAATTAAAACAAAAGAAATAGGTCTGCTGCCTCGTGTCCAGAGAGTGCAGACCAGCAACATTGCATCTGATGATAATTGTTATTGTTGTTGTTGATCTTTTTGTTGTTATTGTTATGTGGCTTTTGATGATGTGAGCAGTTGTGTTGTTGCTATTTTTAATTTTCTGGCCTGAGCTTTTTTTGTGCTAAATCAGAACGAATTTTTTTGTAATTTGAGTGGGTCAAATTAATTTTTAATGGGTCATATTCGAATGCATTTTTCTCTTATTTATGTGCAGTGGTGAACATTTTCATGTTTTGTTTTCTAACTTCAGTTGTTTTTTTTTCTCTCATTTGGTATTCGAACAAGTTGCAACAAAACAGCATTCTTCGCTGGCCTGCCTTATTACGTACCAAAAGTTGTCCCCACCAAAGTGTCACATGTGTATGAACGACGTTTTTTCGATGATAGATTGCATTCGGCAAGTCGAATTGTCGGGTGCATAAATTCGCAGCAGGCAACCAACAAACAAACTCTCTGTCCGTCCGCAAATCCGTCGGCCCGTTTTGTCTGTCAACATGTGATCTACGGGCTTATTTAGGCACCTATGATTTACGATTTATATATTTTTTTCTATTTTTTTTTTTTTCACGCAAAGTCTTTGTAGAGGCTCAGAAACCAACGTTTTGGTGCACATGTTTGAGGTTTTAAAACTTGAAATTTGTTTCTTTTGTACATTTTTCGCGATTTTCCTGAGTTTTGGAAAATTTCCAAAACTTGAAGTAGTCGTTTAACCTGCATTAATAGGGAAAGCCCATATGTAACCTTTCACAAATCGATGTCTGTCAAATTAAAACGCATGGACGCACTTTTATCGATGCCAAAAAAAAGAGGGGAATTCCAATGGTATCGAAATTAAAGGAAATGGGAAGAGAGTAAAGCGAGTTTTCTTTCATTATAAATACCGTTTAAACGATCAAAACGGGAATTTTGCGGAAAAGATGCAACTTTAATTGCCTCATGTTATTCAAATTGGCTATTAAGCGTTTTAGAGTTTAATAAGCATTTGAAAAGTCGCCTTTGAACATCAACGGGTGGACTGGACTGGCTTTCCAACTTCCACCAAACCAGTTTAGTGGAAACTCAGACGAGGGATACTGTTGTAGTTGTCATAATGAGTGTTTATGGAATATAAAAAATAATATAACAGTTTAATTAATAATAAATCGCTTTTTCCGATGCATAGGTATTTTATGCTATATTTGAATGAGTAAGCGGTTTGCTTAAAAATCTCACCAACGAAACTAACGGCCATATTGCGAGAATTTATCTTTAAATTGTTAGTTTTTCAAATTACAGAGAAGTTTGAAGTGTCTCTTCAACTTATATTTAAAGGTTTCTTTAATTTGAATAGAATTTTAATGTAATATAACTTGATGATTTTTTTGTATTACAAAAGCTTTAAGAGAGTGTGGAAATTAATAAATTTCTGTCTGGGGTCAAAGGGCCCAACTGGCGTTTGAAAAATGGGGCCCTGTTACCGAAGGAAAAAAAACCTACAGCTAAAAAGCACAGCGCACTGGGGGCCCACCGGGTATTTGCCCGGTTGCCCATAGACCTCGTCCGCCCCTGTTTTTGAACTACTTCGATTAGCCTATTATAATTTCCCAAAGAATACCCATGAGGTCTAATGACAGGGTGTACACCAGTCTAATTGCTCAACTTTTGCGACTGAAAGAATGAAATACATTAGGAATTGTTTTTCTTAAGGTGCCCACAAACGCAATTATCGATTATCTAAATTTATCGATTATCTAAATTTCGATTATTGACCCTATACAATAATGAAATTATCGATTAATGAAATCGGATTTATTATCGATTATCTAAATTTCGATTATTTATACTATCGATTATTGACTATCGAAATTAAATTATCTATCACCTCGATTCTGAAATTCCCGGGGAAGAATTTCAAATAAAAGAACAAAATCAAATTTCTTCCCCCAATATTTAAAAAGAATTTTTCTCGAGAAAAGTAAAATCCCCGGGAATATTCAGAATCGGCTGTATATAAATATCGAATTCCTCGATTATCGATAATCGAACTTATCGATTTTCAAAAATATCGATAGATCTCTAACTTCATCGAGATAAAAACAACACGTAAGACAAACGTACACATCTTCTTGCCACTTCAAGTCGTGAAATATTTGCAGAAATTCTGCGGTTCTTATGTTCTCACTTTACGAACCAAATGAGAATTATAGGCGTCATGCAAAAATTTTTTCTAGAACGTTTTTTCTTAACAATCGTTAAATAATTTAACTTCCGAATTATCGTTAAATATCGATGGTCTAACTATCGATAGCTTTCCAGCGCTAATTTCAACTAAGATTATGATCTTTGAAGTGAACTAGTATATGAAGCTGAGTGAAAGACCAATTAGACTCGTGTGGAAGTATTTTCCAATTCTTGAAAGGTAACTTTTTAACTCGCGTACATTCAGTGAATGCGATAACCCGGCTTTTCTAGCATTTGATGGCTTTCAGCAGACGATTTTTGGCCGTTTTTAATCATGATTTTTTTTTCTTGCACTGTTTAGACAACGATTTAACTTAACCACTTCTATTGAAAAAACCCTTTATGGCAACATTTTGACTTTTCTACAAGCCAGCATTTCGTCAAATATACATGTTTTCTCTCCCTCGCTTGATTTTGAGCCGCTCACGCGGGCATGTTCGATCGTGGATGGGCTACTTAATTCGCCGACTGTAAAATCTCAATATGGCAGCACTAACCGTTTTTTTTTTTACTTGAATTCCGGGTAAAAAGCCAACTGACAGTTGGACTGAAGCGTGATTCAAATATTGGTTTTTAAATCCTCAAATAAACCTCGAATTCGGAAGTTACTACGATTATTAATAACTTTACAGAATGATTTTTTTACTGCTCGGTTCTCTGAAATACTTCTAAAGAAACACAAAATAACCAGTGAGTATTTAAGAGTTTATAGTATAAACTTCAGAGAAAATAAATGAGTTTTGAAGGCTTGGAACTTGAACGTTCAAAAATCTCCATAAAAATGCTCTTTGCAGGTGTTTGATAGCTTCATCGATCGTAATATCTCCATTTAAACTCTGAAGAAGTGAGCCTTGATTCCCACGATCTGGCATCCAAGCTTTCTTCAATGCAAAGGCGTTGGCAAATTAAGATCCTCCAACAATATCAGACATTTTCAATGCATATGCGAATGTGAAAAAACATCGATTTATCGAATCGAATCGAATATTCGTTACATCACTATTACTATTAATGAAACTTTCGGATTTTGAAATTATCGATTATCTAAATTATCGATTATTTATACTATCGATTATTGAGTCTATCGATAATTAAAGTTATCTATCACCTCGATTCTGAATATTCCCGGGGAACGAATTTCAAATCAAAACGAACGAAAATCAAATTTCTTCCCCCAAATATTTAAAAAAGAATTTTACTCTCGAGAAAAGTAAAATCCCCGGGAATATTCAGAATCGGGCTGTATATAAATTATCGAATTCCTCGATTATCGATAATCGAACTTATCGATTTTCAAAAATATCGATAGATCTCTAACTTCATCGAGATAAAAACAACACGTAAGACAAACGTACACATCTTCTTGCCACTTCAAGTCGTGAAATATTTGCAGAAATTCTGCGGTTCTTATGTGTCTCACTTTACGAACCAAATGAGAATTATAGGCGTCATGCAAAAATTTTTTCTCAAACCGTTAGCATTTTCCAACCAAATCGGTTGAAATTTTAAAATTTAACTTCCGATAGTACTATCGATGGTCGCACATATCGATGGTCGTAACTATCGATAGCTTTCCAGCGCTAATTTCAACCGATTGATGGATCTGTTGAAGCTGAGCACATATGTATATGAAGCTGAGTGAAAGACCAATTAGACTCGTGTAGGAAGTATTTTCCAATTCTTGAAAAGGGTAACTTTTTAACCCGCGTACATTCAGTGAATGCGATAACCCGGCTTTTCTGGCATTTGATGTGCTTTCAGACACGACGATTTTTGACCGTTTTTATTCGATGAATTTTTTTTTTTCGTTGCACTGTTCTAGACAACGATTTAACTTAACCACTTCTTATTGAAAAAACGCCTTGTATGGCAACATTTTGACTTTTCTACAAGCCAGCATTTCGTCAAATATACATGTTTTCTCTCCCTCGCTTGATTTTGAGCCGCTCACGCGGGCATGTTCGATCGTGGATGGGCCACTTAATTCGCCGACTGTAAAATCTCAATATGGCAGCACTAACCGTTTTTTTTTTTACTTGAATTCCGGGTAAAAAGCCAACTGACAGTTGGACTGAAGCGTGATTCAAATATTGGTTTTTAAATCCTCAAATAAATCCTCGAATTCGGAAGTTACTACGATTTTTAATAACTTTACAGAATGATTTTTTTACTGCTCGTGTTCTCTGAAATACTTCTAAAGAAACACAAAATAACCAGTGAGTATTTAAGAGTTTATAGTATAAAAACTTCCAAAGAAAATAAAATGAAGTTTTGAAGGCTTGGAAGCCTTTGTAAGCGTTCAAAAATCTCCATAAAAATGCTCTTTGCAGGTGTTTGATAGCTTCATCGATCGTAATACTCCATTTCCATTAAACTCTGGAAGAAGTGAGCCTTGATTCCCATCGATCTGGGCTCCCAACTGCCAACGCTTTTGCTTCAAATAGCAAAGAGCACGGTTGGAAAAATAGCAACGTACTCCCTCCATACAGTACTCCCTCCATACAACGTACTCCCTCCATATAACGTACTCCCTCCATACCTCAATTACGATTCATTTTTGCGGCTTTATGGATATTTATAAGTGATTTAAATATGAAAATACATCCACTAATTGGTTTCCTTTCTTCTATTTTAGATTCCAATCGCTTAAGCAATATCGAACAATCGATTCAAACGGGCTCAATAACTGCACTTAAACATGGAATTCGAACAGAGGCACCAACGGAACTTAAGGAAATCAATTGCAATGGCCAGGATAACACAGCAGCAGCAGCATCAACTGCAGCAAAACAACAATAACAACCACAATATTCCAAAGACAACTTCTGAAGCTAACAAGCTGATTAATAATTCGTTGCCTTCGGTCGGATTGGATCAACAGCATGTCATTAAGACCAATTCGATGGCACTGCACTCGGCTGTGGGTGCACTCACCCCGGTAATTGAGAAGGTATGGAAGAAATTAAATTTTTCTTGTTGTGAACTTCGTCAAAAATTGATTCCTATTTTTCTTTTTTCTTAAAGAAATCATCACCAAAAACGCAAACGGTTCGTAAGGCGCAATTTCAAAAGCAACAAAAATCAAACTCAGAGGATAAGCCTCAGCTGCCACCCAACCGTACCGAATACCTTGATCCCAGTGAGCTACAGCGACTGAGGCTAATAAATCGTCATTCATGCAACGGACGTTTGGATTTTGCGTCCTTAGAACGGGAACTGCAGCAGGCAGAAAACGTTCGCTTGCAACAGGACAAAAGTGTCGAGGCGATGGGTGTCCTTATACAGTATTTAGTCTATGAGGTAAGTGTTTTTTTTGCGCATTTTTGCAGGTACATCGGTTCGCTGTATGCAAAATTAAATGCAAAGGAAATTCGAATTCTTTAACATCACCTGGCGCCAGATGTAAATATTCGGAGAATTCTTTTCGAATAGTAGTAAATCATAAAATTTTGAGCTACTACGAATGGCAGGAAGTAGTGCACCTTTTCGTTTTGAATTGTAGCTCTTGCTCTAATTATTTTTCCCATGAGATTTGAAGATTTTTCAAAAAATTATTTAAAATCCCTTTGCGGAAGAAATCTTGTTGAAATCCTTGCTTCAAATTGAGCTAATTTTAGTTAATTGTTTCGGTTTTAAGGAAAACGTTCGATAATCTTTTGGTTTTTGTCCGAGACTAGTTCAAGTATTTAGCCCTTTTGGATTATTAGCGGATTTGTCGCAGACATCTGTGTCATATTTAAAATATCATAGTATAATGGAAAGATATTATCCTTCAATGGATTTAAAATGTTCACACAAAAAAAAAGTTGAATTTTGTCGTACTTATCTCTTCAGATCGACATGCTGCAGTATTGACAAGTCGCTTTTGAGTTTTGTTTTGGAGTTCCTGATTAGTCATTCACCTTATTCAAAGTTTCTTTGGAAATAAAAAAATGCTTGTAATGGCTAGTTTGAGTAAAAATAGAGATTACCCTCAACTGTTAAAAGACAGGGACTCCTTTATTCACTTCAACATTGAGAGTCCTTTGCAAACCTATATATCATATGGGCTAAAATTCTTTTTAACGCCTATACTTTTGTCCCTGTCAATGAAATTCATTTTTCATGAAGGAGCAAATCAAATTAATAACAAATTAATTTTAACAAAAAATTTATTAATAAAAAAGTAAAATACTCTAGTCGAATTGAAAAAAATCAAATATTACCAAAACTCCATTTTGTTTACTCGCAAATTACAGTAACATTGTTGTCTTATCTTGCCAAGAAGACAACAATGTTACTGCAATTTGCGAGTAAACAAAATGGAGTTTTGGTAATATTTGATTTTTTTCAAGTCGACTAGAGTATTTTATTTTGCTATGAATAATTTTTTTGCTAAAATTAATTTGTTATTAATTTGATTTGCTCCTTCATGAAAACTGAATTTCATTGATAGAGACAGAAATTTAGACATTAAAAAGAATTTTGGCCCATATATTAATGGTATGGGGGATTTTAAAACAAATATATTTGGGCCCCCGGCAACGGATTCATGATAGAAAAAATTAAAAAAAAATTTTTTGTTCCAGAATCCTCAATCGGAAATCGTTCGGTGGGGGCGCATCGTCCTTGAAGTCCTGTAAAAATTGAAAAAATACATAAAAACCTTAATAAATGTCCCAGAGTCGGTCGTAGAGAGGTAAAATGTAAGACCAGCCCCCATTAATTTTTCCTCCCAACAATTTTTCGTAACATACCTACCGCCTATCACCCCTCCTTAAGGGGCCTCCCATACAAAAATAATATTTTTATAAATTTTCCCCCATCGTCCTAACTACGCCCAGAGTGCCCCTAGAGGGGTCGAATGTATGACCGACCCCCATTAACTTTGTCCCCCTAACATTTTTTCCGAACATACTGACCTCCTATTTCCCCTCCTTAGGGGAGCACCCATACAAAATTACCTTAATTTTATCACAATTTCATACAAAATGGCCGTTACTACAGTCAAACCCCTCCTAGATGGATGATATGTATGACCTACCCCCATTATTTTTTTACCCCAAACATTTTCTTCAAACATACCTACCCTCTATCACCCCTCCCATGCGGAATTGACAAAGGTCTGGCTTTCTAAGCACACTGGTGAAGTGAATATAAAGGAACCAAGTTATTCTGCGATTGAAAAACTATTATACAAAAAGTCGTGATTTTTAATCAAAGGTCATCACGTTTTTCTTTTATTGACGCTTAGAACGCTTCCTTTTTCCGCGGAGAAAAAAATTTCTAGGGAAAAAACTTCATTTAGAATAGGACTGTAAAGGTTCATATAAAATATTCTTCCTCCTTTTGGGCCATGCGATAAATTTCTAATCATATCTTGCATACGAGTGCACGATCCTTCTTGAATTATAGGATTTCTGAAATTGAACATATACATATATGTAGAAGCTTCTCAACTAGAGCAATCTGCTTAAATATCCGACATTAGCGATCGGCCGATTATAATCGAGATCATCAGTGCATGTATAAAAAATTGAAAGGCACTTCTTTAGGTTATTAAATAGCAAAAAGGTTCTGCTCATTTCAATGGAATGTTACTAATCTTTTAATCACCAATAATCCGAATCTTTATATGTGAGTCTTTTAAATTGAGATTACATGCTTCTTTTAATTCTAAATTAAAGCTACTTTCGATACTTATAAAAATTTCCAAAACTACTCCGATTTAAGTACTTCTAAAAATATGTAAAGCATTAGAATTTTTCCATAAGTCGTCGAATGTTCGAACTTATTTCCATGTCCTCGTAATTACTACTTAAATTAATCTTAATACGAAAATGAACAGATGTCCTTGCGCACAAAAATTCTCTTTGTAAAATAACCATATTCTAACTTCCAGTGAGAGTATTCCTGGGAATTCCGTTGAACTCGGAAAGATTTCCGCAGCATCATGTTCACAAGATGAAAGAGATTTTTCGCTGAAGCGTGTATGAATGAGATCGCGATTTTCTCAAGGTTTTTACGTCACATTTTGGGCAGATTAGTTTTATAATTTTTTCGAGAATTCCCTCCAACCCAACCGGATATTATGCAAGCGTGTAATCTCTTATATGCACATGCGAGTGTTTCCGTAATTTTGAATTCATTTAAAATTATTTTAAATTATTTAAATTTTAAAATTATTTTAAATTATTTTAAAATTATTTTAATATTTAAAATTATTTTAAATATTTAATTTTGATATTTAAAATTTTTAATTAATTAATATTTTGAATATTTAAAATTGAATTTTAAAATTATTAAATTATTTAATTAATTTAATAATAAAATTATTGCGGACAGAAATCAAAGAAAGTGTCTTCCCAAAATCTAATGATCAACATAATGGAAATTGTTCTAAAAAGGGAAACACAGTCTCTAGACAAGTAATCATATTTTTCGGAGACCCGACAACGTGTCACCATTAAATTCGTTTCTGTTTTAATGATAATCCGTCTGTTATCGAAGGCTAGATTCGATGGTTAACCTTCATAGTTAGTACAGAAAATTGACTTTGTGGGTAGTTTGCGAATTCGTTTCAAAGGAAAGTCATAAAAAAAAATTGTTAAGACATCCTTCGGAAACGGGAAAATGCAATGAATTTTAAATGAAGAGGAACCTGTCTTCTACATATTTCAAAAAAAAAAAATCATGCTGGCTCTGGGTAAAACGTGAAATGGTAATTGTGGGAGGGCAAGAAGACCAATAGCGCACAATAGATATCCTTATTTAAAAGTTTCGTGGGAGTGCGTGGTTTCCAAACACAGCATGTCTTTCGATACACCCACGATTCGATTTCCGTAAATAAAGTAAGCTAAAATCTAAATATAAAAGGGTTAAATCTTTTTCGAATTCATCCTCCTGAATATTATTGAGACATGATGCACGCATTCTCGCATGTGCCAGGTAAATAATTGCTTGCTATGGAAACCATGCGGCGGGGTGTCTTCGAAGCGGAAATATGCTATTTAAGGATTCTGGCTTGAAGGTTGTCTGTGTTTTTATACCCAGCGTAAGCGGGGTATATTAGTTTTGTGCGAATCTTGTAACAGGAGAACTAAGCTCGGAGATATAGACATACATATATATATGAAATGATCAGATTCAAAAACTGAATCGATTCTGTCAGACGTCTCTGTCGTCCTGTCCGTGGTCGGATCTCCTCCGAAACGGCTGGACCAATCAAGTCGAAATTTGGCACACAGGTATCGGGACCGAGTATGATCCTAAGTAAAATGGGAGACATCCGCCCACTGCCACGCCACAAATGAATTAATGTGTTTTCAGTAAAATGATTGTAACTTGCGAACCACTCAACACATTCCATTGATATTTGGTTACTGGTAAACTACAAAAAGGCAATATCCTGGAAAAAATGGCGCCGCTCCGTGAGCCACGCCCACAAATAAGCCACAAATTAACCCAAATAAGGGCTTATCGTAACTTGTGAAATAAAAGGCGTAGAAGGTTAAAATTTCGCAACATAGGTTGACCAAGGCGAATGAAAGTGTTAGGAAATAATTTATGTGGCTCCCACTGCGCCCACAATATAAGAAAAAATAGTGATATAATGTCAGGACGCTGGGGATATTTCAAATCGGACTTGACCAACTATTAGCTTCTTATTGTATACCTGTCCTTTTCAATTGAAAAATAAAAGAGAATAAACTGCGGAAATGGATGGAATATATTTTCTTTTATTAGATTCGAATTTTCGAACATCAACTAATGGTGTCTGTCAACTACCTGATGCTGTCTTTCTCCTACCACCATTCCCTTTATAAATACACGTGGCTTCGGAGCACGTGCGCAGTGTAGTTAAAATAATCTTGACGCTTGGCTGTGATCGCGCGTGTGTGCTCTGTTGGAAGTAAAAGCGAATTTGTGAATTATTTTATTTTTTAATAAATTGTTAAATGTTTGAAAAATTTTCGCTCACAAATGAAAATTTATCCGCTGAAACAATGGATTTTGAGATTTTAACCCGCATTGATTTCGATTTCGATGATGACGATGGGCTTTCGAATATTAGTTTAATGGACTTTAGTGATGTGTCGGCGTCATTAAAAAAGGTAAATGAAAGGAGTGGAAGGAAAAACAAAAAAAATTAAGGAGATCTTATTCAACCAGCCGTTTATGGAAAATGTGCGCCGGAAAATATTAGAATTATTAGTTTGTAAGGATCTAGTCCTCCACGTTGCATTGAAACAAGAGCGCTTGAAGAGCTCTTTAAAAAAAAAGCCGCAAAAATGAATCTATAATGGAAACTTTTGATTCACAAATAAGTATTCTAGTGGCCTTGTCTAAGATTTTTGGCATAGAAACCAATTCATGGCATCTTTTTTTTGGTATGGAATATTTCTTAGAATAATCGCGCTTATAACGAGCACGAGCAAAGATTAGGTCGAGAATTATATCCCCTTCTTATGTGATCAATCTCAATATACTAAATTAAAAAAATTTCACATCTTTCCCCCTTGCAGTTGGATGCCTTCTCCTGTCCGAAATATAAAAATGAAAGCCTTAAAGCACAAGATACAATACAAAGGACAATGGGTCTGCTGGACGAAGCGAAGCACACATGCACCCAGCTGCAAGATCAAATATGCGACAAAGAGACGTACTATGCACAACGCGAGGAGGAACTGCAGACATTGCATCGCTGTGAATTGGAAAAGGGTATGATGAAAAATGCACACGATTTGAATTTCGAAGAAAAATTTCTCAAAATCAATTCGATTTGGTTTTTTTTTGGTTTTTTTTTCCCAGCTCGTTCCAGTTATAGCGATTTGCAGAAGCAAGCCAAAGAGGAAATCGCTGGATTAGAGAATCAACTATGCGAAAGAGATATCGAGCATCAGCGTCTAATGAGCTGCTATCGTCTCGAAATGGAGAATAAATTCGCTGAGCAATTGAGGCAAATATGTGCAGCGGAAGCAAAAGAGAGAGAATTACAACAGCGACTGGCAGCAGTCGAAGGAACAAACAAAAATTTACAACTCAAACTCCAAATGGCTGAGGAAGAAGCTATGAAAGAAGCAAATGCAGCGGCCGCACGCGAGCGTTCCTGGAGGCTCGCATTGTCGAGCTGACAAATGAATTTGAAACGCTGCAAGCGTGGAAGGCGGCAGCGGCGGCGGCGGCGAAATCAGAACGCGAAGACGACGAACAGAAGCGACGTGAGAAATCTGAATTGTCGCACGATGAAATCGCTATCCTTCGGCCATCGCGTTGCTCCTTCGATAGCCGGGTTAATATGAAGTCGCCGCGCGCTATGCCGCGCACTTCGCTTCCAACCGAGATGTCTCGTCTCGAGAACGAGGTCGAGAGTCTGCGTTGTGTCCTTGAAATGCGGCAGAGCGAAATCATGCGTCTAACAAAGCTGAATGAGAAACTACTGCGCGATGCTGACGATCGTGCTGCGATGAGTGTAAAAATCTCGAAGCTCAATGCAGACATTGAAATGCTAAGATCCGAGCTGGACATCAAAACAGAAAAGGAAAAGTAAGTAATTGAAATGAATTGATCTTTTTGGTGGGAATCATTTTTAAACGAATCTTTTTTTTTTCTTATGAAAAGGGAATACCAAATTCAACTCGATAAAATAACAAAGGATGCTAGCTATGAAAAGACGAAAAGCACACGCCTTGGCTACGATAATGAGGCTCTTCAATGGCAGCTAAAGCAGCGATCCGAACAGTTACACATTGTCGAAGCGAAATTGCATGAATCGCTAAACAGTAGTGGTTCGTTCAACAGCTCTAACATCCGGCATAGCAGCCATAACAGCTGCTCGAGGCAACTATCATCGCATGCAGAGAATGCCTCATCGCCGCCATTGTCTCCGGTAATTAAGGCCGTAATACAGAAAGCAGATTCTGTCTCCTACGTATTGGAGATTGACGATGAGACGCCGGAGATCGCCGCCTCAAGATTGGTCAAACGGGCCAGCTCGTTTCGTTCGATCGAACGTGGTCCAGTGATACGTCGTCATTATTCTGTGAGTGGAAATGCCAGCACGAGCAGCAACACTAGCACATGTTCACTTTCTCAGTCGATGTCAGCTGGGTCAGTAATACGCCAACATTCCAGTGATTCGGTAAGTGAGCACAATGGGCGGTCTGCGCACGCGCGAATTCGCTCCAGATCAGTTAGCATTAAAGATGAACCATCGGGTGGTCAAGCCTTGAATGAGCTTTTGCCACCAATGGGAGGGTTTCCATACAATAGTTCGCCTTACCAGAACAATACGCGGCCTCGAACATCCACCATGAAACGCGACGAAACTGCACACGCACACGCACACATACACGACGAGCAGCAGCAAGACGAACAGCAGCAGCAATCGATTTATAAAAGATTGTCTTCTGCATCGAAGAGCTCAACGCAACCGCGTCTGATAACATGCGATACATCAGCATTGAACTCCGGCGAACGATTGGATGAGCGAATGCTGCCATCGCATCCGTCAATACACGATTTGAAGGTGCCAAAACAGATTCAACAGATAAAAGAGTACGCCGGCGAAGCGATGGTCTCAGGTGCGAACTCCGAGGACGAAGGTTGTTCAGCATCATCTGATGATATGGTTAGCATGCATTCATCGACGTCAACAGATATATCGGCGGCAAATGCTCCGCTTAATATGCTGGAATCAGCTGTGAATATGTCACTGGAACAAGTACTGCTTATGGATAAAATCAATAGTCTTAGCGGTACACCAATGGAAATGAGCTGGTCCGACGATGTTATCGAGTCCCGAGAGGAATTACCACACGCTGCAATTTCAGCGCTCAATGCCAGTTCCAATGCATGACATATTGTCTATATTGAAGAAGAAGAAGAAGAAGAGGAGGACGACGACGACGAATATGAAGAGGTGGAGGAAGAGGAAGAAGACGATGAAGATAATGATGATATTGAAGTGGATGGTAATGAAGACGATGGTGTTGATGGGAATGAAAAGCATCTTATTGATGTACAAATCGATGAACTGCTGGAATATGATGAAGATGAGGATAGCAGTTTTTAAGTCATATATATATATATATATGTATGGAATATGGAAAGCTTAACCAGCTAGCGGGAATCCATTCAAGTCATAGCAAATCTAAGTAGCAAGAGGAAGTCGTAGATCTCTGCATGAAATCACAACACATTTGATGCCAGTGGCACCACGTTTGGCTCCAGATTTATTTATTTTTCTTTTTGTAAACTGTAGTCTTGCGTTTATTGTCGTCGGTAAGCATTGCTGTGTCTTTGCGTGAAACCACATAAAAAATAGTATCTGGAGAGTAGCCGTTTAAAGTCAGATTTTTCTTGAAATGAATCGAATCAGCCGTCTTATGTGAGAAAAGAAACGTATGTATGTGTAAAGTAAGATAATATAATATTTATAGAAATAAAAACAAAAAACGCTCTTAGCTTTAATTCAAAAAACTGGTTATTTAAAAAGAGATTTGTGAATCTAATTAAGAACTTTTATTTATTTATATATTTAGTCTTTGGCTCTACTCGCCTACTTAGTCGTTAGTGTGTACCCTGTACCTTGTTATATTAAATGCCTGAATGCAGTGCGTTTTTTTTTTTTTTCGTTTATCATAATTTTTTTGTTTGTTTTAAATGGAAATCTTTATTCTCTAGCACCAAAAAAAGCAGTGAATTTTGGAAATTTATTGTTATTTGAAAAGAGCGATCGATGTACCACTTAAATAGGTGAACGTTTTTAAATTTTTTTTTTTTTTTTTTGTTTTTGTCAATAACCGATGTATGGTCAATGTGTTTTGTTCGTCTTACGCATTTCTCAAGGGGCGTTTATTCAAGCAAATGAAAATAAAATATCGAAACACATATTGATAAAACTTCAAAGTGCATAAAAAGTTAAAAGATATTCTTTAAAAATAAAACGTATAAAATATATAAGTTCTTCTTAAAATTATAATAAACCATAACGATTGTTTCCATGAATTAAAATTGTGTTTTCGTCTTTAGGACCTAAGGAACCATTTAGAAAATTTTTTTTTCAAAATCCCTCTAGGAAATGTCATTTTGACACAGTTAAACCCGATAAATGTACTTTATTCAAAAAAAATATAACGGCTTTATTTTCCCGCCAAACTAAAAATTCCAAAAAATCTTCAAAAAATAACAAAAAATCCAAAATTTTCAAAACTCCAAAATTCCCAGTAGTTTCCGAGATATAAGCATTTGAAATTTTGGCATCCACCTTCTGTTTTTCCTGTTCGCCTAGTGAATCAGACGAATTTTTGGAAATTAAAATCCGCATTTCTTGGGCATTTGATTTTCTCGATAACTAAAGTCTTTTTTGAAACTTCGGGGTAAGTATGCAATCTTTTGAGCCTCCATCACACTTTCCAATGAATAAAAATTTTAATATTTCCACGGGTAGGAAAATGCAAAAAGTGCTTCAAATAGGGGGAAAGCGTGGAATTTTCCAGGAATTTTCATCATGGGAATTTTCTTTAGGATCTGAGGAACCATTTAGGAAAAAAAAATTTTCAAAAACCCTGTAGGAAATGTCATTTTGAGACAGCTAAACCTGAAATAGAAACCTTATTCAAAAACATATAACGGCTTTATTTTCCCGCCAAAATGAAAATTCCAAAAAAACTTCAAAAAATAACAAAAAAACCAAAATTTTCAAAACTCCAAAATTCCCAGTAGTTTCCGAGATATAAGCATTTGAAATTTTGGCATCCACCTTCTGTTTTTCCTGTTCGCCTAGTGAATCAGACGAATTTTTTGGAATTGAAATCCGCATTTCTTGGGCATTTGATTTTCTCGATAACTAAAGTCTTTTTTGAAACTTCGGGGGTAAGTATGCATTCTTTTGAGCCTCCATCACACTTTCCAATGAAAAAAATTTTAATATTTCCACGGGTAGGGAAAATGCAAAAAGTGCTTCAAATAGGGGGAAAGCGTGGAATTTTCCAGGAATTTTCATCATGGGAATTTTCTTTAGGATCTGAGGAACCATTTAGGAAAAAAAAAATTTTCAAAAACCCTGTAGGAAATGTCATTTTGAGACAGCTAAACCTGAAATAGAAACCTTATTCAAAAACATATAACGGCTTTATTTTCCCGCCAAAATGAAAATTCCAAAAAAAACTTCAAAAAATAACAAAAAAAACCAAAATTTTCAAAACTCCAAAATTCCCAGTAGTTTCCGAGATATAAGCATTTGAAATTTTGGCATCCACCTTCTGTTTTTCCTGTTCGCCTAGTGAATCAGACGAATTTTTTGGAATTGAAATCCGCATTTCTTGGGCATTTGATTTTCTCGATAACTAAAGTCTTTTTTGAAACTTCGGGGGTAAGTATGCAATTCTTTTGAGCCTCCATCACACTTTCCAATGAAAAAAATTTTAATATTTCCACGGGTAGGGAAAATGCAAAAAGTGCTTCAAATAGGGGGAAAGCGTGGAATTTTCCAGGAATTTTCATCATGGGAATTTTCTTTAGGATCTGAGGAACCATTTAGGAAAAAAAAATTTTCAAAAACCCTGTAGGAAATGTCATTTTGAGACAGCTAAACCTGAAATAGAAACCTTATTCAAAAACATATAACGGCTTTATTTTCCCGCCAAAATGAAAATTCCAAAAAAACTTCAAAAAATAACAAAAAAACCAAAATTTTCAAAACTCCAAAATTCCCAGTAGTTTCCGAGATATAAGCATTTGAAATTTTGGCATCCACCTTCTGTTTTTCCTGTTCGCCTAGTGAATCAGACGAATTTTTGGAATTGAAATCCGCATTTCTTGGGCATTTGATTTTCTCGATAACTAAAGTCTTTTTTGAAACTTCGGGGGTAAGTATGCATTCTTTTGCGCCTCCATCACACTTTCCAATGAAAAAAATTTTAATATTTCCACGGGTAGGGAAAATGCAAAAACTGCTTCAAATAGGGGGAAAGCGTGGAATTTTCCAGGAATTTTCATCATGGGAATTTTCTTTAGGATCTGAGGAACCATTTAGGAAAAAAAAAATTTCAAAAACCCTGTAGGAAATGTCATTTTGAGACAGCTAAACCTGAAATAGAAACCTTATTCAAAAACATATAACGGCTTTATTTTCCCGCCAAAATGAAAATTCCAAAAAAACTTCAAAAAATAACAAAAAAACCAAAATTTTCAAAACTCCAAAATTCCCAGTAGTTTCCGAGATATAAGCATTTGAAATTTTGGCATCCACCTTCTGTTTTTCCTGTTCGCCTAGTGAATCAGACGAATTTTTTGGGAATTGAAATCCGCATTTCTTGGGCATTTGATTTTCTCGATAACTAAAGTCTTTTTTGAAACTTCGAGGGTAAGTATGCAATCTTTTGAGCCTCCATCACAATTTCCAATGAATAAAATTTTAATATTTCCACGGGTAGGGAAAATGCAAAAAGTGCTTCAAATAGGGGGAAAGCGTGGAATTTTCCAGGAATTTTCATCATGGGAATTTTCTTTAGGATCTGAGGAACCATTTAGGAAAAAAAAATTTCAAAAACCCTGTAGGAAATGTCATTTTGAGACAGCTAAACCTGAAATAGAAACCTTATTCAAAAACATATAACGGCTTTATTTTCCCGCCAAAATGAAAATTCCAAAAAAACTTCAAAAAATAACAAAAAAACCAAAATTTTCAAAACTCCAAAATTCCCAGTAGTTTCCGAGATATAAGCATTTGAAATTTTGGCATCCACCTTCTGTTTTTCCTGTTCGCCTAGTGAATCAGACGAATTTTTTGGAATTGAAATCCGCATTTCTTGGGCATTTGATTTTCTCGATAACTAAAGTCTTTTTTGAAACTTCGGGGGTAAGTATGCATTCTTTTGAGCCTCCATCACACTTTCCAATGAAAAAAATTTTAATATTTCCACGGGTAGGGAAAATGCAAAAACTGCTTCAAATAGGGGGAAAGCGTGGAATTTTCCAGGAATTTTCATCATGGGAATTTTCTTTAGGATCTGAGGAACCATTTAGGAAAAAAAAATTTTCAAAAACCCTGTAGGAAATGTCATTTTGAGACAGCTAAACCTGAAATAGAAACCTTATTCAAAAACATATAACGGCTTTATTTTCCCGCCAAAATGAAAATTCCAAAAAAACTTCAAAAAATAACAAAAAAAACAAAATTTTCAAAACTCCAAAATTCCCAGTAGTTTCCGAGATATAAGCATTTGAAATTTTGGCATCCACCTTCTGTTTTTCCTGTTCGCCTAGTGAATCAGACGAATTTTTGGGAATTAAAATCCGCATTTCTTGGGCATTTGATTTTCTCGATAACTAAAGTCTTTTTTGAAACTTCGAGGGTAAGTATGCAATCTTTTGAGCCTCCATCACAATTTCCAATGAATAAAAATTTAATATTTCCACGGGTAGGGAAAATGCAAAAACTGCTTCAAATAGGGGGAAAGCGTGGAATTTTCCAGGAATTTTCATCATGGGAATTTTCTTTAGGATCTGAGGAACCATTTAGGAAAAAAAAAATTTTCAAAAACCCTGTAGGAAATGTCATTTTGAGACAGCTAAACCTGAAATAGAAACCTTATTCAAAAACATATAACGGCTTTATTTTCCCGCCAAAATGAAAATTCCAAAAAAACTTCAAAAAATAACAAAAAAAACCAAAATTTTCAAAACTCCAAAATTCCCAGTAGTTTCCGAGATATAAGCATTTGAAATTTTGGCATCCACCTTCTGTTTTTCCTGTTCGCCTAGTGAATCAGACGAATTTTTGGGAATTGAAATCCGCATTTCTTGGGCATTTGATTTTCTCGATAACTAAAGTCTTTTTTGAAACTTCGAGGGTAAGTATGCAATCTTTTGAGCCTCCATCACAATTTCCAATGAATAAAATTTTAATATTTCCACGGGTAGGGAAAATGCAAAAAGTGCTTCAAATAGGGGGAAAGCGTGGAATTTTCCAGGAATTTTCATCATGGGAATTTTCTTTAGGATCTGAGGAACCATTTAGGAAAAAAAAATTTCAAAAACCCTGTAGGAAATGTCATTTTGAGACAGCTAAACCTGAAATAGAAACCTTATTCAAAAACATATAACGGCTTTATTTTCCCGCCAAAATGAAAATTCCAAAAAAACTTCAAAAAATAACAAAAAAACCAAAATTTTCAAAACTCCAAAATTCCCAGTAGTTTCCGAGATATAAGCATTTGAAATTTTGGCATCCACCTTCTGTTTTTCCTGTTCGCCTAGTGAATCAGACGAATTTTTTGGAATTGAAATCCGCATTTCTTGGGCATTTGATTTTCTCGATAACTAAAGTCTTTTTTGAAACTTCGGCGGTAAGTATGCAATCTTTTGAGCCTCCATCACACTTTCCAATGAATAAAAATTTTAATATTTCCACGGGTAGGGAAAATGCAAAAAGTGCTTCAAATAGGGGGAAAGCGTGGAATTTTCCAGGAATTTTCATCATGGGAATTTTCTTTAGGATCTGAGGAACCATTTAGGAAAAAAAAAATTTCAAAAACCCTGTAGGAAATGTCATTTTGAGACAGCTAAACCTGAAATAGAAACCTTATTCAAAAACATATAACGGCTTTATTTTCCCGCCAAAATGAAAATTCCAAAAAAACTTCAAAAAATAACAAAAAAACCAAAATTTTCAAAACTCCAAAATTCCCAGTAGTTTCCGAGATATAAGCATTTGAAATTTTGGCATCCACCTTCTGTTTTTCCTGTTCGCCTAGTGAATCAGACGAATTTTTTGGAATTGAAATCCGCATTTCTTGGGCATTTGATTTTCTCGATAACTAAAGTCTTTTTTGAAACTTCGGGGGTAAGTATGCAATCTTTTGAGCCTCCATCACACTTTCCAATGAATAAAATTTTAATATTTCCACGGGTAGGGAAAATGCAAAAAGTGCTTCAAATAGGGGGAAAGCGTGGAATTTTCCAGGAATTTTCATCATGGGAATTTTCTTTAGGATCTGAGGAACCATTTAGGAAAAAAAAATTTTCAAAAACCCTGTAGGAAATGTCATTTTGAGACAGCTAAACCTGAAATAGAAACCTTATTCAAAAACATATAACGGCTTTATTTTCCCGCCAAAATGAAAATTCCAAAAAAACTTCAAAAAATAACAAAAAAACCAAAATTTTCAAAACTCCAAAATTCCCAGTAGTTTCCGAGATATAAGCATTTGAAATTTTGGCATCCACCTTCTGTTTTTCCTGTTCGCCTAGTGAATCAGACGAATTTTTTGGAATTGAAATCCGCATTTCTTGGGCATTTGATTTTCTCGATAACTAAAGTCTTTTTTGAAACTTCGAGGGTAAGTATGCAATCTTTTGAGCCTCCATCACAATTTCCAATGAATAAAAATTTTAATATTTCCACGGGTAGGGAAAATGCAAAAAGTGCTTCAAATAGGGGGAAAGCGTGGAATTTTCCAGGAATTTTCATCATGGGAATTTTCTTTAGGATCTGAGGAACCATTTAGGAAAAAAAAAATTTTCAAAAACCCTGTAGGAAATGTCATTTTGAGACAGCTAAACCTGAAATAGAAACCTTATTCAAAAACATATAACGGCTTTATTTTCCCGCCAAAATGAAAATTCCAAAAAAACTTCAAAAAATAACAAAAAAACCAAAATTTTCAAAACTCCAAAATTCCCAGTAGTTTCCGAGATATAAGCATTTGAAATTTTGGCATCCACCTTCTGTTTTTCCTGTTCGCCTAGTGAATCAGACGAATTTTTTGGAATTGAAATCCGCATTTCTTGGGCATTTGATTTTCTCGATAACTAAAGTCTTTTTTGAAACTTCGGGGTAAGTATGCAATCTTTTGAGCCTCCATCACACTTTCCAATGAATAAAAATTTTAATATTTCCACGGGTAGGGAAAATGCAAAAAGTGCTTCAAATAGGGGGAAAGCGTGGAATTTTCCAGGAATTTTCATCATGGGAATTTTCTTTAGGATCTGAGGAACCATTTAGGAAAAAAAAATTTCAAAAACCCTGTAGGAAATGTCATTTTGAGACAGCTAAACCTGAAATAGAAACCTTATTCAAAAACATATAACGGCTTTATTTTCCCGCCAAAATGAAAATTCCAAAAAAACTTCAAAAAAATAACAAAAAAACCAAAATTTTCAAAACTCCAAAATTCCCAGTAGTTTCCGAGATATAAGCATTTGAAATTTTGGCATCCACCTTCTGTTTTTCCTGTTCGCCTAGTGAATCAGACGAATTTTTTGGAATTGAAATCCGCATTTCTTGGGCATTTGATTTTCTCGATAACTAAAGTCTTTTTTGAAACTTCGGGGTAAGTATGCAATTCTTTTGAGCCTCCATCACACTTTCCAATGAAAAAAATTTTAATATTTCCACGGGTAGGGAAAATGCAAAAAGTGCTTCAAATAGGGGGAAAGCGTGGAATTTTCCAGGAATTTTCATCATGGGAATTTTCTTTAGGATCTGAGGAACCATTTAGGAAAAAAAAAATTTTCAAAAACCCTGTAGGAAATGTCATTTTGAGACAGCTAAACCTGAAATAGAAACCTTATTCAAAAACATATAACGGCTTTATTTTCCCGCCAAAATGAAAATTCCAAAAAAACTTCAAAAAATAACAAAAAAACCAAAATTTTCAAAACTCCAAAATTCCCAGTAGTTTCCGAGATATAAGCATTTGAAATTTTGGCATCCACCTTCTGTTTTTCCTGTTCGCCTAGTGAATCAGACGAATTTTTGGGAATTAAAATCCGCATTTCTTGGGCATTTGATTTTCTCGATAACTAAAGTCTTTTTTGAAACTTCGGGGGTAAGTATGCAATCTTTTGAG